>BSBM01000114.1:517500-807500 GCA_027924585.1 Larix kaempferi
TATTCATCATCATCGTCATCATCATCATCATCATCATCATCATCACCATCTTCATCATCATCATGATTTTCATCATGATCTTCATCATCATCATTATCATCATCAACATCATCATCATCATCACGCTCTTCATCATCATCATCTTCATCATCATCATATTCATTGTCTTCATCATCATCATCATCATCTTCTTCATCATCATCATCGTCATCATCATCATCATCATCGTCGTCATCATCATCATCATCGTCATCATCGTCGTCGTCTTCATCATCAACATCATCATCATAATATTCTTCTTCATCATCATCATCATCATCATCATCATCATCATGACGATGACAACGATGATGACAATGATGATTAATATGGTGATTGTGTGATGATGATGATGATGATGATGAAGATGAAGATGTTGATGATGATGATGATGATGATGATGATAATGACGAGGAATAGGGTAATGACGATGATGATGATGATGATGATGATGAAGACAACGACGACGACGATGATGATGATGATGATGAAGATGAAGATGTTGATGATGATGATGATGATGATGACGAGGAAGAGGGTAATGACGATGATGATGATGATGATGATGATGAAGACAACAACGATGATGATGATGATGATGATGATGAGATAGGGGGTTAGTAATGGTTAGGTGGTAGAGGAGGGAAAGGGAGAGAGAGAGAGGAGAGGGTTTTAGTTGTAGGGAGTGATAAAGAGAGATGGGAGCTGTAGTTATAAGTAGGTGGAGGTGTATGGAAGAGAGAGAGAGATTAGGAATTAAGGTGTAAGGTGTTATAGTGTTAAAGCCTTGGGGAATTAGAGGATAAGGACAATAGTGATGGGAGATAAAGGGTTAATTAAGGGACTAGGGATTTAAGGAGTAATACCTTTATAGGTTAATGGATTTAGGATCAACTCTTAATGGGGTAAGGGATTATGTGTTAAGGGCTTAGGTGCTTAGAGGTGTAGGGATTTAGGTGGTTTGCGACTTAGGACTTATGGGTTTAGGCCTTTAATTTTCCTCCCTTATCATTACTCTCCCCAACTCCTTAAATTTATGTCCCTTTTCCCCCCTCTCATATGTCTCTTCTCTCTCTCACCCCCTTTATCTCCTTCCAACACTTAAAAAAATAAATTTGTGAAGTTAATAACGCGCGCGCGTTATGTATATACAAAATGCTCATGCGTTTTGTAAGAAGAAACACGCTTGCGTTTCGTCTAACATTAAGCATTCCAACCAAAATATTTGAATTTAACTATAATGTGTGTGCATTATTTGAATTTAAATATAACGCATGTGTGTTCCTAAGCACCTAATCACCCACTCCTCCCGCGCCCGTGGGTCATCCACAGTCCTATGTGTTTGGTTCGGACTTACCAAACATGTGCTATAGTATTTACTGAACCATAGCTAATTAGACATTTCCACCATTTTTCTCAATATGTCTATTTTTCACCGCCCTCTACAGGATGACATACATGACCATTATTAACAAAATTTTAGGCATAGATAAAAAATTTTATTCAGATTCCAAATATGTAATTTTTAAAAAAAAATATTGAGATTTTCTATTTATTTCCTAATTTTATTGTGTCATCACTCCTTAAGTCAAAAAACATATTGTTATTGTTTATTCCGTAACTTTTTCATTTCACAACCATTTAAAAAAAAAATTGTATGCTGCACTAGTAGACACCGACCTCTACATGCTATAAAAAATCCAAGTCAAAATAACTTCATTAATACCTTCAAACGCTGCACCCACATTTGACGTACCGTTATCGAGGTTTGATCACTTACATAATTAAATTTTTTTTAAAAATAAAACATTTAATTTTGGAAAAATAGTGCTGCACTATTTCTACGGTTTATATACATGTCTACCAATTTTTGTAGCCCAAAACCATCATTTAGGCACTGGAAGGCTGCACCCACAAAAACATATACCTTATCGTTTGCCCCAAAAATAAAAAGTGTCCGCTAGAAAAACTGAAATTTGACATAGTTATGTTAATTTTCAATACTTAAAACTTATATATTCGGAAACGTGACTAAATTTTCTATGTTTCATCTTTTTTATTCGATGCAATATATCTTGTGTAAGTATCTAAAAAAAACCAAGTAAGTTGAGGGATGCCTGATTTTTCAGTTTTCTATTGCATCTAACACGCCAAAATTGACCCTAATTAGCTTGCACATGCCCATATGCCATTCTCATGACATCCTCCATTTCCAAGTAGTTTCCTCAGGTTCAAGGTGTTTCCATTTAACTTTTACTTGAATAATGACCTCGTTCCATAGAAAAGTCTCTCTATTGTTTAGCATGCATTGGGGTTCTAGCTTGAACTCTCCTTCGGGTTCCTCATGGATCACATTCAAGTCAATGATATGATTAGGATCATGAATATAATTTTTAAGTAATGAAACATGAAAAACATCATGAATTTTAACATTAACAAGTAAGACAAGCTAATAGGCCACTAGTCCTATCTTGTTAAAATTTGAAATGGTTTGCAAAATATGGGTGCAAGCTTTGAACATTTTCCTAGATTTAGTGAACTTCTTTTTGGTCTGACTTAAAAAAAAACATGAACCACAACATAAAATTATTTATGTTGTCTCTTTGAATGTGTAGATCTTTTGCTTATCCTAAGTTCTTATTGGTTACACTTGTTCGATTTCCCTCAACATATATAGGACTAGAATTAATCTATTTGTAGGATTGTCACAACTAATTGCTGTGCTGCATTTCCTTCCATGTGAAATTTCAAAAGAACATGATTTTAATGATGCTTGATACCTATTGTTATATGCAAACCTAGCTAAATGCAAATACTCTTCCCACTAAGTAGGTCTATTCATAACATACATATAGAGCATATCCTCTAAAATAGGATTAGTTCTTTATGTTTATCTATAATTTTGTGGATGGTATGTAATACTAATGTTCAATTCACTGTCTATTCTTTTAAATAATTCTTTCCAAAATTTTGACATCAACTTTACATCTCTATTTGAAATTATTGTTTTCACTATTTCATCCAGCCAAAAATTTTCTTTCATGCAAATTTATGCTCTATTGATGGCCAAAAAAGTAAACTTGATAGGAATGAAGTGTGTTTCCTTATTTAATTTTTCCACTACTACCATTATTGTGTCATTATTCTTTCTCTTCTTAGGTATACCTTTGATAGAATCCATATAATCACCTCCCATTTTCTCTCAGAAATAGGTATACCTTTGATAGAATCTATATAATCACCTCCAATTTCCTCTCAGGAATGGGTAATGGTTGCAATAAACCTTTAGGATGGTTATGCTCAACTTTAACTTACTAGAATTACAGTCATTTTACTAAATATTTTATGGATTAAGAATTCATATCTAACTAGTAATATTGTTTTCTAAAAGCTTATATCAACTTTTGGTATCATAGATGCCCAAAATATAGTTTTCTATGAAACTCATATATTTCATCTAATATCAATAGCTTTAAATATGTTGAATTAGATACAGATAATATTCCTTTAAACATTAATAGTTCATCCTCATTGAAACTGCGATCTTCCATTTTATTTTTAGACCTTTCAGATTGCAACTTTTTTTCATTTGGTCATAAAAAGTATCATATTCAAGAGTTCACATAAATATGGGTTTTAAATTATAGTGATGATTGCTAAAGATGTTAGATGAATCACATGTATACTTATGATTAAGGGATCAACTATCTTATTGTTTTTCTCTTTTTAGATGATTTTTTTTTATGTTTTATTTCAAAGTTATATTCAATTAAAAATGCTAACCACATAGTCTATCTTTCATTTAAATTTCGTTGATCAAACAAATATTTTAAAACAATGTTATTTGTCATGAATAAGAATCTTCATCCTATTAAATAGCGATGGCATACTTTCAAAGCATGAATAATGTCAACAAAATCAAGATCATGAGTGTTGTAATTCCACTCATGTTCTTTCAATTTCCTCGACTCATAACAAATTACATGTGTGTCTTAAAGAAGAACTCCCCCCATCCTCCCTTACAAGCATCAATACAAACTACAAAAACTTGTATGGATTTGCAACTTATAAGATAATAGTTGTAGTACGAAAGTGTTTTAATTTTTGAAATATTTCCTTGCACTTTTGTGACCATAAAAATGTGATTCCTTTTTTTACAGAGGTAATGGGATATTCTATCTTTTAAAGCCCTTCAATTAATCTTTGATAGTATCTAGTGAGTCCCATGAAATATTCTATATCTCATGAATCCTTAGGATTAGGCCACTCCATAATAGCCTTAATTTTATCCAGGTCTACTGCTATTCCTTCTTCTGAAATAATGTCCCAAAGATTAAATTTGTTTTTAATAGAAATCAAACTTGTTGAATTTAGCATACAACTGGTGTTCTCTAAGTGTATGCAAAGCGATTCTTAAATGGGTTTCATGTTCCTCCTCAATTTTAGGATAGATGATAATGTCATCTATGAATACAAGCACAAACTTGTCTAGATACTTGTTTTCATTAAACACATGAAGATAGCTGGGATATTTGTAAGGCTAAAGGGAATACCCACAAACTCATAATGTCTATACTTAGTCTTGAAAGTTGTCTTGTGATTGTCTTCACCCTTTATTCGCACTTCATGTTATCTCGGTCTGAGATTTATTTTAGAAAACCCTTTTTCCCTTTACTTGATCGAATAATTCATCAATTTTTGGTAAAGGATACTTATTCATTATAGTCATCTTGCTTAATCGTCTGAAGTCTATACACAACTGTAGTGTGCCATACTTTTTCTTAACAAACAAAATAGGTGCTCCCCAGAGAGACACTAGGTCTAGTATATTTTTTTTCTAATAACTCTTGCACCTACATAGTTAATTCTGTCAATTCTCGAATTCTCATTCTATAAGGTGCTTTAGAAATTGTTGTATATCTAGGCATTAGGTTTATAGAAAATTCAATATGCTTCTTCGGAGGTAATCCAAGAACCTCTAATGGGAACACATCTCAAAATTATTTAAGGATTGCATAGTAATCAAGAGATGGTTTGTCTTCATCGTTGGCATAATTCAATAACTAAGTTACATAGAAATTGCAACCTTTTATAGCATACATTTTCATCTTTAAGGCTAAAATTTGCGCAAATGACACAAATATGGACACACCTACAAATTTTCTAAAGGTTCCTTCATCATTAGTACAGGTAAATTCCTTATCCAAACATTTTAAATATACCTTATGGGTCTCTAACCAGTCCATCACAATAAGTATATCATAGGATTCTAATGAAATAATATTCAAATTGGCTTTAGTGTGCAGTCCTTTCATTTATATATAAAAATCGTTTATTAATTCAGTGGCTTTTCTTTTAGTACCACTCTCTAGATGAACCAAACATGATTAACTTTGTTTAATTTTGTCCAATTTGTGTGCTTTAGCAATTGAAGGAGAAATATAGTTTAAACTGGTTGAACCTTCATTATTTAAAATAGATACAAGTCACTCATGAATGTTACCTTGTACCTCCATCATAATGATTGATGGTCAACTTGGAGATTATCTAGGCCTATAATTATTTTAGGAATATTTATGGCTATGTCTTCAACTATCATAGTCTCCTAAATATTATGAACAATGTTAATGTTTCGATTTCTATATAGGAAATTCCTCAACAAAGGAAGTTCACCACAGCCCCAACATTTTAAGGGTCCTTAAGTTGAGTCATTATGTTTTTAGTTTACATAACCAACAATCTTACTTCCACTTTGGACTAGTGGTTGTTTCCAGTTATTATTTCTTCCATAATTATTACATTGAAAACTCTTGGACTAATTTGTAAATTGTGGAGGCCTAAATTATTTTTGTCTTTGATATTTTTTTCCCTTTTTTTCATCCCTTGGGATGTTCAACCCTATACTTATATTGATCATATAAATACTTGGCCTTTCGAATTGCTTCATATTAACTCTTTGGCTCATCATACTTAATTATGTCTTTATGATACCAAGGTAAACAACTTAAAAATATTTGTACTTTAACCTTTTCATCCTTAATATAAGGAACATACCTCAAAATTTATTTTAATTTATTAGAAAAGTATTCCATAGTCATCTTACCTAACTTCATGTTGTAACGAAAGGCTATACAGGGTTATCAACGTTTGGATCTTCTGGAGACAATAAGTTGAAAGATAATAGTTGACTAGGAAAGCATTCGACTAGAGGATCAACATAGTGGTCAACTAAATGGTCGACGAGGAAGAAGACAACTCAACTAGATCAACTGACTAATTAATGGGACATTGCATATTTCCTCGAAATATTTATAGTCAACGACCCTTATTTGTGAACCATTTCATCCCCACTTCAAGGAAGCTTGTTAGATTTGGAGACTGTTATAAAGGAAAGACCCTATCGGTTGTATTGCTATGCTGAATCAAATTATTATGGCGATATATTATGAGATAATGAATTGTCATGTTTTGGTCATAATGCAATGTGCTTAAGTGATGTAAATGGTATGTTTAGACACCACCCCTCTTCTTGGAATATTTATCCTTTCTACTATTTTGTTTGTTTTCTAGTTGTTCAAAGGGGTTTCCCAACATGGTATCAGAACTATTAGTTTTAAACTAGCATGTTGTCTACGAATCATGCTGAGTTGGATATAGGGTTGATCAAATCTAGGCTGAATATTTGTAAACATGTACCATTGAACTCATATCAAATCTATTTGATAATAGAAGGATGGATTCCAAGATAGAACCTATTATTTGAATGGCCATAACTATGCAATATGGGTGACAGATATGGAACATTATTGAAGAACAAGGGATTATGGAAGTATACTAAGATCGATATTCCATATCTCACTTATGAATAGGCTAATTTTTTCATTTACAAAAAGAGATATGTGGTTGCTGGACTCGTTATGAACTACATTTCAAAGGAAATCCGATTTCACATTTGTGGAATCGACTATCCTCATGTTGTCTAGAATAAGATTAAGTCAATTTTTGAAAAAGTAAATGAAATTCAACTTATGCATATAGGGAAAGAGCCGATCTCTATGGAAATACATTCCATTGAAAGGATTGAGGATGATTTGGCTCGCACCAAAGAGCTACAGTTGAAATTTGGAAAATGTGGCAAAATTTTTCCGAAGAAGGATGGAACTCATTTAATTGGTCCTGATGAATATGAGGACTCCTTTTTTTTTCACATGAAAAAACAATACTTTATTAAAAGTATATGAGGTCCAAATAGCAAAAGAGAGATCCGAAAGTACTACATCCATCTAGTTATCAAATCCGAGACCATACTCGATCCCCCAAGTCAGTTCACAAGCCAATAATGATAAGATATCGGGATATACCAATCCCCCACAATGTTAATAACAGAAAAATGATCCAAAAAGAACATAGATCCAAAAGAAAAGGAGAACTGAAAGATAATCTACCAAACACTGGAGCCGTAGAAATAAAACACTACAAAAATCATGCCTCAAAAATGAGCCAGAATCCCCGAGATGGAGGTCGGGAGCCCTCCATGATTTCATAATAAATCGGGTTCGCATGAGCCTCAAGTCCACGTTTGGAAAGTGAATCTGCTATGGAATTATGTTCCTGAAAAATGTGGACAATAGGTGTCTGCGGACAAAAGCGAATGAGGGAACGGGTTTGCTCCAGCCAAGAAGTGAGAGCTAATGCCCTGATGGATGCACAAGAGTTTTCCCAATCCACTATAAACATCGAATCTCCCGCAATCTGGTGCAGATAAATTTTAGTCACAGCAGAAAAATATAATACAAGCCAAAGGGCAATAAGCTCCCCTTGAGGACTCCTTACGATGTATTATACTCCTCATTTCACATCAATTGGATGTAATGCAAGGAATATGGTAAGGATTTTTCCTTTGATACCTTATGTGATTTATTTATCAAGGACCAACAAAAACTGCTTGATGAAGGGATGCTTGGTAGAAGACACCATACCCGCTTGCTCAAAGGAAAGGTTAGGAAAAATTATAAAGAAAGGGGTTGACCAGATACCCTAAACAAATGACAAGAGTGTATCAACCAACCCATTGAAGGAAAGACTAAGAATTTGATATCAACCAAGGGGAATCAAATGAAGAAAACATGTCACTACTGCCAGAAAGTGGGGCATTTAGAGAAAAAAAGTGCAATAAGACAAAGTATTTGGAATAAAAGGTCAACCATATCAAAGAAGACGTATCAGATGGCCACTCAACCAACTAAAGTGTAGATAACTTCAACTTTTCTATCAGTAGTTCCGAGACATTACATGCCTACAATACTCAAATTGAGTGGATAGTAGATTCTAGTTTCACTCATCACAATCACTAAAAGTGGATATGTTGAATGTTAACATGGTTGAATCCCCAATGTCTATCATCTGTCTAGCTTAAGCACAAACTTGATGTCGGTTGCTCAAATTACAAAGAATGGTAACATTGTTGAGTTTGGTCAGACCCCTTTGTCGTAAAGGATTTGAGGCATGGGGGGGCATCTATTGCTTCACGCTATTTAGATTGAGAAGACTATATAATTTCTATGTCTCTTCGAAGAATGGCTTCTGATTGATGGAGCAACTACACTCCTTGCTCAAACCGACGACAAAAGTCGAATCTTGCATGAATCACTTGGACATATGAACTTTCAAAGTTTGAAGATGATGGTAACAAAGAATATAGTTACCGGTATCCCAAAGGTTGTTCAACATGATGGAGTTTGTAGAGGATTCATTCTTGGAAAGCATCATTCGACACCCTTTTATTCCATGAAATCATGGTGAGCACAAGCCCGACTGTAACTTGTTCATAGTGATCTACTTTGCATAAGAAAACCCTCATTAGTAGGTGAAAACTATATTTTAAACTTCATTGATCACTTCTATAGATTTAAATGGGTCTATTTCTTAAAAAATAAAATTCACGACTGTGAAAGATTCAATGAATTCAGGGCATTGGTTGAGAAGCAATGTGGATGAACTATTAAGTGCTTGAGATCATACAATGGCAGATAATGTGTGAGTCAACAGTTTGAAGAATATATCTTGAAAATTGATATTTCTTGGAAGATATGTGTCCCTTAGACCCCTCAATGGAATGGAGTGGTAGAGAGGAAGAATAAGACTTTCGTAGAAATGACTCGATGCCTACTGCACGGCAAATACATTCAAATTAAATTTTGGGCTGAAGTTGTTTACTACTCAAACTATATGGTAAACCTTGTTCCAACTAGAGTTTTCAACAATGTGACTTCATTATAGAAGTATCTAGGAAGAAAACACTGAGTGAGACACCTCAAAACCTTTGGATGTTTTTCTTGCACACATGTCAATGATAACTACAAAAAGAAATTAGATACTAAGAGTCATGCTTTCATCATGATGGGATATTCTAATGAATCAAAAGAAAACACTGAGTGAGACACCTCAAAACCTTTGGATGTTTTTCTTGCACACATGTCAATGATAACTACAAAAAGAAATTAGATACTAAGAGTCATGCTTTCATCATGATGGGATATTCTAATGAATCAAAATCCTATTGATTGTTTGAACTTGTGAAATGATAAATCATCTTATTTAGAAATGTGATCTTTGATTTCCGATCGACTAGACCATAATGTTATCCTCATTACAAATCTTATTTTATTATTTCCATAGTTTTAAATAATTATTCATCGAGGATAGGTGGATTTTGGGTATGAGTATAGTCCTATCATTCCTTAATGTGTATAGTAGTTTCTGAATCTTTCCATGGTTTTTATCTCAAACAAATTTCTACCTCATTCTTCGTTCTTTGCAACACTATGTTTAGCATTGTGTAGATTGGGGAAACTGCTAGTGGGTATTCATCCGTGGAATCGAATAGCAATGACGATCTATTCAATAGTCCCTAGTTTTTAGATTGTGTCTCGTTCATGGATAAATTCACCGACTTGTTGGGACAACAAAGTTATGTGTATTTCTAAGATTTACTTTCTATGGATTGTGTTTTTAATATAAAACCAGGACTAGTCAATCCAGTCGTTTTATCCTTAATTTTCCTTGTTTCCTTGAGGTTATATATTTTGGGGTTCTTCTCTAACTGAATATGAAAGTGAAACTAAAACCCCCTTTTGAAAACTCGAGGGGAAATGAATTTTTATTTTGGAAGGAGTTTATTTTTATGTTGATTGACTTTGCTAAATTATAAAAGTAATCCTAAGTGGTTTCTCTTCTAATCTAATGAGCTATTTAAAGGATTTTTAAATGCTATCTTTCGAGGTTTGAAGTACTTGCTAACCCATTTGTAATATTCACAATTGCACTTGGGATTAGAGTTATTAGTTCTCAATTCATGAATTTGCAGGTTTATTTCGCTGCGAGTGTGTTCTCCAGGTTTGCAAGGAGGTCAAACTTTTCTTAATGCAGGTAGGATGTATATTTTAAGCTTGCATCTAGTCTTCTACGTAATATATATTTATTGACTTAAAGGCATTTAAAAATAAAGTTACTTTCACTTCTCTTTTTTCTACATAGGATGTGGCTTGGCAGTTTATTATCTGCTTGACCCTCCAAATTGGCATTGTTTGGATCCTTGCAAATCCTGAACGACAACTCAGAATGTAAGTCATTGTGACCAATATTTTAGGTTATGGCATGACCAAATTATTTATGCCCTTTTACTTACAGCATGAAGCTCATTTTTTTATACTCTATTCCTTCAAATGATAGCATTAATCTCATCTAAATAAGTGTCTTAATTTATATGACAAATGATACTTCTTTATTTGGAATTCTCTAGAAGATGGATGAGAACTCTTTTGTATAATTTCTAATAACACGATAATTTATGTACTCTTTTGTATAATCTTGAAACCATAGTTTAGAGCTTTCCGAGTTATTCTTCAGACTTATTCTTATTATGGGTTTTGATAATAATTTATGTTTTGTGCAAATAATCTTATATTTAAAAGAAAGGTTGTTTAAAAATAACCTAGAGGGTTTTTTGTTTGTTTATTTTCTCCATTAAAATATGATTAATTATTTGTTCTTAATAATCATGGTGGTGAGTATTTGAACAATGAAATATTTGCATTTATCCTTCCATTTACAAGATAAGTCTATTTGGTACATTAACCGATAAAGTAAAAGTTGTAACATTTTTTTCTTTTACATAGCTCTTACTTGAACAATTAAAACTAATAACCTTAGCATTCTACTCTTTGTAAATATTGCTTATGTTCGATACCTGTAGATATTCTTATTTGGTTCTTTGGATAATGAGATAACAGTAAAACTTTGTCGATTTCCAAGATTATTATTTTCTTTACAAAACAAATATAATTTGAAGCGTAAAACATATTCTTCATTCTTTCATTGTAACTTCTTTTGTTTCCTTTATACATTTCTATCTAGCATAACTTGATGAATGAACACTATATTTCTCGTTTCAAAGTACCCATATTTTTTTATAAATACTCTTTGTCTAACTAAAGAATTCAATAGTTATTATAAAAATATTGTAATAGAATAATAATTGAATTCAATATTTATTATAAAATTATATATAAATATTGTAATAGAATAATAATACATATATTCATATATTCATCTGATAGAATAAATTCATTTATCCAAAATAAAATACTTATATGTTACGAACATTGAATATGATTGGGAAACTAATTAGGTAAGTCCACGAACCTGCAACCATTAGCTTATTGAGCAACTTAATGTTTTCTTACTCCAGTATCCACCTTTGAGACAAACTATGACACTATTAGGACAAAAATTTTAACCTCTTAGTTAATGAGTGTTATCCTTTCTCAGATGTAATCACCTACTCACTTGCAATCATACTCTATGACAAGTTTTAGATCCTTTCCATTCTTAGCACCTTATAGGTGTTGAAAATAGTACACATGAATTTTAACTTAGTTTTTTTGGTTCTTTTGTTGTCCACTTTAATTTCCATACATACCACCTTCTTTTGGAGTTGCTCTTGTAGTATGCCCCCTTTAAGGCATCCTTCTTTGATATTTCACTGTCACACCCTCATTACATGGAACATGGCTATTCTTAAGGGTTTGATAAATTATTTTATCTTGATACATGGCATTTGATATGACCCCACGGGACTAATATATGGGGTTAAATGTATATAATATGATCCAAGGGGGGAATATATGGGGCTAAATGCATATGTAATAGGGTTTTCCTAATGAAGGGGCATAATATAAGTACATTACATGTAGATTAAAGCAAGCATGGATAGCAATTCCAATATAGATAAGAAAGATGAGTTACACAATAAGTCCTCTAAAAATAGGAGATCTAGTGCATGTATTTTTGTATATAAATATTTCATGAGATTATTTTATAACAATAGACTGTTATCCAACAAATTCCCCAAAATAGAATAAATAATCAAGAAAGATAAATCCATGCCTTAATGATGCAGAAAATAGATGAATAGAAATCATTTTTGAGGAGGAAACCTCATTATACAATGCACTGATTAGACAAGAAAAAATGAGATGAGATGATTCCATGCTAGATATCTTGGTATATATATAGGATATACAGGGTCCACTTACAATTCTAGAGCCTACATAATTACAATTACGGTCCTAGAATACCAATACAGATAATACTAGGGTGAATTCATGAAGATGGGTTTCTATTCTGTAGTTAATATCATGTAATGTCACAATATATAGGTATTCACATGCCCCTCCTCTTCAAACAAGTTTTTTCCTCTACACTCGATTAACTCTCGATGTTTCTGCATGAAGAAATTATATTCCCATGTTTCCTCTTGTATTGGCAAGTTCTTCCACTTGATTAGGTATTTAGTAATTGCTCGATTTTGTAGTGTCTTGGTCCTTTTCTCAATGATTGTTTCAAGTCCTAATATTAATTTCTCTTCTTCATCAATTTCTAGTAAAATAGGTTGGACTAGGATCTTGTCACCAATTACCTTTTTTAGGAAAGAAACATGGAAGATTGGGTGTACACTAGAAGTTGGTGATAGATCCAATTTATAATCCATGCTTCCAATCCTTTACAACATCTTATAGGGACCATCGTACTTTGGAGTTAATTTGTTGTCCTTCTTTTTATACTTTCAATACATTTGTTTGTATGGTTGTAGCCTCAAAAATATCCAATTTCCCTCTCCATATTCCCTCTCACTATGATGTTGATATGTTTGTTGTTTAATCATATTTTGTGCTATAACCAAGTAATCCTTCAATAGTTGGAGAACTTATTATTGGTTCTCTATGTGATCCTCCACTACTTGAACCTTAGATTTCTCTTTCAAGGATGATGTGATGGAAGGAGGATGGTACCCATAAAGTTCCATAAATGGTGATATTTTTTATGAAGTATGGAAAGATGTGGTGTACAACCATTCTGCTAAGTTCAACCACTTGACCCATTGTGTTTGTTGATCATATGCAAAGAAACTAATATACCCCTATAGGCATTCAAAATCTCAGTTTTCCCATTAGATTGAGGATGGTAAGAGGAGACATGAGCCAACTAAGTGCCCAAACAAGAAAATAATTCCTTCCAAAAATTACTAGCAAAAATTGGATCTCTATGACTTAAAATAATCTTGGGACTTCCATGTAGCTTCTAAATGGCTTCCATGAATGTTGTAATTTCCTTAAAAGGATGAGAAGGAGAGAAGAAATGGGAATACATTGTGGGTCGATCCACTACTACCATGATGACATTATTTCCTTCTTACTTTGGTAACATGTAATAAATTCCATTGACACATCTTCCCAATGCTGACTTGGTATGGCTAACGGTTGTAAAAGACTTGGTGTCTTGATTGTCTCATCTTTGTTTTTTTGACAAACCAAACATTCTGTCACAAAATATTGGACATCAATTTTAAGACATTCTCAAAATAAATCCTTCTTGATCCTGTGGTATGTTTTAAAGAACCTTGGATGTCCTCCTATAGGAGAATTGTGCAATTCCAAAATGATATTTTTTTTGTGTGGATAATTTTTACATTAATATAGGTGATCTTGGTACCATAGTGAATCATTCTTCAACACAAATTTATCTAGTGAATTGGGGTCCTCTTGCAACTGTTGAATAATCTTGGATTCCTTTTGATCTTGTTTCCATTTTGTACTTGCTTATTCTACCCAATTAGATTGCATAATGGAAATAGCACAAAGTAAGCCCTCAATGTCATCTTCTTTTCTTTAAAGTGCATTGGCCACCACATTCTACTTTTCTTTTTTTGATAGATAATTTCAAAGTCATAACCTAACATTTTGTAACCAATTTTTATTTCTCTTCTATGATAATCGTTGTTCCAGGAAGTAATTAAGATTGTCACGATATGTTCTTACCTTGAAGTGTCTTTCTATTAGGTAAGGATGTCATTTATTAATTGCATGTAGTATGCCCAACATTTTCTTTTCATAAATTGGTTTGAGTAAGTTTTTTCCTTTAAGCTGGAAAATTTCAAAGAAATTGGGCCTTCCTTCTTGCATTAAAGTTGCACCAATTTCATTCCCTCGAGCATCTTATTCAACAATAAATTTTTTAGTGAAGTTGAGCATGGATCCTAATACAGGAGTTGTACATGTAGCCACTTTAATTATTTCAAAAGATTTGGTTTCTTCTTGAGTCCATGAGTATTCCTCTTTTTCAATAACCTTGTTAGAGGTGCTTGTATTTGACCATAATTATTGAGGTACTTGTGGTAGAAGCCTGTCAATCCTAGGAATCATATAAGATTCTACAATGTCTTCAGAGTTGTCCATTCCATGATATACTTAATTTTATTAGGATCCACTTTGACACCTTCTTGAGATAAAATATGAATCAAATATTCCACTTCTTGAACTCTAAAGGCACACTTAGAAGTATTGGCATATAGTTAGTGATCCTCCAATAGTTTTAAGATCCCATAAACATGTTGTACATGCTCTTTGCAAGGTTTTCTATAGATAGATATATCATAAAAAATTAATAACACACATTTTATGAGGAACGGTTTAAATACATAATTCATCTAGATTTGAAATGTGGAAGGTGCATGGGTAAGGCCAAATGGAATCACCAAAAATTCATAATGACCTTGATGTGTTATGAAGGTTTTTTTGGAATGTCTTCTTTCCTCATTCTCGTCTAATGATATTGAGAATGAAGATCCGATTTGATAAAGAATTTTTCTCCTTGTGATTCATCTATTAATCCATCATTGGAAAAAATATGAAGGCTTATTTCTAATGGTCATCTTATAGAGCTCTCTATAATCTAGACACGTACACTGTGAACCATCACCATTGGTGAAGAGAAAGGACATTGGATAGGTTGAATGATGCATGCATCTAATATTTATTGAACCAATTTTTTAATATCACTTTTTGTTGCATATGGGTACCTGTATGGTCTCTGATGTTAGGTGCTACACTTCCAGGTTGTAAGTGAATAGCATGGTCATTATCCTGAACAAGTGGAATACCTTTATGCATCTCTCCCAATACCTTGGAATTATTTTCAATAAATTGTTGGAGATCCATTATAATAAAGGGAATATATGTTTGAACATCTAGTGGAGACAATTGTACATTTACTCCATGGTGTCCCTTTTTCAACAATTTTGTCATGCTATTAGAGCTTATCACTTTAGAGGGTTTCCTTGTAATAACTATTAGTTCAATTTCCTTTCCTTCTAAAGAGAATCTCATGAAGAGTTCCTAAATGTTAATATCCATTGTTCCCAATGATTGTAGCCACTGGACCCCTAGTACAACATCAACACAACCCATTTGGATTGCAATAATTGGGCTATCCAACGAATAATCACCCATAGTATCTTTAATACTATGACACTTTCCCAAATAATTTATGGTACCTCCATCTGCAATCATTACTTGATATTATGGTGCAAGATATATAAAGAATTGAAAATTTTGGCTAATCGAAAATCAATGAAGTTATGGGTGCTACCTGAATCAGCCAACATTGTTACCTTTCTCTTTTTGATATGCTATTCAATTTGGAGAGTTTGAGGAGTCCTAATGTCATACAATATATGACAATATATGGTTGGATTAGTATATTTTATATCTACCTCTTGAATTCATCCCATGTTTAGATCATATTTTTATTCACAGTCTATGATATATGGGTAGA
This sequence comes from Larix kaempferi, assembly GCA_027924585.1. NCBI lineage: Eukaryota > Viridiplantae > Streptophyta > Pinopsida > Pinales > Pinaceae > Larix > Larix kaempferi. The sequence continues at coordinate 533,713 of BSBM01000114.1, forward strand.
TGGGGTTATCCCATGTTCAATCCACCCTAATGCACTATTATTGTCACCGAGAACATACAAAGGAGGTAACGACGTCATTGTTGAGATCAACAAGATCTCATGCATTCAAGAAGAGAACAAGAATAGTGCACACATAACTACCAACACATAGTATTGGGAAAAATATGTCCAAATATGTTTGATTCATGCATTGATAGACATTTATACATTATGAGGATGGTTGGATAGGTTACACCCACTCCAACTAATCGCATTTAATGTTTTATACATGTATTTATCCACTTTAGACTAAATATATTACATATACATGATGACAAATATGGGGCCCAAAGGGTCACCTAAACAACATTTCTATATTGAGAGTTTGAGGAGTGCTAATGTTGGCCAATGCATGACAAGATGTGGTTGGAGTAGTATCTTATATATCTACCTCTTGAGGTTGTCCCAGATATGGATCATCTTTCTCTTCATAGCCTATGTAGAATATTTATTCTCATTACACTTATGGCCCTTACGATACTTTCTATCACAATTCACACATAGACACTTTTCTCTTCTTTCTTCCACTTGTTGAGGTGTAAACCTTGTAAGATTAGTCTGAGTTGAGTTGGGAGGGAAATCATTTCCCCCTCTGTAGGTATTAGTGGAATCCTTTCTATTAGCCATATTTTTACTTCCATGCCATCCTTCTAGAGTCATATTTTTACTTTCAATTTTACTTTCCAAAATTAAAGTATTCTCTAATAATACATATTCATCTCCTAGAAGAAGTACATTTGAGAATTATTGAACAAGTTTGACATGAGATATTGTAACCCCATTTTTACTCTAATGGAACAAAACTTGAATCTCACATCAGAACAAGTGAATGATCTTGAGGATGAAACCAAGACTAGTACAAACAATTTGTGGAGAGTCTTATCTACCTTACCACCACTAGACATATATTTCACTTACTATTGGGATTTTTTTAGGTTCATGAAGAAACCCTATGAGGGACATTAATTTAATACAAAAAGAGTTCTAAAATACTTGAAGGGGACACGAGAATTTGGAGTCAAATATTTTAAGGTGGATGACTTAAAACTGGTTAGATATTATGATTTAGAATTTGATGGTGACAAAGAGAATGGAGTGTATACTTAGGTTACCTAATGATTTTTGGATCATTAGTTGTTTCCTGGAGATCATGCAAACAATATATTCCAACAAATTCCACAATAGTGGTAGAATATGTGGCTACTATATAATCAACAAAGGAGATTGTGTTGATCCTAAAAAATGCTTGAATATTTGCAAGATAAATAGGTGAATTATACTCCTCTACTAATTGAAAATACTTCTACAATCAGGTTGTCCAAGGATCCCAGATCCCATGATTGAACTAAGCACATCGACACAAAGTACCATATAATTTTATATCACATAGAGGCAAAGACAATTCATTTGAGACATTGTTCTGCAAATGAACAAATTGCAAACATATCCACCAAAGCGCTTGGAAGATAGAAGCTTGAAAAGTTCAGAAAGATGCTTGGACTCATAAACACCCTTTCATATTGGGGGGGGAGGGGGGGATGTTGGAATCCTAATCCATAGGGTTCATTGTTCCATTATAAATATTTTTAGTTTTTTAAATAATAAACTGAAACGATGTAGTGCCCCTAGACTACTGTAGACATTGAGGGCACCTGTTGAGTGACCCGACCGATCGAAACATTAATAAAATAACTCTTTAATTTTATTTTTGAGTATGTGTATCTGAACAGTAGATGTAAATGAATGATTACATGTGTTTAACGATTAACTATGATTATGGAAAATATGTTTATGAATGATGCTTAACGACTAGCTAAACAGTGATTATGTGATGAGAACGAAGAGAGTTTATCGACGAAATGCATATTTGGTTAGATGAATGAGTAATTTTTGAGTGAATTATAAATGCTTAACGAAGTAGTAGATTTATGAATCAAATGATGATTATTGAGGACAGTACTACTAATAATTTGTTTGTAAGAAATGTGTGTAGCAACAGATGAAACGGTTCACCGACGGACACACAAAGGAATATGAAGGGTCATAGAGTACAGGTAAATCACACACAGGGAGAGTGATGGTGATGTCGACTCCCGACGGAATACCACACTGGGAAGATCAACACTGATCTGCTTGCTCAAGAGGAAAGCGTGAGGGCATTCGAAGTGGGCCACGACGGAGCTGGTCACATACAAGTTGGGGGGCGCGCAGTGAGAACTGACTCACTCCTCAGTGCCATTAGTCCCTAATATCGTGTAGACGGAGGATGAAAGGTGACAGTTCCTGAAATCCCTACATGAAGTTCCCACAAGTCAAAACAGACGGATGATGGAAGAAGGGCCCATTGTGTGGTACCCTGCCGAGAACGAAAATAATGGACGCAAGGACCCAGCGATGCGGTACCTTGCCAAGGGATGAAAACTACGGATGACTGGGCCCGACGGAGTGGTGCCATGTCAGGAAAAGAAACTAAAAGAACGGGGAGGCCCAACGGCGCAGCACCGGGGTCCTAATGAAAATGATGGTTAAACTTAGTTACATAAAAATGTATAAATAGTGCACCTAGAACAATACTAGAAAAATGCATTTTAGTACTTGGGACATTTGCACATAATTGTTTGGTTTAGCATTTAAAATAATGTCATTTGTATTTAGGCATGTGCACATAAAAGACTTTTTGACTTTTAAATAATATTGATTAATTTAGGCATTTGCACATGAGATATTATTTTTGAGCATTTAAAATAGTATAAACCATTATTTAGGAGCAAAGTAGAATCCTAAGCATGGACACCTAGTCAACCTCACCTTCACACAAATCTAGGAGTTAAGTGAAATATCTAGGGGGACAAACATGAGCAAACTTAGGAGTGTTGGTGCATCTCCTAGAAAAGCTGACAGTTGGATGGGTGAGTTGCTTTTATTTAGAATTTAAATAAAATAAATAATTATGCATGAGGCGACATGTGTCGCATGAGATTTTCTTTTATAAGGAAGGCATTGGGAAGGGGATAAACACCGAGATCCTCGATGACTATCGTAATATTGATTTGCCTCATGACTTGCTGCTATTGAGGGTTTGGTTGGAAATCTTGGTGGGGGGAAACCCAAGCTGGATTTCGTGAATTTTTGTGTGTGAACTCTACGGCCCCATTAGCTCGGGGGTCTGGAAGGAAGGAGAGTACTTCCAGAGTGGTAGGGTGGTTTACCTAGGTGCCCGTCGGTGGATGGTCGAGATCTTCAGCAGTAGGACAGCGAGGATCGATTTGAACACAACCTTCAGAGGTAATGCAGCTGCCGAAAAGACTTTCTCCAAAAAGCTACCGGAAAGGTAACCCTTAGGTTTTGTATATTTTATCATGTTCTGAATATTTTATTTGAACCAGAAACATGTTTATGAATTAAATGTTCTGTGCCTTTCGTATGGCGTTTATGTAAGACTGTGTATCTGATCTGGCGTTAAATTAAGATATGCTGCTACATACAGGTTTACATAGAGATTTAACATCTACATGGTAGCATTAAGAAAAGCGATCTAGATCCGATTACGCAGAAAGAAAAATGTAGTTTTGTGTGCGCTAATATTTGGTGTGTCTGACGTTACAGACTGTGTGATGGTATTTAGAAAAATATATATCTCTGCCTTAGTATTTTAAATGGATCAATTTATTTCAATCTCATAAAGGTGTGCGGATCTGACGGCATTGTTTGGCATAAATTTTTTTTTTCTTGTTCTAAGATCTAGGTCAACGGTACCCTACTTCGTCCTTTGACATTACATCTTACACCTGGATCAAATCTGCATTGTTAATGGCAGCCTTCGATCTCAAGTATTCTGGGTGATAATAATTTTAGGGTTTATTAAATAGCTTACAATTTCCGTTCTGAACTTGCATTTCATGTTGGGTTTCGTATTATCCCTAATTTTAGATTGAATCTGCATTGATTAATGGCAGTATTCGATCTCCAACATTCAAGTTAATAACAATTTTATGGTTTATTATTTGTTTACGACTTCCGTTCCGGATTAGCATTTCATGTTGGGTTTCGTATCAACCCTATGCTTAGATCGAATCTGCATTGTTAATGGCAGCGTTCAATCTCCAATGTTCCGGTCAATAACTCATGGTTTCCTTTTGGTTATGAACCCAGTTTTGATTTTTGGCATTCATAATTAAGTTTCATGTCAAATCTCAGATCCGTTCGAACCTCTGCCAGTTATATTTTCTGATTTTATGGTCAATCTCAGTTTGAATCACTATTAGTTTGTTTCAGAGTTTATTTCCAATTTGAATCTCTATCAGAACGTTTCAGAAATTATTGTTAAAATTCTAGCTGGAATCCTTGTCTTACAATTCAAGGTTAATTATTAATTCTCAACCCGAATCACTGTTCTATCGTTCAGAGTGTATTGTCAACTTCCGTTCCTCTTTCATAAGTTATGGGTTAAACCCTATCATGAAATGTTCCAAACTACCGATCTCAGTAATTAACGATTGATGGATTCTATTGTGATCTTATTTTTGCCTTAATATTCAGTCTTTAACACTCCAGATCTATCCGTCTAAGATTTCGAGTCCAGTACTAAATCTTGATTTCGATGCTAGTAGCATTATTCGATCTTTTAGATTTCGGATCCATTCCCGAGTAAACTTGCATGTATAGTTTCTAAACCTTGTTCAAGCCTTCATTGAATTCGATATGCTGAATCCGAATCTCAGATTGACTATTGTATTAATTTTTTTATTCACTTTCATTTTTTTTTAGTTTATCGTCTTGATCCTCACTTTTGCCATTGATCTTTGTCAGTATGTGAACCTACCTATCGATGATCACTGCGTTAACTAAATCCTGTAGAATTTTGTGACTCTGCGTGATTCACGTTTGAAGTAAATATTGGTAATTGATGAACTCGTGACCCACAACACGTAAATCTCTGCATTTTAGATGGACTCTTATTCCTCTCATTACTTTTTGCCGTCGTTAAAAAGATCGGCAGGCATGTGGCAATGTAATTTAATATTTATATCAACCACCTTAGCATTTCCATTTTGTTCTTAGTGTAGTTGATATTACAATAGATTTATTAAAGCTAAAATATTTTATTAGTATTTAGCGTTCACCTTTTGATCATCGTAAAATAGTGTAATGGATATTACGTTATGTTTATTTAAAAGTTAAGCTATTTTGTTAGTATTTGGCGTTCATCTCGTTCATAATAAAATGGTGTAGTTTGATATTACATTAGATTTATTAAAGCTAATATATTTTATTAATATCTAGCATTCACCTTTTGATCATTGTAAAATAGTGTAATTGAGATTACATTATGTTTATGTAAAAGTTAAGCTATTTTATTAATATTTGGTATTCTTTTTGGTTCATAATAAAATAGCGTATTTTGATAATACATTTTGGTTTATTAAAGTTAAAAAAGAGATTAAATTATACTAGATTAGAATGCCCAAATACTATGTTCCATCTACATGATAAACATAATAGACTAACTTGTAATTGATGGATATTTTATGTTTAAAGAACTTTACTTGTTAAGTATGTGAGTTGTTTATATATATATATATATATATATCATAAAAGTATGATGTGTGAAAATGTATCTGAAGGACATGTGATGGGTTATTTAAATTTGAAGAATATCATTGTTAAATGTTGAAACATATACAGGTCTAGATAAGCACAATGCGTATAAGAGAATATGGATTGATGGCTTTTGATTGTTAGGTTCAAAAGAGATTACTTGTCAAAAGTACTTAATTTAATTATATATTTATAATTCTGAGAAGAGTCGGGTGTAGAAGAAATATAAGTGAAATTACTTATGAAGAATGTGTATTGTCATTATATTATGTTAAAGGTTCAACTGTTGAAACGTTAGAATGGTCATCAAGGCATATAACCATTTGCTCTTGTTTACTAATGTAAATGACCATTGGCTTACATTATTTTGAGATTGATGTAGTTAACTATGTGATATTGAAATGACTCTTTTATATATATATATCTTGGCTAAGTAGACGAGTCCTACAAACGATTAGTCATTGAGAAGTCTAAAGGATATGTTAGGAGATTAAACCTAATGGTCGCTTCTCATCATGTATAAATATGATATTCATTATCAATAAAAAACCTTCGCTACAATTATTCCTCGAGACTTTACACACACACACACACATGTACACTAATTAGGTTTAGCCCGAGTGGTTGTGGGATGGATGGCTATCCTCCCCACCCAAGTTCTATTATTGAAAGTTACATCTTGAGCTCATGATATATATATATATATATATATTATGGGTGAGTGCAAGCTAATGGGGGTCACTTTTGGCATGTTAGATGCAATAGAAAAATGAAAAATCACACATCCCTCAACTTACTTGGATTTTTTGAGATACTTACACAAGATATCTTGCATTGAGTAAAAAATATGAAATGGAGGAAATTGAATCACGTTTCCGAATATATAAATTTTATGTATTGAAAATTTACATAACTATGCCAAATTTCATCTTTTCTATCAATCACTTTTTATTTTTTTGGAAAATTATAAGGAATATGTTTTTGTGGGTGCAACCTTTGAGTGCTTAAATGATGGTTTAAGGATACAAAAATTGGTATACATGTAGAGAACAAGTAGAACTAGTGCAGAACTATTTTTCCAAAATTAAATTTTTAATTTTTATATTTTTTTATTATCTAACTGATCAAACCTTGACAACATTATGTAAAGTGTGGGTGCAATATTTGAAGGTCTTAATGCAATGATTTCGACATGGATTTTGTATAGCATGTGGATTTCGGTGTCTACTAGTGCAACATACAATTAATTTTCTTAAATGGTTGTGAAATGAAAAAGTTATGAAAAAAACACTAACAACATGTTTTTTGACTTAAGGAGTGATGATAGAAGAAAATTAGGAAAATATAGAAAAAATTAACATTTTTTTTTAAATTAGATATTTGGAATCTGCATAAAAAATGCTATCTATGTCTAAAATTTCTTCAAAAATGGTTGTGTCTATCATGGTGTAAGAGTGATGGAAGACATGGATATTAAGAAAATGGAGGAAATGCCCAATTGGCTATCGTTTACCATTCTCCATAGCACATGGTTGGTAATTATGAACTAACCACATAGGACTATGGATGACATGCGGGTGTGTGAGAAGGCATGTTTTAGGCGTGAAGGAATGCTCGCTCATTATGTTTAAATTCAAATTTTTAATCCCACGCTTGGTGTCAACAAAAATGTTCTAGTGTTTTGTTTCTCCAAAATGCTCCAGCATTTTGGAGTTACAAAATGCTCTAGCATTATAAAGCACATAAACTACGTGACACGTGTTGAATGGATATAAGGGATGTGTGAGAGAGGGAGGGGATACGAGAGGGGGTGGAAAGGGAGATAAATTTATGGAGGTGGAGAGATGAATGAAGAGGGAGAAAATTAAATTCCTAAATCCATAAGTCCTAAGGCCAAAACCCACTAAATACCTAAACCCCTAAGCACCTAAGTCCTTAACATATAATCCCTTACCACTTTAAGCCTTAAATCCCTTAACATATAAAGATCTTAATCCTTAAAGACCTATTCCTTTAATTAGCCCCTTATCTTCCATCCTCGTAGTCCTTATCCTCTAACACCCTAATCCCTTAAGCCCTTATAATCCCTTAACACTATAGCACCTAATACCTTAATGCCTAACCTCTTAAAACATAACCTCCTAACCCCAAAGCCCTAAGCCACTTTACCCCTAAAGCCCCTAAACCCTAAACCCCTTAAGTCCTTTAATATTTACCTCTAATCCTTTAACCATTAGCTTCTAACCTAGAGTTTACCCTATAGAGGTACAATAATTGTTTACCTATACATTACGTTTGCATGTGTAACCTCCCTTATGCCAGTGTGGCCTACATTTATTTGTGCACTCTACATTTGCATTAAAGCTCTATGTTTGCTTGATATATCTCCCTTGGGATTGATCACTCCTCTCTCGGCCATGGAATTCTCACTTTGGCTTGTGCATTAGCCTCTAATCTCTAGTTTACCCCTTCACCGTGAATTCCTAACCTAATAAACCCTAACACCAAAGCACTAAATCTGTTAACCCTTAAATCCCCTAACCCTTAAACCCCCTAACCACTTTACCACTAATCCCACAACTCCTAACCCCTAGGAACTTGTCCACCCCTAACCCCTAAACAACCTAACCCATAATACTTAAAGCCAAAATCCCTAAAGCCCTAAAACCCTAATCCCTTAACCCCTAGAAACAATTAAACCTTTAAATGTTTTGGCCTTAAACCCTAACCCCTTAAAACCTAACCCCCTAACCACTGAGCCATAAATTCCTTAACCCCTAGATCCCATAACCCATAAAACCCCTTAACCTCCTATCTGCTTAAATCTCTAACCCATAAATATTTAAACTTGATAACCACTTTATGCTTTTACCTCTAAGCTCTTAACCCATAATCCTTAAGTCCTAGTTAACCCCCGAACCCTAAACCCCCTAACCCATAATCCCTTAATTCCAAAACCCATAAATACCTTGAAACTCCTAATCCCTCATTTCCTAGAAGCAATTAATCTCTTAAACCCCAATCCTTTGATCCTTTAACCCATTGACACTTAACCCTTAACCAAATCAACCCTAATATCATAACCGTAGAGCCATAAATCCCTCATCCCATAAATATGCTAACCCCTAAAGGCCTCACCTCTTAAATAATGACCAATCCCCTAACCCTTATGTCCTTAACCACTAATCCGCTAAGCCCTTAATCTCTTACAAGCCCTTAACACTAAAACCTTCACCCTTAATGCTTAACCTCTTGAACCCTAACCCCCTAACATTCGTGCCCTCTATCCCTTAACCCCTAAATCCCCTAACCCCTAAACCCCTTTATCTCTAAGAACTTAACACCTAACACCTAATCCCTAGTTTATACACAAACACTTAAGCCCTTAATGTCTAACCTCTAAAACCCTAACCCCCTAAACCTGGAGCACTAAATCCATTAACCCCTAAGCCCCTTGACCCCTTGAACTATTTACCTCTAAATTATGTTTCAACCACTAACCACTAACCCCGAGTTTAAACCCCATAACCTCTTAGCTCCTTAGCCCTCCAACCCTATAATTTCTAAACACCTAAACCCCTTTATCCCTTTAACTCTAAGCCCTTAACCCCTAGCACCAAATCCCTAGTTAACCTTCTAACCCATACAACATGAAGCCCAAAACCCTTGAATATAAGGAGGGATAGGGAAATAAAGGAAATATTTTCTTGGTATGGAAATATTAAATAAGGTTTCAAGGATAATGTTTTTTGTGTAGATATTAAACATAATGCTACAGCGTTATGTATTTCTATAATGCTAGAGCGTTATGGAAACACATAATGCTTTAGCATTATGTATTTCTATAATGCTCGAGTTTTTTTCGTTTCGTGTCCTATGTGTTAAATGACATTGTAGGCTTGGGTCCATTCATACCTAGTTCAAAGAAACACTCGATCATTTTGGTTTCGCTAAATGTTTGCACGTTTCACGAAACTAAGATTGCATCTAAAAGATCCCTCAACTTCGTGCAACGGCCCATACACAAACACACACATATATATATGAGTGTTCCTAAGGATTTGTCATTATATATTATTCCTTCTAATTTATTAATAAGCTTATTTATTACCCACTAACTACTGTAATTATTTTCCTCGGGTTTCTTCTTAGGTACCCCATATGCGCTCAAAAAGCAAATTAATCATGTCATATATATGTAAGTGTTCCTTGATATTTTTCATTATATATTACTCCTTCAAACTAGTTAGTAGGTGTATTTGTTACCCACTAACTACTACATTATATTCATTATTTTATTTGGATTCCTTTTAAGCACCTCATATTATCCTATCTCATCCAACTTAACATCTATACATAACATCCATAATAATAAAAAATGTCGAAAAAATTAAATAATTATCCTAGAAACATCATTATCCTTAATATTAAGAGTACAAATACAATTTCAAAATAACTTTACTTCTAAAACATAAAAATGCAAAATGCATTCTCTAAATTTATGTGGACAATGGTCATTACTAATTAGAAATAAAATTTTCTACACTATAAAAAGTAATCACTAATAAATCCAATTAGGCATGTTATATATATATATATATATATATATATATATATATTCTTATGAGTGTTCCTGGGCATATGTCATTATATATTAACCTTTTTAAATTTTTAGTAGACTTGTTTATTACGTATTAACCATTACATTATATTCATTATTTTCTTTGTGCCTTTTAAAGAAATCCATATTATCCTATATCATCTAAAACTATGAACAAAAACATATGGAACAATTTCTATTGATTAATATAAAAAGTGTATGAAAAGAGAGAAAATTGGAAATAAAGAAAGCATGTATCCATTTGTAGTCAATCAACCTTAAGGAATGACACAAAAACACAAGTTTGCATTGAATCACAAATAAATAATGGAGAATTCAATACATGTCCATAAACTTTATAAAGTCCAATTTATATAGTAGTTGTATGTTCTAACCCTATAATCAAAGAAAAATTCATTTTTCAACCAATGTGTTCTTGATTCGTATGAAATGTGCTAGTGGCCCATGTTTTCAAGAATGGCTCGTAGTATTGAAAAAGAACATGGTCATTACATTTCCTAATTTCAGGAAAGAAATGTCCCATTAAAGCCGTTGAACTCACTATATACGTATAATTTGACAGATCATTAAATTCTTGCAACAACGTGCCTTTCGACCTAGTCAATCTCAATAAATAATAATGCACTTTTTATGGATTATCTACTGGTGTAATGACAACGAATACATCACCTTCTCTAACCAAATTAGAAACACGATCATAATCCTTTTCAACCACAACCACTTCATTATCATGCTCTTCATCTGTTATATTTTCAAATGGGGGCAATGGTGTCAATTCTTGGTGTATCCATGGTTTGAAAATTTTGTTAGTTTTGTTTTGACACTCATCGAAGGACTCTACCTCATCAATACATGCAAGATATAATAAAGGGTATTTTTGTTTCTCGATTGTGTGTATATTTTCCATTTTGTTACTCCTAATGGAGTGTAAGCCCCTTGTTTTAGGGATTGCAACACAATTATATGGAATTGATCTGTCAACATCACCCATTGCAATATTCCAGAAGAACTTGTTCAAGATAAACACATAACTTATGCAAATCAAATTTCACATTTAAAAATAATTTAATAAACTTTTTTTTAAATAATTTAAATAAAAATACTCATGTACATATAAACATAGTAAATAACTGCATTTGAAAACATTAAGGGTCATCGAAACAGTTACATACCTTCTCACATTAGCCATCCTTTCATTGAATTCATGGCTTAATTTTTGCTTGCACCAATTAACAACATTGTTTGAATTTGCGAGGCAAGAAGCGGAGTGATTCATTTGATATCTCCTAAGTGAACATTTTATTCAAGCCCCAACGCCAGCATGTTCTCTTTTTCCATATCCCATTTAAAAATAAATCCATGTGTGGTGAACATCCGTTTTATTATGAATGCGAGAAAACCATAAGAATAAGCGTGCTGATTCAAACTGACCAGCACAACCATCTAACCACACCCAATGTTATTTAAAAGTGACCCCTCATCTTGATAATTTGTTATAAAGCATATTAAAACAATGTTGGAAAAAACATGTATCATGTGTATAATCATCATTGATGTAGAAATGATACCCTTTAATCACTCCACGATTATTTTCATTGCTATTAGAACCATCAACATGAAGCTCTACATGTCTGTACAAAATATGAACAAGTATAGATACTTGGTCTGAATGATAATAGTCACTTTGTATCTCCTTTTGTGGAGTGAAAGTGTAATTTTCAACAAAATCAACAATTGATAATATTGTTCCTTTTGGAAATACATCTCGTGATTGCTTGAACTGTAAGTATTTCCATCATGCTGTATGAGAGTGTTTTATATATCTATATATTTTCTCCCTGAACGAATCCATAAAAAATGTCATAGAGATATCATCTTCAACTAACTCATCTTTCTTGATGTTTTCATTGAATATGTAACATGGGTATAATCAACATATTCATATCTCTTCCATTTCACAATGCGATTTGACAATTGAGGATCATTTGGATCAATGGGGTATTTAACATAAAAAATTGCCAAATGAGAACATTCTTCACATTTTCTACCACCGACGCATTTTTTCTTATAGAATACTTCTTCATTCTCTCGTGCACATAATATTTTAGATACAAATTCATGAACACTTGAAGGAGGGGTGTCATTTGACCAACACTGTATGCCAAAATTATTAAATGTCTCATAATATAATTCAAATTCTACATGGTATCGACAACAACATGTGTCACAAACAACAATGGGATTGACATACCATGGTTTAAGGTTCACAAATGTTCTAAGGGAAATATTCACATCAACATTACTCTCCATAAAATTTTTGAAAATATACACTTGAGTGACCTATGTTATGTGTTTGGCATTAGTTTCATAGTTTCCTTTAGATATACAACGCTGCACAACATCCTTTTCATTTGGTAATATACGAGTGTTTAAATGCCAAAACTCTTTATATGGAAGTCTATATTGATAAGGTTTCCTACATATAACAACCCAACATGAAACTTCATCATCCGCATCTAATTGAACCCTAACGTTTTTATGCTTCCATAAAAATTTTCTTGATATTTTTAACGTTCTTGCAGTCATAGCCAACAGACGATCAGTTGTAGTGTTTTTTGCCACAAACCCTATTAGCAATGTTTTACGAGCAAACACTAAATCATGAGATCGTTTCCTTGCAAGTGTGGCAAGGGCCAAGGTCATATTTTTTTATACCATCTCATTTTTTTTAACCTCTTTGACACTTTTAATGGCCAATAATTTAATTGCATCTCTTATAATTTTGTTCTTTAACAATCTATGTAACAATTGAGCTTTTGCTATAATAGGAATATGGACAAGATAATTTTCAAGTATCTATTTTTCTCTATATCGAGTTGTATGATCACACATCGGAGGTCCCAATTCTTCAATTTTACTTGAATCCATATTCTCCAAAAAATTGTCATAAATGACGATATTGTTGCAACTTCCAATTAATATCTGTAAATTGATAGGTATGGTAGGATGTTGAACCTGCATGAAAATTTATAAATTTATAAGATTGTGAAATTTCAAATCAATTATATACTCAAGTATTAAATACAATTTTATAAACATTAAAAAATATTTACTCACCAATCATGGTCTCAATATCAATGTTGCCCATCATTTTCTCCACATTTTTCATTTCCTCATCACCTCCATGTTCTTCATTTCTTTCATCAACATGTTTCTTGACATTTTGCATTCCTTCATCACCGCCATGTGCCTCCACATTTTTCATTTCTTCATCACCACCATGTTCCTCCACATTTCTTTCCAATGTTCTTTTTTCTCTTAACTTTCTCATGTTTTCATGTTTTCTTTCTTTTCTTGTCTCTCCATCAATTCTGGTGCAATCATGTTTTGTTACACATTTTGTTTGGTTTCCCATGTTGAAAGGATTGAAAACCTAAACTTCAATGCCAAAAACCTGAAATCATAGTAATATGTTGGATATAAAATTGTACAATTAATGAAACAAATTGCAATATGACATGAAAAAAAACAAAACTCACAATATTTCTCTTCATAAAAATAAGAGTAATATGCTAAAACCAAATTCACCATGTCCCTTATATACAAAAATGTAATATGAAAAAACAAAATATGAATATGTTGCTTAAAAAAAACAATAATATGCCAAAACCAAATTTGCTTTTGTCCTTTAGAAAAACACGCATTAATATGCTAAAACCAATTTTACAATGTTTAAAAACAAAAAAACCAGTAATATGCCAAATCCAAGTATATACTATTTTCACTTATAAAGAAAATATGCAAATATACCCTTTGTAAAGAAATTTATAATATAAAAAACCTTAAAACTTCCATAAGAAAAACAAAAAATACCTTATAACTTTATTTCGTGCAGTTTTTTTTAGGACAAATTATAAGGTATATGTTTTTGTGGGTGCAGCCTTTGAGTACCTAAATGATGGAATCAACCTATGAAAACTAGTAGACATATAGAGAACAACTAGTACTAGTGCACCGCCATTTTGCAAAAAAGAAAAGAAAAAATGATCTAAGTGATCAGACCTCGTAAATAGTATGTCAAGTGTGGGTGTATCCTTTGAAGGTCTTAATGCAATGATCATGCAATGATTTTATTATAGAATGTAGAGGTTGGTGTCCTTTAGTGCACCATACAATTTTTTTTTAAAGGGTTGAGAAATGAAAAAGTTTTGGATGAAACACTAAGAGTGAGTTTTTGAGTTAAGGATTTATGCCACAAGAAAAATAATAAAAAAATAGAAAAAATATATATATTCTTTTTAAAAATTGCATTTTTGGAATCTGCAGAAAAAATGCTATCTTTATCTAAACTTTCAAAAAAATGATGTGTCTAGCATACTATAACTAATGGTTAAACATGGGAATACTGAAAAATTGGATGTAATGCTCAATTAGTCATGGTTTATCACATTCCATGGCACATGCTTGGTAAATCTGAAGCAGACACATAGGAACAAAGAGGCCATGCTAGCACATGTGGAGGTTCAAGTTTAGTGCCACAAAATGTGTACACGTAAATTCAAGTTTTCTTCTCGCCAAACTAAAATGTGTACACGATTTGGTGTTAAAAAATGCATACACGTTTATTATTAAATAAATGTGTATGTGTTTTTGGGAACAAAAACCACTACTACTTACTCAAACCTCCTAATAAACCCCCTCTTCAACTCCCAAAGACCCCCACAACCATGTAACACAACCCCGCCTCAACCCCTAACATCCCCCCACCTACTCTTCCCCTAACCTGACCCTTCTCTCCCTCTCACTCCCCTCCTCCCCCTAACTCTTTCTAATCCCTTCTCACTCTCTCTCTCCCCTAATCCACCTAGTCATGCCTCTCCTCCAAACCCTTATTATTCCCATCCCTACTCTCTCTCTCTCAGCCCTTTCCTCATCTCTCTTACTGCCCTAATTATCCCTAAACCCATATCCTCCCACCCCTATTCATACCCCCACTAATCTCTCTTCCCCCCAATATTGTACAACATAACCTCTCTCTCGCCCGACCCCCACCCCTCCCTCTCGCCCGACCCCCTAACACACCACCACCCCATTGGTTCTCTCTCTCTCTCTCTCTCTCACACACACACACACACACACATCCATATGCCTCCCCCTACCACTAACCTCTCTCCTCTCTCTCTCTCTCTCTCTCTCTCTAATGCTTACTCCTTCTCTCACTCTATTTCTCCCCTTCTCGACTTACCCCCAATATCCTAGTTCACCCCCTATGTCTTTGCCTCTAACCGCTTAACACTCCCTGTCCTTCTCTACCTCTAACCCATTAACACCCTCCCCCCCCTCTCTATCTACCTATAGCCCCTTTCCACCCCCCACTATATCTCCCTATCTCTCTCTCTCTCTCTCTCTAAACCAAACACTCACCCTCCTCACCTATACCCCCGTTTCTCCCTAATCAACCTACTCCTCCCCAATCCCCTAATCACCCCTCTCCCTCTCTCTATCTATATATCTCTTCCCCCTAACTCTTACTAACCTCTTCTATCACTCTCTCTCACTCCCCTAATCCCCCCCTAGACCTAACCCCCTCCCCCCCTATCTATCCCCCTCCTATCACTAACCCTTACTAACCCCTTCTCTCACTTTCTTTCTCCCTTGCTCCACTTACGCCCAATATACTAACACCCCCCTCTATCTCTACCTATAACCCCTTACCATCCCCCAATCTCTCCCAATCTCTCTGTCTCTCTCTCTCCCCGCCTCTTCCCCATAACTCTTACTAACCCCCTCTCTCACTCTCTCTCACTCCCCTACCAATCGACCTACACCTAACCCCCACCCCTTATATCTTCCACAAACCCTTAACACACCATAACCCCATTATTCCTCTCTCTCTCTCTCTTTCATACACACACACACACACACACCATGGGGGGGTTAGTTGGTAGGAAATATCCTATCACATCTATTCATATTGGGGAATAAATTATGATATGGAAATGAAATATATTTCCTTGTATTAAGGGGACAAGGGGGCTTAATTATGTTATGTGTCAATACAAATATTTAGGGTATATTTTATTACATTCATGTAGAAGCGATGGAGTGGGGGAAGAGGGAAAATCAGGGGACAAAGGCACGGGGTATTGATTTTGATGGACAATGGATAATCAATCAGTATATAGGATGGTTGATGCTAGTTCTCTATTGAAGGGTTTTCGTGTTGCTCATATGCTTGGTGGGTTAATGGAAAATTGTTAATGGAATTGAGGTAATGAAGGATTAGGCTTTCTATCTTTTATGTGATTGTTATCAATTGGAAGTGTAGTTTGGGTGCATATTTCATGTCTAGAAATCATGTGTTTTTTTATGCCTTCCAATGTAGCTTTCCTCCTTGATTCCATTTGAAGTTTTTTTTCTCTAGAAATTACCTTTATAGCAATGTGGTTTTCTTTCCTTTCAATGTAGAAATGCCATCTTGATTTTATATTTTTTTTCCTCAGGTGCAGTGAATGGTTCGAATAGTGAATTTTGGGAAAAACCTACCTAATTTTTTCGTGTAAGTTTCTTTGACCATTCATCTTTTGTAGTCCTATTTTAGCTTTCAAGATAGATCTTGTGCTAGTGTAACCATCCATCTTATGATTTGAAATCAAATTTCAATATGGATTTGGATTTCACATGATGAATTTATTGTTGAATGTACATGGGTTGATGGAAATTCACGTGTCATTCATGATGTCAACGTCATGTCAACGAGACTTGAAAATCAGGGCTAAGGATGTTCGCAGGTTCTCAATCAAGTAAATTAACATTATGGAAGATGGAGAACTTGGCTTCCTCTATACTAGTGGTCATTTAGAGTTGATGTCAAGATCATTTGATCAAATACTTTATCTTTACATGTTTTCAAAATTCAGGGCAATGCCCCCTTTAAACTTTTAGTAGTGGAAATGGAGAAGGTGACTCTTTTGAGTTTAATTTATATTATATATAGCATCATAACTATAATATAAACTAGTACTCTTGACTTAAACATGATTTTGACTTAGCATATCTTCCATTTTGCTTTATAAAAATATATGTGAATGCTTATAATTCGTTGAAACTTTACGAATTTATGTGTGAGTTAAATTTTTTCATCGAGTTTCTTTTTCTAGCAAAGACTTGAATATTTTTGTAAATATCTTGGATAAACTTCCGCAATTGTATTTGGATTTTGGTAATTTTTGTAATATTGGAACTATTGCTGTTAAATATGCTTAGTGTTTTATTTTTGTGGGGTTACTCTTTTTTTTGCTTAGAGAAGTTATTTAGATACGAGGTATGACTCTTGGAATAACAAGCACTATGATATTAGAATTTTGCATCACTGAGATAAACAGGGTGATAGTATTTTGTTCTTCTATGCATAATTTTATTGATGTGATGTCCAAAATGTTAGTTTTGCCACTTGTTATGAATATGTATGAAATATTTCACATTTTATCCATAATTGAGTTTAAGTTTCCTAGTGTTAAAACCCAAGTAGTCTTGTAACATTATACCTTTTGTTTTTCTATACAAGGCCAATTTCCAAAGTGTGTTTTTTCTCTATATAGAAGTCACATTATAGCCTATGACACTATTCAGTATGCTTGAATATGCATTTGGTTCCTCTTCAACTCCAATGTTAAGAGATGTAGATAATTGAGAGTTGTGGAGTTGAACAATTGTATTGTAGTTTTTGTAGGAATTCTAGTAAAAGATATAACTCTTCATTTTTTAGCCACTTGGGGTTTAGGTGGGTATTGATATTCAACCAGACTATGTTCCATGAAAACCAATAAAAGTGAGATCAATATTTCTTGGCTCACTAGAACCAAGAAAAGTTAGATCAATATTTATCTAATTATTTCTTTCAAATTTGTGTATCCTTCTTTAATATTTTCACATTTCCAGTTAGGAATAGTTGTTAGATTTAGTTATATCTATTAGATTCATAATTGTACTTTCAATTCTTATATGCAATACATCCATCTTAATATTGTATTGGAACTGACATGAACATAGGTGAAAATATAAATCCTTATTTGCATACCCTATGTGTTATCGTTACCATGAAATGGTATCATATAAGTTTCACCATCTATGTATCTTTATAACTATGGCATGCTTGAAACATAACAATGGAGATTTTTCCCTCTCCTGTAAAGATACAAAAAACTAGATATAACCCAAAAAAATGTAACTAAATGTTGTTAATTCCCTTGATTACATGAATAAATGTAGAGGAAGTGGAGGCAATTCATTGCATCTTGTGAATGACCCAAATCCAAGCTATGCACATGATCAGATGGCGTTATGGGAAAGTAAGAAGAATTTTTCTAAGTTCATTTGGGTTCAAACATTGATGATGTTTGTTTGGATAGGAAGGTAGGAAATTCCATCCATGAAAGGGTTTAAATTTTGCGTTTTTATGGAGTTTAATTTATTAATATTATAGAAAACATGGGCTCTCCATGGCTATAATTATATTTACATGATATAAAATTGGTATATTCGCAGGATGTGGTGTGAAACATATGCAATTCTCATATTTCTAAGCATTGCATTGACTATTGGAGTATTAGTCTTTACATTCTTTGTTACATTGATCTCTTGATTGGGTTTCCTTTTACGCATTTTTCCTTCCCCACTACTATTTTATTGTGTCTTCCACTATCCAAGGTTAGAAATTGACTAGTCACCCATTTGAATCTCAGTGGGATCATTATTAGCATTATACTATTATTTTATGGAGTTGTCTAAAAATTCGACGATTTGGCTTGGACGCAGGACTTTCACTAGAACAAGGAATTTTTTTATTTTGCAAAATCTAAATTTAACTATGTTTTCATGGCGATTTTGATGGTAGAAATGGATTCAACACCATCAAAAACCCCCGGGACACCCAAAATTTCAGATTTTGAGAGTTGTAACTAGGATTTTAAAAATTTCTATCGGATTTTTTCAAAAGCATGCTAAAAAAATAAAAAAATTTCCGTTTGAAATCATAGAAATTTTAGACTACACTTTATTTTATTTAGCATCATGTTTTTTTATCCTAAGATGCCTTAGGGATCCTGTTTATTACAACTTGATAATATGAAATAAAGGTGGTATTAAAAATTGGTTGATAAGAATGGATACTTATAATATCTGGTGAAACTAGGGGTTTTATTAATTGGAAAGGTATACTAGGAGGGGGGTTCAACAATATAATTTAAGGAGGCATTTTCCAATATTTAGTGAAATAAGGGATATTATTTAATATCCTGCGAATGATCATTCTGTGTAACAAGTTCAATGAATGAAATCCCCATCACACACACACACACACACATGCATACCTATGTCTCCCCCTACCAATAACATCCCTCCTCTCTCTCTCTCTCTCTATATATATATATATCTCCTCTCCTCTGCTTAACCCTTACTAACCCCATCTCTAAATCTCTTTCTCCCCTTCCCCACTTACCCCCAATATTCTAATACCCCCTATGTATCTACCAATAACGCTTTAATAACCCCCCCTCTTGTTCTACCTCTAATCCCTTAGCACCCCCCCAATTCCTTTTAATGTTATCATCACCAAATAAAACAATATAGTTCTAATGTTAAATATCATGTATGCATTTTGGTTAACAAAAACACGTATGCGTTATTGTCACCTATGCCACTAACCCCTCAAACTTCCTAATACACCCCCTCTACAACTTCTAAAGACCCGCAAATTAATATAACATACCCCCCCAACCCACTAACACCCCTTACTCCTACTCCCCCTAACAACCTGCATCCTAAGCCACCTCTAACCCTGCCCTCCTCTCCCTTTCTACACCAGTGCATGCCTCTCCTCCACCTACCCACAACTACTAAGCCTCTCCAAATCTCCCCTCAATCCCCTAACAAACCCATGATATCTCTCTCTCTCTCTCTCAAACACCCTACACCTCTCCCTACCTCTCTCTCTCTCTCTCTCTCTCTCTCTCTCTCTCTCTCTCCTCTCCTCTTCCCCCTAACTCTTACTAACCCTCTATCCTCATCCTCCTTCTCTCACTCTATTTATCCCCTGCTCCACTTACACCCAATATCCTAACACCCCCCATGTCTCTACCTGCAAACCCTTAACACCCCCCCTCTCTCTCTACCTCTATCCCCTTACCACCCCCCAATGTCTGTACCTTACCCCCTCTCTCTCTCCCTATAACCCAAACACCCACATTCCTCACCTATAACCCCCTTTCTCTCTAATCACCCTAAGTTCCTCCCTAAACCAATAACCCCCTATCTCTCTCTCTCTCTTCATATATCTTACTAATACCCTCTTTGATTCTATCTCACTACCCTAATCCTCCACCTACACCTGACCCACACCCTCTCTCTCTCCCTTAACCCCTTAACACACCACTGCCCCATTGGTTCTCTCTCTCTCTCTCCCTCTCCCCCTCTCACACACACTTATGTCTCCCGCTACCATTAACCTCCCTCCACTCTCTATATATCCCCCATCCCTCTTCACCCTAACTCATACTAACCCGCTCTCTCACTCTCTCTCACTCCCCTACTCCTCAACCTATACCTAACCTCGACCCGCCATGTCTCTCTCTTTCCCATCCTTTCCCTAACCCTTACTAAAACAATCTCTAACTATATTTATCCCCTTCTCCACTTACCCCAATATCCTAATACCCCCTATGTCTCTCTCTCTCTCCATATATCTTATGAATACCCTCTTTGATTCTATCTCACTACCCTAATCCTCCACCTACACCTGACCCGCACCCTCTCTCTCTCCCTTAACCCCTTAACACACACCACTGCCCCATTGGTTCTCTCTCTCTCTCTCCCTCTCTCCCTCTCTCCCTCTCACACACACACCTATGTCTCCCCCTACCATTAACCTCCCTCCACTCTCTATATATCCCCCATCCCTCTTCACCCTAACTCATACTAACCCGCTCTCTCACTCTCTCTCACTCCCCTACTCCTCAACCTATACCTAACCTCGATCCGTCATGTCTCTCTCTTTCCCATCCTTTCCCTAACCCTTACTAAATCGATCTCTAACTGTATTTATCCCCTTCTCCACTTGCCCCAATATCCAAATACCCCCTATGTCTCTACCACTAACTCTTTAATACTCCCCCCCCTCTTGTTCTATCTCTAATCCATTAGCACACCCTAAATTCCTTTTAGTATTATCATCACCAAACCAAACAATATAGTTGTAATGTTAAATATCACATACACATATATTTGAATAAAAATGCATACACATTATGAATACCTATGATCCTAACCCCAAAAACCTCCTAATACACCCCCCTCTACAACTCCAAAAGACCACAACATTAATCTAACACACTCTCCCTCAAACCCTAACACCCCCCTAATCCTACTTCCCCTAACAACCCATGGCCTACTCCACCTCTAACCCCACCCTCCTCTCCCTTCTTACACCTACCCGTGCTCTCCTCCACCGACCCAAAAATCCTAAGCCTCTCTACATCTCCCCCCAATCCCCTAAAAACCCCCCTGCGCTCTCTCTCACCCCCCTACTCCTCTCCCTACATCTAAACCCCCCACTCCCCATACTCCTCTCTCTCTCTCTCCCCTCTCCCCCCCCTAACTCTTTCTAACCCCCTATCCTCCTCCTCCTCCTCTCTCTCTCTCCATTTCTCCCCTACTCCACTTACCCCCAATATCCTAACACCCCCCTTTGTGTCTGCCTCTAACTCCTTAACACTCCCCCTCTCTCTCTACTTCTAGCCCCTTAACACCCCTGAATGTCTCTCCATTACCTATCTCTCTCTCTAACCCAAACACCCATGCTCATCACCTATACCCCCCTTTCTCTCTAATCACCCTAAGTTACTAACCAAACCCCTGACCCACCCCTCTCTTGTTCCCCCCTTCCTCTTCCTCCTAAATCTTACCAACACCCTCTCTCACTTTGTATCACTCCCCTACTCCTCCAACTACACCTAACCCCCACCCCCCTCTCTCTCCCTCAACCCCTTAACACACCACTAACCTATTGGTTCTCTCTCTCTCTCTCTCTCTCACACACACACACATCCCTATTCTTGCCCCTACCACTAATTCCCCTCCTCTCTCTCTCTCTCTCTCTCTCTCTCTCTCTCTCTCTGCCCCTCTCCCTAATGCTTACTAACCCCTTCTCTCACTCTCTTTCTCCCTTGATCCACTCCCCCAATTCCCTAACACCCCAATATATCTATACCTATAAAACCTTAAAACTCTAATTCTCTCTCTACCTCTAACCCTTTATCACCCCCCCAATGTCTCTCATGTTACCTCTCTCTCTCTCTCTAACCCAAACACTCATGCTCCTTACCTATACCCCCCCTTTCTCTCTAATCATCTTAAGTTCCTCCCCAAACCCATAATCCTCCACTCTCCCTCTCACTCTCCCCCTCCCTCTTCCCCCTAACTAATACTAACCCCCTCTCTCATTCTTTCTCACTCCCCTAATCCTCCACCTACACCTAACCCCCACCCCTCTCTATCTTTCCCTCAACCCCTTAACACACCACTTCTCCATTAGTTCTCTCTCTCTCTCTCTCTCTCACACACACATGTACAGAAAAAAAATCCCTATGCCTCACCCTACTAATAACCTCTCTCTCTCTCTCTCTCTCTCTCTCTCTCTCTCTCTCTCTAACCTTTACTGACCCCTTTGGATGGCTAGGTATATAGAATGATCAGATTTCATGAAGGGGTGAGATAGAGAAATATATGAGTAGGAGGGAGGGAGAGAGAGAGAGAAAGATTGAGGGGGTTATGGGTTTGGGGAGAAGTAGGATGATTAGATGGAAAGAGGAGGTTAGGTGTATGTGGTGTATGAGAGAGAGAGAGGGGTGGGTTAGCAATGCTTAGGAGGAGGAGGTGGGATAGACGGAGAGGAGGGAGGGGTTAGTGGAAGGGGTTGAGTAGGAGGGTGATAGAAAGAGAGATTCAGGGTTGTAATTGCGGGGTAGGGTCAGGAGGGTATTATGGGTAGTGAGATATAGATAGATACAGAGAGAGAGAGGGTTAGGGGTTTGGATAGGAGAAGGTTAATTCGAGAGAAAGGGGGGTATAGATGAGGAGCATGGGTATTTGGGTTAGAGAGAGAGATGTGTAAAGGGAGATACTTTAGGGGGTGGTAAGCGGTTAGAGATAGATACAAATGGGGAGTTTAAAGGGTTATAGGTAGAGACATAGGGCATTGTTAGGATATTGAGGGTAATTGGAGTAGGGGATAAAGAGAGTGAGAGAATGGGTTAGTAAGGGATAGGGAGAGGAGGGGAGAGATATATAGGAAGGGGGTTAGTTGTAGGGGGATGCATAGGTATGTCTATGTGTGTGTGTATAGAGAGGGGTGGGGGTTAGGAATTGGTAAAATGATATTTTAAGAAAATTCAAAGGGTTAGGAAGTGGTCAACATATTTTGTGATATTATCTAATGGAATTATTCTTCCTTTAGTTCATAAGTCTTCTAATGGACCCTTGCATTTTACAAAAGTTTGTTTTTCATGTTTCAGTTATATGTTGGTTCATTATCTCAGTTTCTATGTCATTTTATTTATCTTTATGAATCTAATTGTGTCCTTCTAGCTTCTGATATTTGTGTATTGAATCCTTTCTTTCCTGCCTAATAAAAGCTTTTTAATCTGTTATTGAAACTTGGATTATTAAAAAAGTGTTGATAAGGTTGTCTGTTTATCTCTACCTATAAGTAGATTGTTCCATTTAGTTTGATGTTCTATGTAAACTATTATTATTGTTATTAATAAAGAAAGATGTTGAATTTAATGTTTTTAAAATTTAGGCTATTAGTTTATGAAACTAGCATTTGCTTTTATTCTTTTGCACTTCTTTATTTTATTTGGTTTGTAAAATGGTGGGGGTTAGGTGAGGTGGAGTAGGGGAGTGAGAGAGGGGGCTAATAAGAGTTAGGGTGGAGAGTGGGGGAATGTGTTAGAGGTGCTAGGGGTTTAATACTTAGGGGGTGTGGGTTTATGTGTATTAGACATTTACTGATCCCTTAGAAGTGGAACGACCTTCTTAAATGCTACCAAACTAGGTGATTCCATGAAGATGGGTAACTCTCTTTGGCCAAATATGACGGTGAAAAACAGAAATTTTATCCATGTATTAAATTGAAGCCCTCGAAACTCATACTTGCCACATGAATTTTAACATGCGGTTGAAAAACGAAATGTAGAGAACTATGTTGGCTTTCCAATGATATTTTTTTCGAAATATACCAGTGTCATATATCATGTCGAATTTTCATTTAATGAAACATGTGTACTTAAAAATTTGAAGAGCAATTAACAAGTAGTTTGTGTGTGTGCACAATAATTTAATGTTAAAGTAATAATTTTAAAAAATGAAATATGTGAACATGATCTAAACAGAATGCACTAGGGCTTACATATTTTTCTTAAAATTTTTCTCAAAAAATTATATTTATTATTATTTTTCGAAACTGACCAATGAATATTTAAGTTGCATTTTGCACACATGTGTGTGTGTGCACAAAATCTTTTGATATTTTACATAATTTTCAAAACTAAAAATACCCTTTTAAAAAGGATGCATTTATCTAGGGCTTATGTAGTTTTTCAAATTTTTTGGATGTGTATTTTGAATGTTGTGGATTTATCTTTGAGCTCAATCAAAGTTGTCGGCAGGGTTTTTTAGAGCAAGTTTTAGTAGAAATTAACAAAAGACATATGAAGATAAAAATTCGTAAATTTTATGTATCTGGATAGAGGATTCATTGAAGAATCCAATGGTATCAAGTCCGCTCATTAATGAGCATTTAATGACATGGTTTAACTCTGTGGAAGGCAGACAAAACTTTCATTCTGCAGTGAAAAGGGCTTTCGGCCTGTTTTTTAAGCCTTCGATCGAGGGTTTAACAAGACCTCGATCGAGGGTTTAAAAGACCTCGATCGAGGCATGTTCAAGCCCTCGATTGAGGTCCGGTGAGGTCCAATAAAATACGCTGAATCGAGGTCCAGTCTGTGTAAAAAAATATATATAAATGCACCCGGGCGAACCCGCGAAAGGAGTTGGCAACAATTAATGTTGCCAACTACCCTTCCTTCATAAAAACATCAACCAACCTATATAAGAGCAGCAAACAATGAATCAAAAACAATAATTTTACTCATTGCTAGTTTTTATTCCATTAGAGCTTTGTCATTTTGATCTTGTTGAATTAGAGCTTTGTCATTTTCATGTTGTTGAATTAGAGCTCATTAGACATGGAAGATTTTCTTGTAGGCATATTTCAAGACTTCATACTAACATATTGTTGTTTGTTATAACAATTTGAAATTTTTTTTGTTTGTTTTCATTGTAGATTGATGGGGAATAAAAAAAAAGACAAAGAAAACATACTAGACAACAAAATGACAATGAAGAGCATGAGAAGAATAGAGAACAAATGAGACAACAAAGAGCAGGGTTGAGAGAAGAAGAAGATGCACATTTGGTGCAACAAATTCCAATGGAGGACAACCAAGGTAAATTATTGAATTACATGCTATCATACTTTAAATATCATGCTACCTAACTTACAAAATTAATAACAATTTTCCAATAAATTTAACTAAATTTCATAATTTAATTTGTTTCAAATTTATTTGTAATGATATTCTTATTTATTTCATCCATTTGTTATTTAAATTTCAAAGTTTGCAACAAATTTTATGTTAAATGAACAATTTTCAAGTGGCTAACAAATGTTAAATTGGAACAATTTTCAAATGAAACATGTAAATTTAGATTATATTTTCATGTTAATATATGTACATGTTTTTAACTATTTTCAAATTATTTCAAAGTTGCTAACAATTTTTAAAATATGTTTCAAAGTTGCTTTAACAATTTTCAAATTATTTCAAAGTTGCTAACAATTTTCAATTTTATTGTCCAACAATTTTCAAATGAAATGTACACTTAGATTCTATTTTCAAGTTAAAATGTAGGTACATATTAAATATTTTCAAATTTCGAAACTTTACTAACAATTTTCAATGTTATTAGAATAATTTTTAAATTAAATGTACACTTGGACACTATTTTCAAGTTAAATTGTACATATTTAACTAATTGTAATTTTTTAAGTTACTAAAAATTTCAAGTTAAATGTAATTTCAATTCTTGTTTTGTTAGAAAATTCAATTTCAAAACAAATGAATGAATATTTTGAAATGAACATGTTGTAATAGTTATATATTAGTTAGAATTTATTCAATTTGAAAACAAATGAATGAATATTTTCATAGTTATGGTGGTTGGCAATATTTTCATAGTTATGGTGGTTAGCAATATTTTCATAGTAATGAATATTTGAATACAAATGAATGTTCAAAGAGTTATTTAATTATAATGTTTACTTTAAAAAAATTCCATCTATCACATGTACTTTTATTTACATAACATGACATATCACCATGATAAGATTAATGATTAGAATCATATATTTTGTCAGGACAAATTGGAAATAATTATTTGCAATGTTTGCAACCTTGTATTGATATGTGAAGCATTATTGATAAAAAAATCCTTAAATTGCAATTTATGATAAAAATTACAATTTCCACAATTGTTTATTGTTGAAATTGCAAAATCATCAACTACTGAAAATGTTATTTTGCATTAAAAATTATGAATTTCTCCTCAATCATATATTTGTTGGAATTGTCAAATTTTTAATTGTCATAATTGTTGGAATGTCAAAAGTGGAATTTAAGTTGAAATTGCAATTGGAATTTAAAAAATTCCTTAAATTTCAATACGTACTTATATAAATTTCTTACAAAAAATGTGAATTTATCATCAACCACATCCTTGTTGAAACTTGAAATTTTGACTTAGTAGTTGTCAAAATTGCAATTTATGTTCAATCTTTTTATTGTTGAATTTGTAATTGCCAAAGTTACAATTTCTTAAAATTAAAATTACAATTTAAATAAAAAATACAAAAATATAACAAAGAATCTCTAACCAACAAGAACTTTTACCATGAAGAATTGAACCCCTAAGCTAATATTTTATTATATTATTATCACTACAATGTTTTTTATTAAATATCGTATTCATCTCTAAATCAATGTTTTCTTCCCCACATTTAGAGTATAATAGGTATGTTATCATGGGTAAAAAACCAATCTTAATTTATTTCATGTATATACAACATGGGATGCATGATGTTGTCCTTGAAATTCTAGGGTAGAAGTGTTGTAATCATTTATTCTTTATGGTGATTTGCAACTTGTTTTTAAATATTTATTTGTTTATTTTATACCATAAAGTTAAATAACATTTTTCTTGTAATGTAAAAGTAAAATGGACATAAATTGCATAAAGAAAATTTGCCAACATTTATATAATGTGATGATTATAAATGATATTAATTTTTATGCCCACAATAATTTTTATCAAGTTATTAATAATTATCTTGAGTTAAATATATATACTTGATTTTCAAACTTTACTAGCAATTATCAAACTAAATGTACAATTTCAAGTTGCATATACATATTTAGTTATTTTGAAATTAAGTTGCAAACAATTTTCTTGTTTTAATGTATTTTCAATACTTATACATTTTTCTCAAGTCACTAGCAATTTTCAATTTGTTAATTTACATGTACAACAAATTTCAAGTTACTAGCAATTTTAAAATTAAATGTACAAGTTACTACCAATTTCAAGTTACAAGCAATTTCAAACTTTACTTCTAGAACAATTCTCAAGTTTAATTAAGTTAGAAATTTCAAGTTACTTGAGCAATTTCAAAGTTCAAGTTACTAGCAATTTCAATTTTTACTTAAAACAATTCTCAAGCTAAATGTATTAGTTGGAAAATTCAATTCCCATGCAATTTTCAATTTTTCAATTTCCACATCAAATTTCAAGTTACTAGCAATTTTAAAGTTCAATCCACAACTATCAAGTAACCAATTTTTAATTTGTTAATTTACATGTTATGTAGGGAGAGATTATGGTCAGACATCACATCATGGTGATCAAGAATCACATGACCCTGTGTGCCCTCATGATCCTGATCAACCATCACATGACACCTTTCCCTCTCACATTGAAAGTATAATTGGGAGTTGCAGTGGGGTTGGAAGGGGTGGAAATTTTCTAGAGGATTGTGCAGTTGTTTCTGCATAAGAAGAGATTCAGAACTCGATCCCTGGTCGGAGAGTTAGAGAGCATGTCAATAACATAATCAAATCATATTTTGAACAACATTCAACGATGGCACAAGCTCAAATCCTACATGGGTTGATAAAACACAAAAACATGAAACGTGCCATAAAGTTGTTGGGTTTTCAAGATGTTAAAACAAAAAAGACATGCGAGAATGCAAATAGAAAATGTAAGAACTGCATTATCTTCGTTTGGAAAATCAACAAACAATGATACCCGAGCTACTCGTAGGGAAATTACAATGGCTATTGTGGCACAAAGCACCTCAAGAAATCGAATGGTATCAACAATGGCATCATTGCTCAATGTTTCAAAAAGAACATTGCTCAAATATACTAAATTCAGGGTCCAGTAGATGAAAATGATGAAGCTACTTGTTGGGCTCTTATTTGTAGGGAACCCTATCGACACAGGATGGCAGCATGCATTAGAGAGAAGGTGATAGAGTTTTGGGATAGCCATTCTTGTGCTATTCTAGATTGAAAGCATGTCCCGCGACAATGTTTATCCAAAGGCATTTATCAGGAGCACTGTAAGCATGTGATGGAGATGACGGGAGTTGCACTTTATGAGGAATTCCAAGAAACCAATCTTGGTGTTCAAATATCAGTTAGCATGTTCAACAAATTGAAACCGTGGTATATTAGCCCGAATATGATTCACGACACTTGTTGTTGCCGGTACCACGTTGAATTTAAACTATACTATGACACATTTCTGGATTTTTGCAAAAGGCACTGGAATGGTGTACTAGCTCCTCACAGAGTGCGAGATTTTATTTGTATGATACTATGCAAAAGGAATCCTGAACACGTGTTTTTCAATAAGAGGTGTGTAGGTGGGAGAAAATTCCATGAATGCAGTGATTTGACATTGTTCCATGGGAACTTTCCTATCAATCCAACACACCATGGATTGTCAGATATCACTGTTAGGTGGAAGAGGTACGAGTGCGTCAACATGAATCCAACATCTTCTTCATTTGTGCCATCCAAGAGGATCGACTTGCTCGATGGTGAGATTCTTGTTTCAGATTTCATGGAGAAGTTTTAAAGTCATATTTATAAATACATAAAGCACTCCCATAGGTCTAGGTGGCAAGCTTCAGAATTCAAACATTCTCATGAGGTATTTGAGTCAGGCACAATCTTATCAGTGGTAGACTTTGCAGATAACTACACCTTTGCTCCTCAAGGAGAGATACAGAGTGAGTACTATCACTCCGACTAGGTGTCTATCTTCATACATATATTGTACAGACATGCTCAGGAAAAAATTGATGGTAGGGATAGCACTCCTCAGTCATGTGAAGTGATCAAGGAGTACCATTTTTAGGTTAGTGATGATCGTGAGCATGACACATTATTCATTCAACACTGCTTTGGGTTGATTGATGATTCATTCAGGCAGAGAGGCATATCATTTACTGAACACTAGATTTGGTCAGATGGGTGTGCAGGGCAATTCAAATTGGCACGCTCATTTTATTGGTTGAGTCCCCTTCACAAATAGATAGGAATCCGACACACCTGGAGATTTTTTGAGATAGGGCATGGAAAGGGTGAACATGATGGCGCAGGTGCATGTTTGAAACAAGCACTTTGGAGGTACCAAATGAGTCATGGTGCAACCCGACTCAAATGCTCCACTGAATAGTTGATTGGTGCACATGTCATTTGGGACATCAAGGTCATGAACGAGCAAGGTCGGTGTGCAGGTAATAAACTCCAAACTCAATTAATAAGCTAATAACATTCAATATCATCATTTCCAAAAGAACACATACTCGATAGGAATTTACATATGACAAATTGAATTCCATGCAGGTTCTTTTGGGATGTTTCCCTTGGAGATGTTAATAGATCCATGCCATGGTATTGTGAGACCATCCCTGGTACGATGGAATTACATTCTGTTCAAAGTAAAGACATGGGTGACATATTTTCCATTGAAACGAGGAAGTATTCTTGTTTTTGCGATTTTTGCATTGATGCAAATGGATGCGGGCTTGATCACTTTGAAAATGATGTATATGTGAAACCATGGAAATATGTCTCTCTTAATCCAAATGGCCCACATCCAACCCACATCCAATTCCAACATGGAAAGAGATGCACACTGAAGAGGCAATGGTCTCATTAGATCATGATCGATTTTCTGATATGGTTAGGGAAGGTACAAGAGTCTTCATTAAGTTAATTAGTTCATTATATATTACACATATACAAATGTTGTAGAAATGCACATAGGACATTTGAATAATATTTGTAATGTATCTTGTAGGTGATGTATTCGTTGTCATTGCACCAGGGTAATTTTCGAGGGCGAAATTTCTCCAATTGGCTATTTTTCGGGCTTTTTTTCACAAAATAAATTAACTATTTGGTCATTTTTAGTCTCTAATGTCGCCTATATTTAGATAAAATATGTTTTTTTTTATCATAATATTCACCAAAATTTACACATTTCAGTAGTAAATTGTATGTTTCATATTTAATATTCGCCTATGTATCTATATACCAGCTTTTTTCAATCCAAAATAATTGCCTAGGATACTATACTTAAGTATAATATTAGAGTCCTTAAAAAATACCCTACATTCCATCCCCCCACAACCAAAAAAATGTGGCATACTATTTGATGTGGTGCACGCAAATAAAAAGTAGGTTGGTGCGACCCTACCAAGATGGGGACTTCACATACCAAACTGGAGACATGGTTCTAATGGGACACTTTTTTGAAAAAGTGAAAAAATAGGGTGATCATATTATTTACAGATATTTTATGCTTGAATATATATTGTGTCAATACATTCATTTGGTGGTGGCAGCTGGGATACATCTAACATAAATCAAGGTGAAGAGAGGTGAGCCAAAGAGATGGAAGATGACAGAAGCTGACCATGATCGTATTATGGAGACTTGCGTTCCTATAACCCATTGGCTAGATGAATGAGTTACATGTATGCCACTTGCATCATTGGCATAGTTTTCATGTTGTCTTGTGTAATATTTTTTTTGGAGATTTTTGTGGAGGTTGTTTTATAAATGTATTTTTGTAGATGCTTTAATGTCAAGAATACAAATACTAGATGGGAGGCTTTTGTGAAATTTGGGTCATGGTGCTCCAATGTGAATACACTTGAATGTATGGTCAATTCTCCATGAACTTCATCCATAATAGTTTTATAGATATTTGTTTAAATGCTTTAAAAACAATATTAAAGATATAATAGATAGTTGAATTGTAATGTAATTGAATTGTAATGTGCAGACAATATAATGTAATTGTAAAATTTCAATTTTAAATTGTAATGTACATTCTAATTTTAAATTTTGATTTCAAATACAATTGTAATGTAATTGAGAATTTAAAACACATCTATATACAATCTAGAATTGTAAAATTTAAATTTTGAATTGTACAATGTATTCTAATTTTAAATTTTGATTTCAAATTTGCAAAATTTTATACATTATAATCCATTCATTGTATTTTGTCATCAATTACATTGTATTTTATTATCAATTATATAAAAATATTATCAAATACCAATGTATTGAAAAAATGTTTCATTCAACAATAATCAATTAGTTTTGTTATCAAGAACATATCAAAGTTAGGACCAATTTTTTTTGCCTCTCCTCATTCCATTTAATAAAAATATTGGCACTTGGTGCTACATGGAATATAACATAGGAGATAGAGGGTACAATTCAACTAAAGGGCACTTACACATAATCTTTGAATATATTTTCATGTAAACAATACCTATTGTTGGCACAACTCACAAACATTCACTATAATTTCTAACCATCAAACCTTCTCAATTTTTGGATTACATGCATCAAAAAACATCTTTATCATGCAGTTTTGCACGCATAGGCATGGAATCTCTTTGAGAGAAATTAGTTAGTATTATATGGCCTTGCTTGCGTAAAAAAACCTCAATTATCAAACCAAAACACAACTTGTACATGCCTTTGTTTTTGATAGACATGGATTACGTAATAATGAAAGTTGAAACGTAAACGTAATAATAACATGGAAACGTAATAACTTGTACATGCCTTCGTATATGCAACTTACCTAGTTGGATCAAATGGTGCCATTACCTCCATTTGTCGTCAAAACATAAACCATATGAAATAGTTGTACAATCATAGTTTCTACCATAGTTGTACAAGCATCTGCTATCAACATATTTTCATTTCTTATATTAACTAGGTGGTTATGCCCATTGTCAAGAAAACAAACCATACTTTTATGACTTTAGATTAGAGCACACACTTAAAAGAAAAGAACACAAAGATTAACTACATACTATATAACTTGTAATTAGAGAATTTTGTCTCAAGGGATATTTCACACTCTCAATGGACAAAAACATTCTTGTGTACAACAACACATTGAATTTTCAATTGAAATTACACATTAAATTTTTCATGTAATTGAATTGAAATGTGGAAATTGTAAGTGAATTGTAATGTGTAGACATCATAATGTAAAATGTCAATTTCAATTTTCAATTTCAAATGTATTCTAATTTTAAATTTTGATTTCAAATACAATTGAGAATTTAAAATGCATCTATATACAATGTAAAATTGTAAAATTTAAATTTTAGATTGTACAATGTATTCTAATTTAAAATTTTTATTTCAAATGCAATTGTGATGTAATTGAAATTGAACTTGTAAATTGGAACAACACATTGAATTTTCAATTGAAATTACACATTAAATTTGAGATTTTAATTTTAAATTGTAATTAAATTGGAATGTGTAAATTGTAATTGAATTTTAATGTGTAGACAACATAATGTTTTTGTAATTTCAATTATTAATTTCAAACGTATTCTAATTTTACATGTTGATTTTATTTATGCAATTGTAATGTAATTGAAAATGAGCTTTTCAATTGTAATTGAATTGGAATTGAAATTACACATTAAATTTGAAATTTTACATTGTAATTGAATTGGAATTGTAATTTCAATTTTAAAACGTAATGTATGTATTCAATTCTAAATTTTTGAAAATGTTCTCTAATGTAGTTGAAATTTGCATTTCAAATTGAACTAAATTGTAACTATACATTAAATTTGCATTTGAAATGACAAAACATAAATTTGTAACTATAATAACTATATTCGGATCTAATATAAAAAACAATGGATTTCAAATCATATACAAAATACACATGAAAACATCAATACGATAAAATATACAAAATATCCAAAAGTCCATATCCAAAGTCCATATATGATAAAAGTCAATGTATAAATGATAGAAATCCATATCCAAAACATGAAAACGTATACATAGATCATCCAAAACATGAAAATATATAAAATATGAAAATATCCAAAATATGAAAATATCCAAAATATGGAAATGTATAGATCATCATCTCATTGGCCACTACCCCCATGAGGCCCTTGATCATCCCTATGACTGCCCTCGTGTGTAGTAGACCGATGCTGTCTTTGAAACGATAAACTATGAAAGAATGCCTCCATATATGTCGAGTCAATGGTGATATATCTGAGATCTGGGTAGGAATATGGGTAGATGGCCCTTCATGAGGACCATGTCCTCGAGCTGCATCCCAATCATATGTGAAATCCATTGCAGCATTGACACCCGCCCGTAGAGATGCCTGTATAATATGCCATTACATGTAATAAGTTAGATTTATTAAAAATTAAAACTATTTAACATAATTTAAGTTATAATTCAAAAATTGAAACATAAAGTA
This sequence comes from Larix kaempferi, assembly GCA_027924585.1. Classification (NCBI taxonomy): domain Eukaryota; kingdom Viridiplantae; phylum Streptophyta; class Pinopsida; order Pinales; family Pinaceae; genus Larix; species Larix kaempferi. The sequence continues at coordinate 567,995 of BSBM01000114.1, forward strand.
CGAAAATAAATTACTAAATGTGACTAAATAACATGAATTGGAACATAAATTAAAAATCATATTTGTGTCTAGACCCGGCTCATGAGGACCTTCGCGGTCCTCATGTCTATCATCAGGAGCTACCCCCTTTCCTTTTCCCTGTACAATTTGAAATTCATTTGAAGTTAAGATCTAAAACATAAAATCTCGAAAATTAAGAAATAAAACAAAAATTTTTAAACTGAAAAATAATAAACTCAAATTAAATTAGAACATAAATTATAACTTACCTCGACTACTGCTGCCCGCGATTTGGGACGAGTGGATGGACCAACCGATGGCTCACTAGCAAAGAGTTGATCCATGAATGTGCTTCCCTGCATGGAGCAATACAATACAACTCCCTTAAGTATTATTAACCATTCAATTTACGACATATAATATGATGTAACATGAAGAACATATATACATAATTGTATAAAAGTATACCTATTCTATAGTGATGGATCTACGATACGACCAAAAGTATGCATCTTGGGCTGACTCAGTATACCTTAGTAGGGCCTCGCCATCAAAACTCCTGAGCATGTCACTAGGAACATACTCTATCTCTGGCTCTGCAGGTGGAGGAGGTGGTCTAGATGCCTCTCCATGCACAGCAACAACAACACTACACATGGTAGTGAACAACGAGTTTGCAAGGTCATCTCTTGCCTCTGCAGCAAGATGGGATGATTGTACCACATCCCCCGACCTAATAACCATCCTGTCTGGAAACGGTACCAACCTCGGAGGGAGTGGCACGAAGGCAGGGTCTCTCCGAGCTCCAAGACGTTGGTAGGAGCGTCCCCTACCAGCCCCATAGAATGGAGACCTTATGCTGGTGTAATATGGGTGCATGTCCAAAACAAACTCTGCATAAACATGTTTTGAAAAGTATAATGGGACTTGGTCATGGTGGGGGAACATGCCCCATGCTCCGATGAATCTATTATATAGATGTGGTGTGGCGGCCTCCAACTTAAACTCCCTAAGTCTAAGCGGTTGACCGAAAGGGCGGTCATGTGGGATGTTGAACAAAGTACCCTTGACGGCATGCCCTCTTATGGCGACTTTGATGTCTTCCCATTTGTGGATCCCAATGACATCCCGTCTCCTCCTCTGGCATGAATGATGCCAAATGTCATTGAGAGGTCCCACCCTCTTGTAGAGGGCCAACATCTCATCAACTGCTGATAACATCATGGATAAAGATCACCATGTGGGAGAATCCTCCCTCAATGTGCACACACATGAGTTCACCCACTCTCGCTGGGCAGTGATATCAGCGAGAGTGATCCGTGTGACCTTATCGTTGTACGATCCCCTTGATGGGGAACCTGCGATCCAAACCAAAACACAAATGTTACTAAAAATATATATTATAACTTGGAATTGAAATTCAATGCATTATATAATAAAAATTTACTAAAAATGTAACTAACCCAAAATATGCACCTGATGCCTCTGATGCACTCGATTCTTGTTTCCCATCCCCCACCTGGGGATCACCGTGTATGTCGTCGAGATGAACGGACACACTAGCTCTCTTGTTGCTAGCACCAGCAGCAACCGACCCTGGCGTGGCCGCACTCGGAAAACGGGAGCGCTGCCGATAACCGCCTTCTTGGGCGATGTCAGATCCTCTCGTGCGTTGTGGAGCATGAAGCAATGAAGATCTCTCTTCATAACTCTCTACATCACATTTCAATTTCTAATTCTAATTCTCTTTCAAATTTCACATTTAAAATTCAAATTCAAATTTCAAATTCTATTTCAAATTTCGCATTTCAAATCCAAATTCAAATTTCAAATTCAATTCAAATTTCAAACTCTATTTCAAATTTCACAATTCAAATTCAAATTTCAATTTCAAATTCCAAGTTTCAATTTCGATTTGAATTCTAATTACATTTCGAATTCTCAATTTTCATTTCTCATTTCAATTTCAATTTTCGATTTTCAATTTGAATTTCATTTCAAAATTCAAATTCAATTTCAATATCAATTTCCAATATCAATATCATTTTCATTTTCAATTTCAAATTTACATTTCAATTCCAGTTTCAATTTCCAATTTCAATTTTGATATCATTTTTATTAGCAACGCTAGCATCATAGGGGCCTAGGCATCAAATTTAGTTGTTCAACACTTGTTGCAACAACATACAAGTATGGGATGGAGGGGAAATGGAATCAAGCCTAAGTTAACTGGGGCTCGCTACATGTTTGAGTCTCAATAACCTACCTTTTAAATTGAACCATACTAACTTATGTAAAGGTATGATGCATATTAACCTTTTGCTTGATATTGTAATGCTGATCATACTTGATTATAGATAATGATGCAAGTTCTTCTTATGTAAAGGTATGATTGGTGAATGTGTAGTGTTAATGTGTCTATGCATGGAATGGTTAGTAACAACATCATAATCCTATGTGTTTATCATTGGGAGAGGGTTGCACTATGTGATAAAAAATTTCAGTTGTGTTCCATGCATGTATAGGGTTATCACTCATAGGAGGTAATTGACCAAGGTACCCCAAATGAATGATGTATCTACCACCAAAAGGAATTGTTTTATTATCTGAAAATGCTTTTTGTAATCGAGAATCAATTTGAATGAACAACCATGGACCTATAAATCTCATAAGTTAGTACTAGTCGAGCAATCATGGACCTATGGACCTCTACATTGGGCCCTAAAATAAGATTTTAGGAATCTAGGACCAATAGATATGGTCAACACACATGTCTTGTCGAAAATATCCATAGTCTCTATGTGTAGGAATTAATGTCATTTTAAGGTTTTGATTACTAGTGATGGGTTTACATTTAAAGTTGGATATGGATGGAAACATTCAGTTTTTTGCACTAGGGATGGGTTTTGGACCATGGTTCAGGAAGAAATTAAGGACTAAACAAATATACTAACCTCTCAAAGACTAAATGAATATACAAACACAATCAAATTTTAAGGAGAAATAAATTTAACATTATAATATAATAGAAATTCAACCAAACTTGAGATATTTTTATCATTTGGAAATGACTACCTATTCATGTGGTTGTAATTGCACAACAAGATTATTACTCATTTTACAAATTCAAACTATATAATGACATGAAAACAATTAAACAATATCACTCTTAGTTCCAAAATTATAACACATAGCATAAAGGAAACCGCATAAGAGTGGATTGATAATTAATAGAGAATTTTAGGCTATTAAATTTGTATGTATAATCTAAATACTGCATGCAAAGACCTTTGAATCTAGAGGTGAATGTCACATGTAAAGCCTACTATACATGTCATTTCACATAATGAAACAAATTTAAAATAAAATATTTACATTTCAACACTAGTGATTGTACATATTTATATCATTTATATTCATTCTTTCATTTATAAATTGTTGTTTTTATAAGATAAGCTTCAACAACTATTAATTATATAGGTTATTGCAAAATACTTTATAAAATTATTAGTTTATATGAAAATATAATTATATTAATAAATATTGAATTTAATAAACATATTTAAATTTAATTACATAATATTTAAATTTATTTTTAAAATGTTATATAATATATGTTATTAAAAAATTAAAAAAAAAATTATATGTTTTGAATATTTAATGTAGTGAAATGGAAAGCAACTTAGTGTGTATTCTATTTTTATACACTTAAGCATGTTTTTAAAATAAAAATGTGCATATATTATTAAAAAGTGAGAATAACACTACAATAATATTTTTTATATATGAGTATTTATATGATATTATATGTATAAATATAAAAATATATGTTTATATAATGTTATTGATAATAAATTATTAATTTTATTAATATTATTAATTTCATTAATATTATTAATTTAATTAACTTATTGTAGTTATATTGATTAATTAATTTATTGTAGTTATATTGATTAATATTTTATTATGGTTTATGTTTATATTTTTTAATTAAATATTAAAAAAATATTATTGTTTTAATTTTTAAATTAATAAAGTTTTATATTATAAATATTTAAAATATTCAATTTCAAAAAATTAATCAATATTAAAAATATAATAAATTATTAATTTGATTAATATTATTAATTTGATTAATATTATTAATCTCATTAATTTAGTCTAGTTATATTGATTAATATTTTATTATGGTTTATGTTTATATTTTTGAATCACTATTATTATTAATTAAATATTAAAAAAATATTATTCTTTTAATTTTTAAATTAATAAAGTTTTATATTATAAATATGAATTATATTCAATTTCAAAAATATTAAAAATATTCAATGTTAATGGTTTTTGTTAAACCGGCAACCTAATATTATTATTATTTTTTCAGTCCTCTTGGCTTTCTCAGAGGATTGAAAAAAAATGGGCAGCATTCCTACTTGTCAAAACAAATTTTAAAATAAAACCGGTAGCATTTATGCGGTGAAATGCTACTGATTGACATAAACAAAAATATTAATAATTTAAAAAAATAAATAGAACATAAATTTAAAGCAAAAAAATGTTTTGGAATGGTTTTTGTTTTGGTTTCAATGCTGTTTTTTTAGTTTCAATGGTTTTTGGTTTGGTTTCAATGGTGGTTTTACTTTCAATGGTTTTTTATTTCGATAGTGGTTTTAGTTTCAATAGTTTTTGGTTTCGATGTTGGTTTTTGTTTTCAATGGTTAAATTCACAAAAACTAACTTAAATCTACATTTTAAACACCCATTTTTACATACAAAACAAATCAAATTTAGGGCTTTTTTAAAAAAAAATAACAAAACAAAACAAAACAAAATTAGGGATTTTTTTGAAAACAAATAACAAATTAAAGGTTTTTTGAAAAACAAACTACATGTGGTTGAAATCCACTTACCTTGTGGATTCGAAGCCATGGTGGACGGAGGTGGACATGGGTGGACATGGGTGTGCTGTACTGGCTGCGGACGCTCGGTTGAGGGGCTTGCTGTCGTCGTAGTCGGCATGGTCTGTGCTTTTACTGTCGAACAGGGCCAGCCGACAGGCCAGGCCCTGTTTTTTTTTTTCCTATCTCAAACTCTTGATCGAGCTATAGCTCGATCGAGGGTTTAACCAAGCCCTCGATCGACCATTTGCTCGATCGAGGGTTTAACCTAGCCCTCAAAGGAGTTATTTAAATACCCTCGTTCGAGGTATTTTCAAACACTCGATCGAGCGTTTAAAACCTCGATCGAGGGCTTCAAAATACCTTGACCGAGGGTTTGAAAAACAATTTTTTTTCGCTCCCGCGCACCAAAAATGGTGAACCACCTTCATGGAATCACACTGCTAGTGGATTGGATCGGTGAACTGTTGGATCCTTTGGAATAAGGACATCATATTAATGCTATGGGTGCCACTCTCCTCTGGTTACATGTACCAAAGAGAATATTTTAGTACGATTCTGGAAACTAGGGTTTCGCTCAATAAGAGACAGTATGATTCTCGAAACTAGGGTTTCGCTCAATAAGAGACAGTGAAATTCTTGCAAACAAGGGTAAACTTTGGGAATTCCTCAATCGAGAATTTGTGGCTAGATTTCCCGTGTAGAACCCACCCAAACACACTTGCACGATCTCACAGAACTCATTTTTGCACCATGGTTGGAATTGTATGCCCCTTGCAGGGATTTAACATGTGTCTCTGAAAGCCTCTAAGAGGCGAGTTTCAACTAGCCATAAAATTTTTCTTGTGGCTAGGATCAATGAATCATCAACTTTGTTGGAATCAAGACACCATATTAATGCTATGAGTTCCCCTATCATCTGGGTCCAAGGCTTAGAGAGCATCTTTTAGTATGGTTTGGGAAAGTAAAGTTTCACTCAATAAGAGATAGTGTAATTCTTGCACATAGGGGTAAAATTTGGGTATTCCTCAACTGAGAATTTGTGGGTAGCATTCCCACATCGATCCCACCCAAACTCATTTGCAATATCTCACAGAACTCAGTTCTGCACCATGGTTGGAATTGTATGCCCCCAGCAGGGATTCAACATGTGTCTCTAAAAGCCTCTACAAGTCGAGTTTCAACTAACCATAAAATTATTATCGTGGCTCGGATCGATGAACAATTAACTCAGTTGGAATCATGACACTAGAATAATGCTAGGGTTGCCCCTCTGCTTTGGTTCCATGGCCCAAAGAGTGTCTTTTAGTACGGTTTTGTAAAATTGGGTTTCGTTCAATAAGAGACAGTGCAATTCTTTCACATAGGGGTCAACACTGGGAATTACTCAACTAGGAACTTGTGGCTAGTGTTACCACATGGAACCCTGCCAAAAAATATTGAAATATCTCATGGAACGAATTTATACACCATGGTTGGAATTGTATGCCTCCGGCAGGGATTCAACATGTGTCCCTAAAAGCCTCTATGAGGCGAGTTTCAACTGGCCATAAAATGTTTCACGTGGCTAGGATCGATGAACCATCGACTCCGTTCGAATTAGGACACCAAAATAATGCTATGGATTCCCATCTGCTATGGGTTCCCATCTCCTCTGGGTTCATATCCTATAGAGTGTCTTTTAGTATGGTTATGGAAACTAGGCTTTCACTCAATAAGAGATAGTGCAATTCTTGCACATAGGGATAAACTTTGGGAATTCCTTGACCAAGAATGTGTGGCTAGAGTTTCCATGTGGAACTCACCCAAACACACTTGCAAGATCTCATGGAACTCAGTTTTGCACCACGGTTGGAATTTTATGCCCACAACAAGGATTCAACATGTGTCCCTGAAATCCTCTTGGAGGCGAGTTTCATCTGATAAAATGTTTCCTGTGGTTTAGATTGAAGAACTGTTGACTACATTGGAATCAAGACATTGGATTAATTCTATGGGTTCCCCCCTCCTTTGGTTCCATGTCCTAGAGATTGTATTTTAGTAGGGTTTTTGAAACTAGGATTTCGCTCAATAAGAGCTAGTGCAATGCTTGTAGAAAAGGGTCAAGTTTGGGAATTCCTCAACCGAGAACTTGTGGTTAGTGTTCCCATGTGGAACTTGTCTAGACACAGTTGCAGGACCTCCTTGTTGGTTGTGGAGCCAGATCTTCTAGTCTCATAGATGATATTGTATTAGCCGTGTTTGTACCCCAGTTCTATATGATGTGTAGGTGGACTGTACACTCACCCCAGCGGGGGGGTGTGGGGGGGCATCGCCCCCCCACGGGGTTCCAGGGGGGCCCATCCCCCTGGCTGGGGGGTCCGGGGGCCAGCGGTCCCCCGGCGGGGGTTCGGGGGCAGCGCCCCCGAGAAATGGGGGTTCGAGGGCAACGCCCCCGAAGAAAATTTTTGGGGCTGTTTTCGCCAGCTGTTTTGCGGGCCCATGGTTTTGGGTATCCCGTGGTATTTTCCCATTGTATTTCCCTTATAAAAGAAAGACATTGTAATATGGCTAGGGTTGATGTATTAGGTTTTATGCATTGTAAAGATCTTTGAGATCTGGAGAGAGACTGTAAAACAGAGAAGAGGAAGTGCAGCGGTTGTGCTGCAGGTTGTATCCCTTCGACTTGCTGGACGGTAATAATAATAAGGACTGGCAAATTCAGTGTGGACGTAGCCCAAGTTGGGTGAACCACGATATATCTGTGTCTCTCTTGTAATGTGTATGTGTGATTATATTTGCATTTCTGTTTATTGTTATTGCTCTGCGATCCTGTTTTTCTAACAATTGGTATCAGAGCCAAAGGTCTATTTGGCAGTTAAACCCGCAGGAAGCTAGGGTTTCTGGTTCGAGTGGGAGCAATGGCAGAAGAAGGAAAGTTTAAGGTCGAAAAGTTTAATGGCCAAAACTTTGGGTTATGGAAGATGCAAATGGAGGACTATCTGTACCAGAAGGATCTATACCTACCGTTGGGAGGAAAAGCAAAGCAGCCGACGACTATGAAGGACGAAGAATGGGTGGTTCTTGACAGAAAGGCTCTGGGAACAATACGGTTGAGCCTGGCTTCGTCGGTGGCTTTCAATATCTCAAAAGAAACAACAACAGAGGGTTTGATGAAAGCATTGGGTAAGCTGTATGAAAAACCCTCGGCTTCCAACAAGGTATTTCTAATGAAGCGTTTATTTAATATGAAGATGTCTGAAGGTGGATCTGTTACTGATCATTTAAATGAGTTTAATACGGTTACAAATCAGCTAAGTTCTGTAAGTGTGACCTTTGATGATGAGGTTAGGGCTCTTCTAATCTTGTGTTCATTGCCAGAAAGCTGGAATAGCTTGGTCATGGCTGTAAGTAACTCTGTCTCTGGTTCAAACACCTTGAAATTTGATGATGTTATTGGTGTTATTCTTAGCGAGGAAATGCGAAGAAAAAGCACAGGTGAGACATCAGGAAATGCGTTGACCATGGAGAGCAGAGGAAGACAAAAGGAGAGAGGAAAGAGCCAAGGTAATCGTGGAAAGTCTAAAACGGGCAGATCTAAGTCCAGACTGGGAAAGATAGAGTGCTGGAACTGTGGAAAGAAAGGACATTTGAAGAAAGACTGCAAATCTCTAAAGAAGAAAGGAGATGCACAGAAGGAGACTACCCAGGAAGCAAATGTAGCAGGTGATGTGTTACAAGATGCTTTGATTCTTGCATTAGATAATACTAGTGATTATTGGGTAGTAGATTCAGGAGCTTCATGTCATGCTACACCCCATAGGAAATACTTTCATGAGTATGTTCCTGGCGATTTTGGACATGTTTTATTGGGTGATGATGAGCCATGTAAAATTGTTGGAATGGGTAAGGTATGGATAAAAGTTAAGAATGGAACTGATTGGTTGTTGAAAGATGTTAGGCATATTCCTGCTATGAAAAGAAATCTGATCTCAACAGGGCAGTTGGGAGATGGCGGCTGTCTATCTACGTTCGGAGAAAAGTGGTGGAAGATCACTAAAGGATCAATGGTGATAGCAAAAGGAGACAGAGTAGGTACGTTGTATTTATGTCCTCATAATACTGACCATTCTATCTCTTTAGCATCCACAGGAACAGATACAGCATTGTGGCATCATAGGCTTGGCCACATGAGTGAGAAGGGGATGCAGATTCTCCACTCAAGGAAGTTGCTGCCGGATTTGAAGCAGGTAAAGTTTGGAATTTTGTGAAAACTGTGTTTATGGAAAACAGAAGAGAGTCAGATTTCTCAGGGTTGGGAAACAGAAGAAGAATGAAAAATTAGAGCTTGTGCATACAGATGTATGGGGACCAGCTCAGGTACAATCTCTTGGTGGCTCTCATTATTATGTTACATTTATTGATGATGCAACTAGAAAAACTTGGGTTTATTGCATTAGACAGAAATCTGATGTGTTTGCTACTTTTAAGAAGTGGAAAGCTTTGGTTGAGAATGAGACAGGAAAAAGGTTGAAGTGTCTCAGATCTGATAATGGAGGTGAGTACTGCGGCAAGGAGTTTGATAGTTACTGTTCATACCATGGGATTCGTAGAGAGAAGACAGTCCCACGAACACCACAGGAAAATGGTGTGTCAGAAAGAATGAACAGAACGATCATGGAGCGTGCAAGGTGTATGCGACTACATGCAGGGTTGCCCTTACAGTTTTGGGCGGATGCTGTAAATACTGCTGTTTATTTAATAAACAGAGGACCTTCAAGTGCTTTGGATGGTGGTATTCCAGAGGAAGCATGGACAGATAAAAAGGTAAACTACTCATTTCTGAGAACGTTTGGTTGTGAAGCATTTGTCCATATTGATAAAGAAAATAGAACAAAGCTTAAAGCAAAATCCAAGAAATGTACCTTTATTGGATATGGGGTTGATGAATTTGGTTATCGATTATGGGATTATGAAAATAACAAAATCATCAGGAGTAGAGATGTGATATTCAATGAAAAGGTCATATATAAAGATCAGTTGCAGGGAAAGAAACAGGAAAAGGAAAGCACAGAGTACATAGTGCTTGATGAAGTTAAAGAAAATGAAGTTCCGAAGGTGCCAGAAAATCAAGAGCAGCAGCAAGTACCCGAAACTCCTGCAACTGTAAGAAGATCTACCAGGTTAAGTAGACTCCCTGAACGATACTCTCCTTCAATGTATTATTTATTGATGACTGATTCTGGTGAACCAGAATGTTATGAAGAAGCAATGCAGGTGGAAACTAGAAAGAAGTGGGAGCAAGGCATGAATGAGGAGATGGACTCATTGGTAGGAAACCAGACTTGGGATTTGGTTAAATTGCCTGCTGGTAAAAGAGCATTGCAAAACAAATGGATTTACAGGTTGAAGGAAGAAGAAGGAGGTAAGAAGCGGTACAAGGCCAGACTTGTTGTAAAGGGGTTTGCACAGAAGAAAGGTATAGATTTTGATGAAATATTTTCTCCTGTTGTAAAGATGACTTCAATTAGGACTATCTTAAGTCTAGTGGCGGTAGAAGATTTGCATCTTGAACAATTAGATGTAAAAACAGCTTTCCTCCATGGGGATTTGGAGGAAGAAATATATATGCAGCAGCCACAAGGGTATGAAGTCAAAGGTAAGGAGGATCTGGTATGCAGGTTGAAAAAGAGCTTGTATGGCTTGAAGCAAGCTCCAAGGCAATGGTATCTAAAGTTTGACAGGTTTATGACAGAACAAGGTTATAGTAGATGTCATTCTGACCACTGTGTTTATTTCAAGAAGCTAGACAATGGAAGATATATTATCTTGTTATTGTATGTGGATGACATGCTTGTTGCAGGGTCTGACATGCAGGATATAAATGTACTCAAAAGAAAGCTAGCTAATTCATTTGCGATGAAGGATTTGGGTGCTGCAAAGCAAATCCTTGGTATGAGAATAATGAGAGACAGGAAAAATCGCAAATTGACATTTTCTCAAAGTGAGTACATACAAAAGGTGTTGGAGAGGTTCAGAATGCAGAATGCAAAACCTGTAAGTACACCTTTGGCTAGCCATTTCAGTCTAAGTAAGGAAATGTGTCCCAAGACACAAGAAGAGATAGATTACATGTCCAAGGTTCCCTATCAATCAGCAGTTGGCAGCTTGATGTATGCCATGGTGTGCACAAGACCAGATATTGCACATGCAGTGGGAGTTGTGAGCAGATATATGAACAATCCAGGTAAAGAACATTGGAAGGCAGTACAGTGGATTCTCAGGTATTTGAGAGGCACTACCACTGAGGCATTATGTTTTGGAGGTTCAGACACTGTTCTACAGGGATATGTTGATGCAGATATGGCAGGTGACAAGGATAGCAGGAGGAGTACCACAGGGTATGTGTTTACTGTAGGTGGAACAGCAGTAAGCTGGATTTCGAAACTACAGAAGGTTGTTGCACTTTCAACAACAGAAGCAGAGTATGTTGCCATTACAGAGGCTAGTAAAGAGATGATTTGGTTGCAGAGGTTTATGGAGGAAGTGGGTAAGAAGCAGAAGGATAGCAGACTGTATAGTGACAGCCAGAGTTCCATTCATCTTGCAAAGAACTCAGCATTCCATTCCAGGACTAAACATATACAACTCAAGTACCATTTCATACGCTCTGTTCTGGAAGATGAACTGTTAAAGTTGGAAAAGATACATACTAGCCAGAATCCTGCAGACATGTTCACAAAGGTAGTGACCAGAGAGAAACTGAGTTCGTGCTCGGTTTCAGTTGGCCTTCTAGCATGAAGGTGAAGAGGAGAAATTTGCCAAGTCCAAGTTCAGCAAGTGCAGCAGCGGTGGAGTTGTTGTGATCAGTCTCCAAGTGGGAGATTGTTGGTTGTGGAGCCAGATCTTCTAGTCTCATAGATGATATTGTATTAGCCGTGTTTGTACCCCAGTTCTATATGATGTGTAGGTGGACTGTACACTCACCCCAGCGGGGGGGGTGTGGGGGGGCATCGCCCCCCCACGGGGTTCCAGGGGGGCCCATCCCCCCTGGCTGGGGGGTCCGGGGGCCAGCGGTCCCCCGGCGGGGGTTCGGGGGAAGCGCCCCCGAGAAATGGGGGTTCGGGGGCAACGCCCCCGAAGAAAATTTTTGGGGCTGTTTTCGCGAGCTGTTTTGCGGGCCCATGGTTTTGGGTATCCCGTGGTATTTTCCCATTGTATTTCCCTTATAAAAGAAAGACATTGTAATACGGCTAGGGTTGATGTATTAGGTTTTATGCATTGTAAAGATCTTGGAGATCTGGAGAGAGACTGTAAAACAGAGAAGAGGAAGTGCAGCGGTTGTGCTGTAGGTTGTATCCCTTCGACTTGCTGGACGGTAATAATAATAAGGACTGGCAAATTCAGTGTGGACGTAGCCCAAGTTGGGTGAACCACGATATATCTGTGTCTCTCTTGTAATGTGTATGTGTGATTATATTTGCATTTCTGTTTTTTGTTATTGCTCTGCGATCCTGTTTTTCTAACACTCCTGAAACTCAATTTTGTTGCACGGTTGGAATTCTATGTAGGACCTCTCATATTTTTTTGGGGTATCCAGTTATACACACACATGGTTTATTATGTGTTGTTGATCATGAATGAACTCTGGCTGTTTTTTTTTCAATGATGACTGTGCATCCCATATATTTGTTAGATTAAAGTCATCACACCAAATTCCAATTTCATTTATGTGGGCCACACAGATGCATCACTTCGGTGTGTCACCTATGTGCATCCTTTATGTTTGTTAGGTTCCTATGTGGGTAAGATGCTTATGTGTTCCACTTAGTTGTGTCTGTTGCTTAAGCGTGTTGGGTTCTTATGTGTGTTAGGTATGCTGCAAAGTGAGTTAGGTGGTTAAGGTTAGGATCATTAGTAGGTTATGTGTTGGGGGTTTTACGGGTAGTGGGTTAGCCATAAATGGGGTTGAAGTTATATGTATTAGTGTTACATGGGTTGTGTGGGTCAAGGTAAAATATAAGCATCACAGAAGCGGGATAAATAACTGTGTTTCATAGGCGTGCCTCTATGTGAAACCTTTAATATGTCCAATATGTGTTTATGTAGGTCAAGTATTTATGTGCATCAATTGGTTCAACATATGTGTATGATTAATTTGATCATTGGCCCAAGTAATTCACATATAAGGACAAAATCAATTCATATATGAGAAACGTGAAGCTATGAGGTGACAATAAGAAGCCTTTTGATGCAATGGTTTGTTCCTTATGTATGTCGCTTAAGTACATTGGGTGGTAATCTGACTTAGGAGAAATATGAGATGCATTAGGTGGCTATTGGGTTAGGATAAAAAGGGTATGAGTGTAGTTGGTGACTTGTGAATGGGGCATATGATAAAAGGATTAATGGTTTAGTGGTCAATGGTCATGTTATTAGGATAGTACATCACATTGACTTATGTGCACCCATTCATTTTTTTTATATGAGTGTCATCACACTAAAATTTAACCTACTTATATGGGTTGCATGAGTGCATTGTAAAATCTAAGCACATTAGATCTATGAAACAATGACAACAATTACTAGAGATGCATGCGGCAAATAATATGTCAAAACACTGATGCAAAAGGTTTGCAGCAGTTCATGCATTATCATAAACTCAGAATATTAATTACAATGTGTAACAATGGCTACAATAAGACAAGCAATTCGAATTCCAGAGAGGTCATTCGAATTGAATGGATGAGAATGGCTTAATTGGAAGTTAACACCACTCGTCACATTAGTTAACCACTTAAATACTATGAAATTGACTCTAACAGACTCTGAAACTGTCTAACTGAGTCTACCTAAATCCAAAACTCAATTGAATGCCCGAAAATAGTGGAGGCCTCCTTTCTGTCCATGACTAACTGAATATTAGGTGAAAATAACACCAGATGAAGTCAACTAGTGTAGTATGGCACCTTCTAGTCTCTAGTTCACTGAATAAACTAGTAAATGTTGTCATTTGGACTGAGTGGGGCACTTTAGTCATGCAAATCACTTTGTGAATGATGGAGGAGGCCTAGTTAACTGATAATGATAGCCCAGTTGACTCCCCGAATGTAGGAGGAGGCCCAGTTTACTGAAACCGTGATCTACTAATGATGTAAGCACATGATTGAGTCATAATACTTAGGATAAGTGGAAAATTAAGTTGCGAAGCTCAAATAAATTATGTGTGGTTGGAAAATGATCCAACATCCCCCCTTAATCTAATATTATGTGGAGGAGTAAAAAAAATAAAAGGGCCCTAGCAACAAAAGCCATAGGTCACCCAGTAAAGAAATAATCCTAAAAATGCTCAAAATATCTAAGTGAGGAAAGAAGGAAAAACCCAATGGGAAATAAAAATCCCCCTCAAACTAAAAATTGAAGGATCTAATCTGTCCTCACCATAGTGTAACTCACCCCCAATAGTGAATGGAGGTAAGAGAACTTCTTCTCAGTGAATATCTTGGTGGAGATGTCTGCAATTTGCTCTTCTGTAGGGCAATATTGCAATACAATGGTTCTATCATGCACAAGCTCTCGGATGTAGTGCATGTGGATCTCGATATGATTGGTCCTCTCTCTCTAAACCAGATCTGTCAAGATATTGATAGCACTCTGATTGTCACAAAATGTGATAGTAGAAGTGGTGCTACCAATATCAAACTCTGCTAGAATACCTTGCAACCAAACTGCTTGAATGCAAGCATTGACTACTCCTCGATACTCTGCCTCTGCTGAAGATAAGGCAATGGCATCCTACTTTTTGCTTGACCATCAAATAGGACCTGTTCCAATCATTAAAACATATCCGGAAGTGGACTTCCGATCAATGCTATCAGCTGCCCAATTTGAATTAGTGAATCTAACCAAGTCAAGATCAGAATCCACAGCATACTGTATGCCAAAATGTATTGTACCTTGCACATAGTGAAATATTATTTTGGCTACCTTCTAGTGAAGATCATGGGAACTTTTCATGTACCTTAACAAAACACTCATGGCATAATAAATATCAGGACTAGAGTGTCTCAGATACAAAAGGCTACCAATCAACTGTCTATACAGTGTAGAATCCACCAACGGTGTAGAATCACCGTCCTCAAGACTGGTTCCTGAGAGGAATGGGAATGGTGTCGCTTTAAATTATTCCATATTGAACTTATTTAGAAGGTACAAATAATATTTTTACTGATATATCATAATCCCATCAAAATTCTGAGTGATCTCAAGACCAAGAAACTGCCTCAATAGGCCTAAATCACTCATATCGAATGCTTGGTGTAAAGTGGTTTTTACAGTGCCGATCGAAGCAAGACTTCTTCCTATAATAAATAGGTCATAAACATAAAGGAAAATTATCAAAAAATTACCTTAATTCTTCTATAGATACACATTCAAATTTGATTTGCATCTCACAAAATTTTGCGACAGAAGAAATGAATCCATCTTTGCATACCAAGCTCTTGGGGCCTGTTTTAAACCATACAAGGATTTCCTTAATATGGAAACAAGTGTCAGATATGATATGTAAAATTTAGGATTCCTCATGTAAATATATTATTGAATATATCCATGAATAAATTCACTCTTCACATCCATGTGATGCACCTCCCAGTGCTTGGATGCAGAAATTTCCAAAACTAGGCATATTGAATCCATTTTTGCAACCGGTGCAAAAGTTTCTGTGTAGTCCACACCATGAACTTGTGAGAAACCTTTTGCCGCAAAAATAGATATGTATTTGCAGGTTTAACCATCAACAAAAACCTTGGTTCGGTAGACCCATTTGCATTGAACTAATTTCCTCCTAGGTGGAAGAGAAACTATCTCCCATGTTGCATTTTTCTGAAGAGAATTGTACTCTTCATCCATGGAGGTTTTCGATCTCGGATCTCAGTGGAAATGGTAGTATGATTTAGGATCTAAACCAACTATAAAAATAAAATTCTCAGACGTTAATGGATCACAATATGAAAGAGCCATACCTTCTCTCTGAAAGTGTGTTCGGGTTCTTCTTGGATCAATAGGATTTCTAATGTTAGAACCAACATATGTGAGAGTCTTTTCTTCCCACTTTGGAAATTGAGGGGGATCATATGGATTTGAATCCAAACCTGATATTTAATGTTCATTAATGTCTAATAAAATACCATAAATATCATAACACAAACTTTCATCATATTCTTTTTGGAGAGGAAGCAATTTGGAAGTTTCTTCCTCCACTAGTTGTAGATCATGAAGCGGTTCTTCAAATTGAAAAATTCGCTCGATCAATATATTTTTGATCTGATATCCATGAGTTTGTATCCTTTTGATTCTTCATCATATCCTGAATGATTATGCACTCATTACTTTTTGGTTCCAAATATTTTCTCTTCTCAATCGAAATTCTAGCCCATGTACTGGAGCCAAAAACCTTGAGATGTGACACATCAAGCTTGTGACCAGTGTAGGATTCGAAAGGAGTTGTAACTTTGAAGGATGAGTGTGGAAATCTGTTCTGAATGTATGCAGCAATGTTCATGGCCTTAGCCCAAATATTTGAATCCAAACCTTTCGAATCTAGCATACAAGTAGCCATCTCTTTCAATGCTTGGTTTTTCCTCTCCGCTACACCATTCTGCTGAGGTGAGTAGGGGACTGTGTGTTGGATTTGGATTCCATTTTCCACACAAAGATGTAGCATCTCTTATTTTATATATTCTCCACCATTATCATATCTGAGATATTTTATATTTCTCCCATAGCAGCCTTAACAGAAGCCTTGAAATTTTTGAATTTTTCAAGCACTTCAGATTTGTTCTTAAGAAAGTAGACCCATGTGAATCTGGTGAAGTCATCAATGACTATCAGAACATACCTTGATACATTCATGGATGGATTTGGTAAAGGACCACTGATATCACTGTGAATCAGCCCCAAAATACAAGAAGCTCTACTATCTTTTCCTCGATCGAACTTGTGCTCAGGATGCTTGCCAATAATGCAACCCTTGCATATCCCTTTTGAGGATTTGATGTTTGGAAGGCCTTCAACCATGGAATTATTTTGTACAGCTGCAAAGATTTATAATTTAGGTGTCCAAACCTCTCATACCATAGCCGGATAACCTCATTTCCATGATTCAGAAGGGCACTTGGCTTTGAATGTGGAAAAAAGTGGGAAAACTCATATGTTTTTGAAACATTATTTGCCTTGCCTACTGCAATGATCTTTCCGGTGGAAATATAAGAAATTTCAACATCATTAGGGATGAATACAACCTTCTTGGGAAAACCAGTGTGTGTCATCCGATACATAGAAAGCAGGTTCGAAACTAGATAAGGAACATGGAGAACATTTTGAAAACTGCCATGTTCTAAATGAATAGTAGTACCTTTGCCTTTCAAAGAAATTTGTGAATCATATCCCATGTGGATGGAGATGCAGCTATTGGAGTCTAATAATGAGAAGGAGTCTTTTCTTGCAACGATGTGATTCGAAGCTCCTGAATATATGAGAAGAGTTGTAGAATTCGAAACACTTTCCATGAGTGCATGACCTCTTTCTGCATGATCATTATTGTCCTTCTTCCTTGCGCCATTTGGAAGAGTTATGTTGTTTTTCTCCAAGAGAACGACCATCTGATCAATATTTTTCTTCATGCATGAGATTTTTGGATGAAAGCCTGTAATAACCCTAAAAATAAACAAAAATTTAAAATTTTTAATAAGGTCTTTACTCTCGACAATCCTAAGGTTTAACTAGGAAAAAACTCCCATAGTAACAACCGTAACAAGGGAAACAAAATCTGCCTAGTGAAAGGTTCTTCAGTGTCTTTCTTAAACATGTAATACTCAAACTACCTAGTTGGTTGTGATGATCATGAGTGTACTAGATTAAATTTACTCACTGTTTGTTTAGAGATGTAATGGTCCTTCTTATGTTTATGATGTAATATGAAAAATTATATGTTCCCCATGAAGTGTGAACACTTACCAGGTTAGAAGGGTCCCTTGGTTCCCTAGTCATACTTAGCTCTTAGGAGCTAACACATTTTTCAACAACCTTTTATGCAGGTACAAAAACTTAAGCCAAGAATATCCCTAAGGTAAAAATAGCAAGTTCCAAGTTAAGAGTTTAGGAAGGTATATGAGCATAGCATAAAGGTTGGACCCTTAATGATACCTTGGTTTAAAGCGATGTCAAAGGTTTCTTAAAGCGCTAAACCCTTGTTGAAATGGTTGTAATGAGAACTATGCAGTAACCGAGGCTTGGCTGTCAAATGTGAATGTGATACGACTCTAGTAGATGGCACATTCAATGCTCCCATGTGAACTAGCAGGTAGTGGAAATCCATGTCGAGGCATGGGGAAAAGGAACTTCGTTACAAACCCTCATTTGGCTTTTTGTTCTGCACTGTTCGGTTTTGCGGTTTTGGGAGAGCACTGTGGGGTTTCATTGTTGGTGAGGGTGCTCTAGTCATGCCATCGGCCCGAGATTAACTCCAGAGCTAGAAGCTTCCCATTTAACGCTATGTTGAGGTAATGTTAGCAACTCTTCTGCATTTATGACATATACAATACTTTCCTTTGATTTCTAACGCTGTAGAAAATCATATTAACATGATGCGTTTATGGTTATGATACAGGGGAATATTTGCTGCAGCAGTTGGTGCTCACTCCCTGGAGGTGGTGACTTCCTGGACGGTATCTACTTGCTTTGGACCCTGGTAAGACCTGGGGTCTTGGGGCATACTTTCGTTTGATGTAAATGTGTGTTTGTAAAATGGGAAAAGATGGTAAAAAATTGAAAGTGGCTTGGGAGGCACAAGGAGTTTAGCCCATGCTGTGTTTCCCTTTCGCCAACGTCAAACGAATTACTTGTTGATGGCTAAATGCCAGTTTTGGGAAGGTTATCCTCGTTGATTCCTTCAACATTATCAAATGTTTAAGTTGGGGATGAACCCTAAATGGTTGGGTCGGTTCTACTATTTAAGGTTTTCTGCATTTTGTTTTCTTTTATGATATCTGGACTGTTGTAAACATTTGTTAATATGGTCAAATGTAACCATAACTGGGGAGACAATAATTTTGAACTCTGAATGTGACCCTATGTCTTGACTAGATTTATGAAATGCTTAAAGACTATTCCACTAGTTTACTCTGTCTGTAAATATGAAAAAAATGGGTTTCTAAAGATTAATCTTTCTTACTGTAGATGAAAGAAGGTTTTTGTACAGGATTCATATAAATTTCAATTGTTTATGGTCAAGATACTTCTACTTGTAAATCCATCTATCGTTTCTCTGTCGAACGTTGTTGTTTTGGGTCCAAAGGTAAAATAGAACAAGATTCGTTTCCCTATGATTTAGGCTGGAAGTTCTACTTGCTTATCAATGCGGTTTCACATTGTAATGGGTAAAGCAATAGAGATAGTTTTCATGTTTTGTTGACTGTAATTTTCGTCTGGTTATGCAAGGAATTCATTTGATGAGATTGGGCCTTGCTTGAATAGTTGAAAAACCTCTTAGCTATAGGCAGAAAGTGTGTGGCCCTAAATAAAAGTAATGTGGTCTCTATACATGGTTCCTTGTACTTAAATTCCTTGCGAAAACGTATAACTTCTGCCTTTTAGGTTTTTAAAAAGGAAAAAGTCGTGATTGGTAAAGAGTTTATAAAAAAATATATTGCTTCTTTGAAAAGAGATCGGATTTTTCAGTTTTCTATATAATGTTGTTTTAAATAGTGAATACTTCCTATGATGATATTTACAACGTTTTTAGCATAGTAGTTAGTATTTATCAATAACTATTCTATGGAGAGAGTTTAACTAAAATATCCCATGCAATGGTTTAGGGCATATTGCCCGGAAATCCTAAGTTTATGATTTCTCTCCTTGCGTAAGGGTTTATGGGGATTTCCTCGTTTATAAAATTATTAAACTATGAATATTCAACCCAAGCATTTCGCCAAATAAACATTCAAAGGGATCATGAAAACTTAAGTCGGAAATGACAGACAATTAATAGACAAATATGTTTCACTGAAGTAATTCTAGTCAAATCGATATTTATATATAATTTATAGGGTTACCGAAATGGAAGAGTACTTGCATTACCCTTATACGACCTGCATCATCTTTCCATAAGTTTAGCAAAAGATTTTGGATCTAAACTAAAACGAGGTTAAATCCACAGATCTTCATTTTATTAACAAATAAATCAAATCCCAATAGATTTGTCTCGGCTATCTCTTAACCTTATGATACAAACAACTGATATATGTTTACTTAAGCAAATAACCAGTTAATAAAGATCTAATTTGACCCTATACGTGGTCACCTATTACAATAATGGATCTGCATTCTACAGGTCAACGAATCATTCCTAACATTCCATAAAAGAAGAACAGATGCATTAATAAAGAAAATGGGAGAACTTTGAATTTATATACTTATCAGTAATTTACTGCAGACTAACTAACTAAGGAGATTCCACGTTCCTACCGACCTTAGACCACAATCCGTTCCTGGATTGTTCCACCGGTCACCCCCGAGCCAAGTTGAGCATAACAAGAACCTAAACAGACCTAGGGTAGTTTTCTATCTTTTACTACAACAAAGTGTTCACAAGGTTCATTTATCAGCCTATTTGGTGTGAATCCATCTGAATGACATTTCCCATGAAATGATAATACAACCCTCTCCATACAGTCGCTTATGTTGGACACACCAGGTTTCAGTATTCTGTTGTTGAGTGCTCAGACTCACAGTTGGACCCTTTTCAATGAACTTGGAAAGCGTGCCCCTGCAACATTACCTTCTCTGCTATTTATACTTTTGGGGGCAAGGCTGCTAGGTATTTTGGATTTAAATCACTCAGTTATCTAACTGACACCTAGAAGATTTAGTTTTCTTTATCTTTAATTAGTATTCCTTTATTTTAATCGTCACAGTTCATTTTAAATCTTAGATTATTTAATTTAGACTTTTACTCTCCTATCGGCTAGTTTAGACTTTAGCTGTAGGCTACTGACCTATCTAGATTCTTGCATGATTAGCTTCTCTTTGAGTGGTAGTCCGAGTCAGTTTGAAAGAAATAAAATAATAATAAGTCATCTTTTAAAATAATCATTGGTTCACTTGATGCTCCAGAGCCCCTAGCTCAACATCAATCATTTAGTTCGATTCGAAGTGATCCAGAGCTTCTCAGCTCAACACTCACTCAACTACTAGTGATTCCCGAGCCCCCTTGGCTCATGCACATGTCATACATAGTCAAATTTATTACAAAGTAAATAAAATAATATTCAAAACAATAAAGTAGTCTTTTCTTGAGATGTTACGTCCCTCCCCATTTAGAAGAACACCATCCCAGTGTTAGGGACTTGAACTGAAACCATGAAAAAAGGATGGGTAGGCCTCTTTCATTTCAGTCTCGTTCTCCCAAGTAGCCTCTTCAGGCTCGAAATGTTTCCACTGCACCTTCAGCTAGACAATGGTTCGCTTTCTGACCGATACCTCTCTCTTGTCCAGTATGTGAAGCGGTTCCAGTACAAATTCCCCTTCGGGTTCTACCTGTAACAAAGACCAATCAATCACATGTTTAGAATCGCAAAACATATTTCTTAAGTAAGGATATATGGAAAGCATTATGCACTCTTATATGTGCAGGTAGGGCCAATTCATAGGCCACTGGTCCCCTCTTGGCCAGTATTTCGAATGGCCCACAAAAATGCGGAGCTAATTTGCCGCATTTTCCCAAACTTAAAGAACTCCTTTTTTATTTGAACTTTAAGTATACATGCTCGCCAACTTGATATTCCTTGTACTGTCGTTTTCTGTCTACATAACTCTTCTGCCTATCCTGTGCCTCTTTTAAATTCTGTTGTACCTTTATGACCAGCTACTCCAGATCTTTTAAGATGTCTGGTACTAACATAAGTTGATCCACCGGGTTGTCCCAGGTGACCGGGGTTCTGCATTTCTTGCCATACAGTATTTCAAACGGGCTCATTTTAGCTGAAGCTTAAAAACTGTTATTGTATGAAAACTCTGCAAGGTGTAAATACTCCTCCCATTTGTTGGGATTGTTCATGACATACATCTTGAGCATGTCCTCAAGGATTTGGTTGACCTGCTCTATTTGTACGTCTGTTTGCGGATGGTAAGCAGTACTAAATTGTAGCTGTGTTTCAAAGCCAGAAAACAAGGCTCTCCAGAAATTACTTGTAAATTTTGTGTCCTCGTTGGAGATGATGGACTTAGGTATGCCATGTAGCCTAAACATCTCGTTTAAAAATATATCTGCAATATTTACATCTTTATGAGTGGACTTAACCAGAATCAAATACGCAGACTTAGATAACTTGTCTACTACCACCATAATTGAGTCGTTTAGTTTCTTGCTTTTTGGCAATCCCGTGATAAAATCCATGCTGATTACTTCCCATTTCCACTCCGAAATGGGTAAAGGTTGTAGCAGCCCTGATGGATGTTGATGTTCGGCCTTTACCAATTGGAATTCTTGACATTTGGTGATAATCAGTGCAATATCGAATTTTAATTTTGGCCAAAAATAAAATTTCTTAATGGCATATATCATTTTCTGATATCCTGGATGTCTAGAATATGGTTTCTGGTGAAATTCAATTAATATATCAGACTTGATATTCCCACTGTCAGGAATGTACAATCTATCCTTTGACCAAAGTAGTCCTGTGTCGTCAATTTTGTAGTCTTTCTGCTATACAAACACTCTACCTTCTTGTATTTTCTGCACTATTTCAGTGTAAAAGTGGTCGTTTCTGCATGATGTCCTGATTTTATCAAATAGGTCAGAACTGGTTTGACTTACTGTTATGTTGTCTAATAGGTGAACTCTGCGGCTTAGTGCGTCTGCAATCTTATTTTCCTTTCCCTTGATGTGTTTCAGCTCAAAGTTGTACTCACTTAGAAACACCAGCCATCTAGCTTGTCTAGCATTTAAATCAAGTTGATCAAAAAATATTTCAAGCTCATGTTGTCCGTTTTAAGAAAGAATTTCTTTCCCATCAAATAGTGTCTCCACATTTTTAGTGCATGGATAATGGCAACCAGTTCGAGGTCATGATTTGGATAGTTCTTTTCATGATCCTTCAGTTACCATGACTCGTAACAAATTACGAAGTCATTTTGTAGAAGGAATCCTCCAAGACCTTCCTTACTTGCATCAGTGCAAACCATAAAGTCTCCATCCGGATCTGCGATCCTTAATATGGGCACAGTTGTTAGCAACTGTTTCAGCTTCTGAAATCTCTCTTCAAACTTGGCTGTCCATAAAAACTTGCTTTCCTTCCTCTGTAGGGAGGTCATAGGACAGGCTCTTCTAGAAAATTTTTCAATGAATTTCCGATAATATCCAGCCAGTCCTAAGAAGGATCTAATATCTATGACATTCGCGGGGGTCGGCCACTCTTTGATGGCTTTAATCTTTTTCGGATCCACATCTATCCCCTTTTTGGAGATAACATGTCCAAGGTATTGAATTTGATCTCTATAGAAATCACATTTGTTGAACTTAGCATAGAGCTGATGTTCCCTTAAGATTTGTAAGATGGTCTTGAGGTGCTCCTTATGTTCTGCTTCATCCTTAGAGTAAATTAGTATGTCATCTATGAACACCAGCACAAACTTATCTAAGTACTTACTGAAAATACTGTTCATCATACACATAAAATTTGCGGGTGTGTTTGTTAGCCCAAAGGGCATCACCATAAATTCATAGTGCCCGTACCGTGTCCTAAAAGCAGTTTTTCTTATGTCTTCATCTCAGATTCTTACCTGATGGTACCCAGAGCGCAAATCAATTTTGGAGAACACCCTTGCTCCCCCAACCCGGTTGAATAAATCATCTATCCTCAGAATAGGGTATCTATTGTTAACCATCATTTTATTCAGCTGTCTATAATCAATGCACATCCACAAGGTTCCATCCTTCTTCTTCACAAAGAGGATGGGTGCTCCCCACAAGCACTCGGATGAATGTAACCCTTGTCTATCAATTATTGTAATTGAAGTTTCATCTCTACTAATTTGGGAGTACTCATACGGTATGGTCCTTTTGAGACGGGCACTGATCCTGGAAATAATTATATTGAAAAATCCAAATCCCTCTTCGGTGGTAACCCGGGAATATCATCTGGAAATACGTCTCGAAAATATGCTAGCATAGGGAAATTTTCAATTTGAAGCTCGTTTTGTGTCTCAAGGTTATGAATATTAATATCATACAACTTACAGCCTTTCTATGCACATTTGTTTACCTGCAAGGCTGAGATCTATCGAATAAGAACCTTCCTGGGTATACCTTGTACTTTACTTTGGTTTCCATGCTGATATGTGCAAGTAAAACTTTTGTTTAGACAGTCCAGCATAACCTAATGCTGCTCTAGCCAATCCATACCTATCAACAGGTCATAGGCTCCTAAGGGTAGAATATTTAGTTCTGCTTAAGTTTGTAATCCATTCATATCCAGCTGGCAACATTTAACTAGTTCAATTATCTTTCTTTTGGTACCAGTGGCTAACTGGACTAGCCAGGATTTGATATGTTTCACTTTGTTTAAATTACAAGTTTCGACAATTTTAGGAGAAACATAAATTCGGCAAGATCCTGGATCAATTAATATAGACATAGGCATGTTCGAAATCTTACATTCGATTTCGACCATAGTGGATTGGTAATCTACCTGTCTGCCTTCCAAGGCAGCGCATATCCAAGGTGTTCTTGCCAGGTCTTCTACAGATGACTCTTCTTGTACATTTTTGAGGACCTTAACATTTTTATTATTTGGGCAGTCTCGGTAGTAATGGGGTCCTTGACACCCCCAACATCTACCGAGTATAGGAGCTGGCCTAATCCCTCTGTCAAAAGTGGGTTTGTTAACAGTTTGCTCCAAGTTGTTGGGCTATGTTACATTCTTTGGAAAAGTTCTGTTTGGCGGGAAACTGTTGTTCTGCTTTTGGTATGGAGGGGGTCTGAACCCTTTCTTTTGGCTGTCAAAAGCTAGTCTTAGTTTGTCCTTCTTTTTATTCAGAATATCCGTTTGGTGTTGACTATGTTTGTAACAGAGTCGGGCCTTATGCAAGGCAATCTCTAGGGTCTTAGGTGCATCGAACTCAATTTTGTTTTTGTAGTAAGTTGGGAGGCATCCTAAAAACAGTTGGATCTTTACCTTCTCATCTTTCACGTAAGTTACATAGTGTAACAGTTCTAAGAATCTGTTAATGAGTGCATCCATAGTGAGAGATTTTAATTGCAATTCATGAAACTCTGCAATCTTTTTGTCGAAGAATCTCTCTGACATGTATTTTTCTTGAAAAAGTGTCCTAAAGTCCTTCCACCCAACTTCCTCCCTTTTTATATACTTGGTGTGTTTTAAATCTTGCCACCATCTGGCAGCCTTACCATTTAGGTTGTAAATGGCTAGACGGGCCTTCATATGGTTGGAATACTGATGTACTTGGAAATACTTATTCATTCCTAGCAGCCATTCCTCATCCTTCTCTCCTAAATCATGGTCTCCGTCAAAGGTTGGGGCCTTAATCTTCTTGAATTCTCCTTGAAGGTTGTCCCCCTTATAATTTTTCTTGCGGGGGGAGGGAACATAGGAATCAGATGAATATTCAGAATTGAAGTCAGGGGAGCTAGAAGAATCTGACTACTCAGTTGATTCCTCAAGTTTCCTAAAGTATGGAATACAACTTCTCTTCCTATGGTGATGTTTAGTTACCTTCCTGGTTGCTGAATGGGTGGTTTTCTTATGAGTTTTCCTCCCAGTTAAACTCTACAATAATTCCTCATTAACCTCATGTTTCTCTCTTCTCTCATTGAGATTATCATTTTTGAAACTTCAAAATTTAGCATGCAGGCTTTGCACTGTCTTTAGCAAATCAAAGGTTTTGACAGTCCCATCATTTTCATTCAGTTCTACTACTATTTCGTGTTCCCTGGGGATTGAATTCAGGTTACCATGTTGACTGTCCTCCCTTTCAGCATTCATAATGTTTGTTGTTTCCTGAACAATGTTCCAATGTGTAGCAAACAAGGTTTTAGTTAGTTTTGCAGTAGTAGGCTCATAGGCCTCAAGTTTCTAAACCGGAGCTCTAATACCACTTGTAATAACCCTAAAAATCAACAAAAATTTAAATTTTTTAATAAGGTCTTTACTCTCAACAATCCTAAGGTTTAACTAGGAAAAAACTCCCATAGTAACAACCGTAACAAGGGGAAACAAAATCTGCCTAGTGAAAGGTTCTTCAATGTCTTTCTTAAACATGTAATACTTAGACTACCTAGTTGGTTGTGATGATCATGAGTGTACTAGATTAAATTTCCTCACTATTTGTTTAGAGATGTAATGGTCCTTCTTATGTTTATGATGTAATACAAAAAATTATATGTTCCCCATAAAGTGTGAACACTTATCAGGTTAGAAGGGTCCCTCGGGTCCCCGATCTTACTTAGTTCTTAGGGGCTAACACATTTTGCAACTACCTTTTATGCAGGTACAAAAACTTAAGCCAAGAATATCCCTAAGGTAAAAATAGCAAGTTCCAAGTCAAGAGTTTAGGAAGATATATGAGCATAGCATAAAGGTTGGACCCTTAATGATACCTTGGTTTAAAGCGATGTCAAAGGTTTCTTAAAGCCGTAAACCCTTGTTGAAATGGTTGTAATGAGAACTATGCAGTAACCGAGGCATGGCTATCAAATGTGAATGTGATACGACTCTGGTAGATGGCGCATTCAATGCTCCAATGCGAACTAGTAGGTAGTGGAAATCCATGTCGAGGCATGGGGAAAAGGACTTTTGTTACAAACCCTCGTTTGGATTTTTGTTCAGCACTGTTCGTTTTTGTGGTTTTGGGAGAGCACTATGGGGTTTCATCGTTGGTGAGGGTGCTCTAGTCATGCCATCGGCCCGAGCTTAACTACAGAACCGGAAGTTGCCCATTTAACGCTACATTGAGGTAATGTTAGCAACTCTTCTGCGTTTATGACATATACAGTACTTTCCTTTTATTTTTAACGTTGTAGAAAATTGTAATAACATGTTGCATTTATTGTTATGAGACAGGGGAAGATTCGCTGCAGCAGTTGGTGCTTACTCCCTCGAGGTGGCAACTGCCTGGGCATTATCTACTTGCTTTGGACCCTGGTAAGACCTGGGGTCCTAGGGCATACTTTCGTTTGATGTAAATGTGTGTTTGTAAAATGGGAAAAGATGGTAACAAATTGAAAGTGGCTTGGGAGGCACAAGGAGTTTAGCCCACGCTGTGTTTCCCTTTCGCCAGCGTCAAACGAATTTCTTGTGGATGGCTAAATGCCAATTTTGGGAAGGTTATCCTCGTCGACTCCTTTAGTGTTATCAAATGTTTAAGTTGGGGATGAACCCTACATGGTTGGGCTAGTTATACTATTTAAGGTTTTCTGCGTTTTGTTTTCTTTTATGATATCTGGACTATTGTAAACATTTGTTAATATGGTCAAATGTAACCCTAACTGGGGAGACGATAATTTTGAGCTCTCAATGTGACCCTATGTCTTGACTAGATTTATGAAATGCTTAAAGACTGTTCCACTAGTTTACTCTGTCTATAAATACAAAAAAAATGGGTTTCTAAAGATCAATTTCTCTTACTGTAGATGAAAGAAGGTTTTTGTAGAGGATTCATATAAATTTCAATTGTTTACGGTCAAGTTACTTCTGCTTGTAAATCCATCTATCGTTTCTCTGTCGAACGTTGTTGTTTTGGGTCCGAAGGTAAAATAGAACAAGATTCGTTTCCCTATGATTTAGGCTGGAAGTTCTACTTGCTTATCAATGCTGTTTCGCGTTGTAATCGGTAAAGCAATAGAGATAGTTTTCATGTTTTGTTGACTGTAATTTTCATCTAGTTACGCAAGGAAGTCGTTTGATGAGATTGGGCCTCGCTTGAATAGTTGAAAAACCTCTTAGCTATAGGTAGAAAGCATGTGGCCCTAAATAAAAGTAATGTGGTATCTATACATGGTTCCCTGTACTTAAATTACTTGCGGAAATGTATAACTTTTGTCTTTTAGGTTTTTAAAAAAGAAAAAGTCGTGATTGGTAAAGAGTTTATAAAAAAAATATTGCTTCTTTGAAAAGAGATCGGAATTTTCAATTTTCTATATAATGTTGTTTTAAATAGTGAATACTTCATATGATGATATTTACAACGTTTTTAGCATAGTAGTTAGTATTTATCAATAACTATTCTATGGAGAGAGTTTAACTAAAATATCCCATGCAATGGTTTAGGGCATACTGCCCGGAAATCCTATGTTAATGATTGCTCTCCTTGTGTAAGGGTTTACGGGGATTTCCCCATTTTTAAAATTATTAAACTGTGAGTATTCAACCTAAGCATTTCACCAAATAAACATTCACAGGGATTATGAAAACTTAAGTCGGAAATGACAGACGATTAATAGAAAAATAAGTTTCACTGAAGTAATTCTAGTCAGATCGAGATTTATATATAATTTATAGGGTTACCGAAACGGAAGAGTACCTGCATTACCCTTATAGAACCTGCATCATCTTTGCATAAGGTTAGCAAAGCATTTTAGATCTAACCTAAAACGAGGTTAAATCCACAGATCTGCATTTTATTAATGAATAAATTAGATCCCAATAGATCTGTCTCGGCTATCTCTTAACCTTATGATACAAACAACCGATCTATGTTTATTTAAGCAAATAACCAATTAATAAAGATCTAATCTGACCCTGTATGTGGTCACCTATTACAATAATGGATCTGCATTCTACAGGTCAACGAATCATTCTTAACATTCCATAAAAGAAGAACAAATGCATTAATAAAGAAAATGGGAGAACTTTGAATTTAAATACTTATCAGTAATTTATTGCAGACTAACTGACTGAGGAGCTTCCACGTTACTCCCAACCTTAGACCACAATCCGTTCCTGGATTGTTCCACCGGTCACCCCTGAGCCAAGCTGAGCATAACAAGAACCTAAACAGACCTAGGGTAGTTTTCTATCTTTTACTATAGCAGAGTGTTCACAAGGTTCATTTATCAGCCTATTTGGTGTGAGTCCATCTGAATGACATTTCCCATGCAATGATAATACAGCCCTCTCCGGATAGTCCCTTATGTTGGACACATAAGGTTTCAGTATTCTGGTGTTGAGCACTCAAACTCACGGTTGGACCCTTTTTAGTGCACTTGGAAAACGTGCCCCTGCAACGTTACCTTCTCTTCTATTTATACCTTTTGGGGAAAGGATGCTAGTTATTTTGGGTTTAAATCACTCAGTTATCTAACTGACACCTAGCAGATTCAGTTTTCTTTGTATTTAATTAGTATTCCTTTATTTTAATCCTCATAGTTCATTTTAAATATTATATTATTTAATTTAGAATTTTACTCTCCTATCGGCTAGTTTAGACTTTAGTTGTAGGCTACTGACCTATCTATATTCTTGCATGCTCAGCTTCTCTTTGAGTGGTACTCCATTCAATTTGAAAGAAATAAAATAATAATAAGTCATCTTTTAAAATAATCATTGGTTCACTTGATGCTCCAGAACCCCTACCTCAACATTAGTCATTTAGTTCGAGTTGAAGTGCTCCAGAGCTTCTCAGCTCAACACTCACTCAACTACTAGTGCTTCCTGAGCCCCCTTGGCTCATGCATGTGTCATACATAGTCAAATTTATTACAACATAAATAAAATAATATTCAAAACAATAAAGTAGTCTTTTCTTGGGATGTTACAAAGCCCCTACCACAGTATGAACACTTTGTCTTCTCCTTTCCCTTTTGCTTGTCTTTTCTTGAATCAGAGGGCTCATCTGACTGCTTGTTATTCTCTTTCTTTTTCTTTTTCTTCCCTTTACCACTCGTAGCTTTGGGTCCTCCAGCAAATAGGGCTTGACCTTTGGAGGTTTTTATGGACCCCATCTGAACAAGCTTGTCATGCTCTTTTGTTAAGGAATCAATGAAGGCATTCAATGTAGACATGTTCCAATTCGGAGTGGTGAGTTTTCCCGAATGGAAAGTAGAGACAAACAATGAATAATATCTTCCCAGATTCACAAGGATAGAAAGAATCAACTGCTCATATTTCTTGTCAACATCATATTGCTTCAATTGAAGCACCAAATTATTGAACTTGGTGAAACACTCATTGATGGTCTTGAAATTATCAGGATTTAGGGAAATCAGTTCATTCTCCTACTGATAAGACCTCATCTCATCTTGCTTTCAAAAGATTTTGGCATGTTGTTACCATACTTCTTCTCGAGTCTTCAATCCGTTGAGATGGAAAAGAAGATCCTTCGAAATATTGAGACAAAGGAAACTATAAGCTTCATCAAGCTTATTGAAGTATTTGGACTTCTCTACTGTAGAGTTAGGCTCTCGTTCTAGGCCCATAGTGACTCTGTAGAATCCTTTGGAGCACATCACTATCTCTATCATCCTTCCATTGATGATAGTTGAAAGGAGTAAGGATATTTTGTGAAGAAGAGTCCATTTCTGTTGTAGTGAATGCAATAGGAGACTGTGAGAAACCTACAATCACAAACAAATAAGAAAATTTTAGGTTGAAAACTTGCACTTTTCAAGTTGCATCACACCCGACATAGACTATCAAGCAATCTTGAAGAGTCGGATGCACAATATCCAGGATTATGTGGAAAACTTTCAGCTTCTGGTGCAAAGTTGGAATATTTTTTAGCAATCTTGCTCAAGATTCATATGTGTTCTAGGTGCAGAAAGCACTGGTGCAGAAGTGTAGAAACACTAGTGAAGAAGTGCAGAAACACTATAGAAACGTTTTCTTGTCCTGCCATGGCTCTGATACCATGTAAAATCTAAGCATAGCAAATCTATGAAATAGAGACAACAATTACTAGATATGCATGCAGCAAATAATATGTAAACACACTAATGCAAAAGGTTTGCAGCAGTTCATGCATTATCATACACTCAAAATATTAATTACAATGTGTAACAATGGCTACAATAAGATAAGAAATTCGAATTTCAGAGAGGCCGTTCAAATTGAATGACTGAGAGTGGCTTACTTGGAAATTAAGACCACTCAGCACATAAGTTAACCAATTAACTACTATGAAACTGAATCTAATAGACTCTGAAACTGTCTAACTCGGTCTAATTGAATCCAGAACTCAACTGAATGCCCGAAAAGAGGGGAGGGTGCCTTTCTGTCTGCATTTAACTGAATATTAAATGAAAATATCAGCATATGAAGTCAACCAGTGTAGTAGGGCACCTTCTAGTCTTTAGTTGGCCTAATAAACTAGTAAATGTTGTCAGTTGGACTGAGTGGGGTGCTTTAGTAATCCAAATCACTCCCTAAATGATGGAGGAGGCCCAATTAACTGATAATGATGGCCCAGTTGACTCCCTGAATGTAGGACGAGGCCCAGTTTATTGAAATTGTGATCTGTTGATGATGTAAGCAAATGATTGAGTCATAATACTTAGGATAAGTGGAAAATTAAGCTGTGAAGCTCAAATAAATGATGTGTGGTTGGAAAATGCTCCAAAATGCATCACATGTGTGTGAGAGTCTAGATGCATAGTCTATGTGTGTTTGTCACAATTGTTAAGTTCTTAAGTGGGTTATAAGTCTATGTACATCACTTAATTGTATTAGTTTCTTATTTTGTAAGTTAAGTGTGTTAGCAACTTGTGTAAGGTGAATCACTCACATAATATCATATTATTTGCTATAATTTAATTGTGGTCAAGAAAATCAAGTAAATGTGCATTGTTGTCAATACAATTTAACATTGTATATGAACTTGGATTGTGGTCAAGAACATTGTTAATGTGCATTGTTGTCATTTTGCATTGTCGTAATTATGCTTTTTTCTCAATGCTATGATTGATATATCTCCATGCAATCGTCCAAGCTATCAAAAAATGGTCCAAAATTACACATAGACACATTATTGACCACACATGTACAATCAAACTTAAAAGACTGTTGTGAATATGTCAAGAGAAAAAATGAAATATATTTTATTGTGGAATTTTTAATACAAAAAAAGACAACCATTAGATAGCCTGTCAATGTACATGTATCAAAAAGGTCAATGATGTACATGTAAATGAAAGTACATCTTCCCTAGACTACACATCAAAAATCTAAATTCCTCTTGTTTTTACCTAACTCTAATTCACCTTGCCTCTATCTAGGATCGTTGTGCATCTCACGAGACTGTAAGTCAAAGATCAAATTTCTTTATCAGCTAATTGAAATAATAGTCAAGCACTAAAAAACTTTAAAGAAACTAAAATTATGACTCAATCACTTGTAAAAAACACTCACTAAATCCATCCTAGGAATAGCTGCATGTGGTTTCCTCCTCCTTGCTAAAATCCTCTCTGCAAAGGTGCTCTACGAATACAATATCCTATGTCAGTTAGCTCAACAAATATCAACATATATGCATGAGAAATTACTAACTTGAATTTTGTAATGAACCTCTCACCGAAAAAATATTCTTTGGGGCAAGAGACTAGGTTTCTTGTGTAGCAATTCGAGTCGTAGGTTGAACATCACCCTCAGTTACATGCACTATTGGACTAGATTAGGAGTGAGTATGTATTCACCATATGTTAAAATAGTTGGACATCATGCATGTGAATACACAATACAAATGAACTATGTACAAATACTAAAGTAGATGTACCTTTGTGTGACTTATTCCCATCATAGATGCAACATTAAATGCTGCATCAATGACCCTACTGAGGTCTGGCATGGAGTACTCTCCATCCTAGTGCTGTAAACATGTGAAAAAAACAAATTGTGGATTTAAAATTGAAAGAGCTAACCAACAACTATCATCAAAGGCTGTACATTATCGTGGAATTAGTATGTCCATGATCATGGACACCTGCTATTTTTATGGAAGAGGTCCATCTGATGTAGACAAAACCCTTGTCTACATTTGGACTGTGAGGAGAGGCAAGCCAAAGCAGTGATGCAAGTATTTGGGTTGATCCCTTCAGTCACATAGTTTCAAGTCATAGTTAGACATGCATATGAATGAATGGTATAATATGTATTGAAAACTAACATGTTGTAATACTTACCTCTGTTTGGAATGTATCTACCCCATGGGATGGATCAGTACTAGCAGCTCTTTTCCCCTTTGCATCCCCAGTTAATGCCTGCAAGTTTATAAATTATTTAAATATTAGAAATCTATAAAGTGGTACAATAAGAAAAAAAATTGAACAAGATTAAGTCATTAACCATGTACTTACCCACCTAAAAAGCTCAAAGGGGCCATCCACGAGGATATCACTAAGATCAATGTCTCCCGCATCCTACTGAGAATCTTGTTCCTGCAACTTCAAAAATTGTAAACATTAGACCATCTAACATTATTAAACTAAAATGTATTAACGAAATGACATCTATTAACAAAATCACCTGTTGAAATATGACCTCAGTGTTAGTTATTTCCACCTCATATATGACAACAACTAGTACAATAACACCACCTGTAGAGGCATCAAGCTCCTACAAGATTAAAAATTGTACATACATTAACAATCTTAATATGTGTACAATATGGAAAAAAATAATTTCAATGGAATTAGTGTTTTAACCATATACTTACCTAACTGAAATTCATTGAAGAGATACCATGTGTTGGTCCACGGCCATAGCGGGCTTGACCACACATCGTGCACACGTGTGGCTCAATGTGGGGCTCATGGGATGTCATTCTATCCCCAACACTAGATGGTCATATGCCACCGAAATATGATGGTTGTGACCCACCAGAGGAAGAGGGCCCTACCTGGTCAATAGTTGTGCTATGGAATACAATCACCTAAGCTAGCTTTACAAACACTTGCTGTGTTTGGGGAATCATATGATGTGCAAGAGGGACATCTTGCCTGGGTAGCTGGATATGAGTAGGAGGTATGGGACGATTGGAATCTCGATTCCTATCATTGGGTTGGTTTTGGGGAATCTCCATACCAGCGCCATGGAACCCCAATATATCAAATAATTTACATGTTTACTGAGCACAAACTCAACATATAACTTCCAGATGAAGTACAGTGGTAGTTCTCTGTTGTTGTTTGGTGGAATATCAAAAACCATATACCATCTATCCATCCAATGATCTCAGAATGGTTGATATGTGTACCACTCAATTGAAATATGTGTTGTGCTGGTGTTTGGAATTTGATCCATTTCAAGCACTTTGAAATGTTCATATATTTGTTCTTTTGTGATTTTCAACCTTTTGACTTCATTGTAGCTCAAGCCATTTGCATATTCTTGTCGTTTTCTTTCTCTATACGATGCTATGTTGTACAATGCATAGTTAGAGTAGCTAATGGTGTCTACAATAACATCCAATGATGCTACAAGGGAGCAATCGAGTTCATCTCCACCCCTCCATGTGGCACCGATTTCTCTCAAATGAGAAATCTCTCTCAATATCTTTGCATTATGATCCATAGTAGCCACTGCAATCATAAATAGAAAAAAAATATCATTAGAAAAATACATATGGTATAATCACATCTCTAAGAAATGAAAAATGTAAAAATAGTGTACAACAAATAACTACGTGAACTATTTATAATTGAACAATTGCACAAATGAATAAACATTTAACATTTTTCCATCCTAAATT
This sequence comes from Larix kaempferi, assembly GCA_027924585.1. Classification (NCBI taxonomy): domain Eukaryota; kingdom Viridiplantae; phylum Streptophyta; class Pinopsida; order Pinales; family Pinaceae; genus Larix; species Larix kaempferi. Next base: position 602,626 of record BSBM01000114.1, read on the forward strand.
TATGTTGTATATGTGTATTAATTTAAATTTCCAGATACATACATTAAATGCCGTATATGTCATGGAAATCTTCTCTATCTTATTTTAAGGATTGGATTATGAATTTTCATCAAATATGTAGGTTGTTGACTAATGCCCTTGGAGGACCAACTCCGAGATTCTGGGTAGAGGCAAGGGCTAGAGCCTAAAGGAGGGGGAACAGGGTGCTATTCATGAAAAAAATCCCAATATGAATTCCACTTGAAATCTTTTTTTGTTGTATTTTGGGGCAGATATGAATTCCACTTGATTTTTTTTAGTTGTATGCAACCTTGCTATATATATATACATGAGAAACTTTGAATATTTGTGAATAGTGGTTTGGATTCATAAGCATGCTCATGGATATATATGCATCTAGTGAATTTGATTTAAATTTTATAAGTAAAATAAGGTTTTAATTTCCTTTGGGCATACAAATAACTAGAATTATGGTTCAAATTATTTTAGGGCATGCAAATTAATAAAATTATGGTTTAAATTGATTTTAGGGCATACAAATTAGTGAAAATAGAATGTTTAGAAGGATGTATTTTGATGTAAATACCTTAGATGGAGGAGAGTGATTCCCAAGGTGGAAGATGGAGGCCATTCTCATGCAAATTGCATTCACCAATACGCTCTTTGGTCGCCCGAAATAGGTGCATGTCATTGTTGTGGAGAAAATGATAGGTGCGGGGCGTTTTGGGCATAAAACATTTTTTACAAAATGTGTATGTGTTTTAGAGATACATAACACGTATGTGTTGTATAACTCCATATCGTGTATGCGTTTTGTTTAACTATCCTACTTGGCAGGCTTGGCACTAAGTTTGGTAGGCTCGGGATTGCTTGAGATCAATTCTCTTTTATAGAACTTGAATGAGTTTCTCGAATCTACCATTGCATCTAAAGGTCCTTCAACTTTGTGCACTCACCCTAAACCATTGTTGGCTTTAATCTATAGTTGACTTAAATCCATAGTTGATTGACTATGGTTGCTTCATAGTTAAAGTTCCTTAACTTTAATCCATGTTGACTTTAATGTATATTGACTTAAATCCATGTTGACTTCAATATTGCTATTATTGTTAATATTAATATTCACATTAACTATGTTATTAATTATTAATTTTAATTTCAATATGATTAATGTTAATAATAATTAATATCATTATATTTTAATATCATCATATTATTATTAGAATTAATATTATATAATATTTTGATTAATGTGTAGAAATTGATTATAATGTTAGCATACATTACAATTCATTATGAAACTAATTAATAATCATATTAGTATTATTATTAAACATTAAAATCAACATATATAAAGATATATTACACTAATATTAATACCAACCTAGATCCAAATGCTAGGCTTTATCAAGCGCTGAGAGGGATCAAATCTCTCGAGGTGCAAACCTCTCCTTGAGTGCAATACCTGAGCCGAGGTTTGCACCTCGGGATATTTGATCCCTCTCGGCGCTTGATAGAGCCTAGGATTTGGATCTAGGCTGGTTTCAGTCGTGGGCAGTGACACAAAACTGGAGTTTGATCAGCATTGTAAGGAACGGGTTAAGTTTAAAACACAGATACATTTACGAGGATTATCATAATGTAAGTAATAAGTATTAAGGATTGAGTAAATTGTTAAACTGGAAAATAGAGACAATTCGCCTAACTTTTTTTTTCGATTCTCTTTTTGTTGATCTGCATTTTCTTTTGTTTATTCTTCTCCTTCTTCTGCCATCATTTCGCACATTTAGATTTATTTGTTGTTCTGCAAACTGATTTTTTTGTTCTTCCAATTGCTTCAACTTTCTCTCTCGATACGCTCTTTGTTGATCAACATTTCATTTTCTTTATTCTTCTCGTTCTTCTGTTGTCAATTTGTCTAACTTTTTTTTTTCGATTTTCTTTTTGTTGATCTGCGTTTTGTTTTGTTCGTTCTTCTCCTTCTTCTGTCGTCATTTCACCATTTCATACATTTTGATTTATTTGTTGTTCTGCAACTTGATTTCTTTGTTCTTCCAACTACTTCAACTTCTCTCTCGATACACTCTTTGTCGATCAACATTTCATTTTCTTTGTTCCTCTCGTTCTTCTGCTATCAATTCGTCTAACTTTCTTTTTTGATATTCTTTTTGTCGATCTGCGTTTCATTTTCTTCATTCTTCTAGTTCTTGTACTATCATTTCGTCCAACTTCCTTTTTTGAAATTATTTTTGTTTTTCTGCTTTTCGTTTCAAGTTTTTTTCTCATTCTTTTGTTGTTCCTGAAATCAATGTGCCCATACACTGAAATCAATCCGTCCATACACTGAAATCTATGTGTCCATACACTGAAATCAATGCGTCCACAGAATAACATCTACACTAAAAAAATATGGAATAAAAAATCCCATACACTGAAATCTATGCGTCCATTCACTGAAATCAATGCGTCCACAGAATAACATCTACACTGAAAAATATGCAATAAAAAATTTCAACATTGTAAGCACCAGGTTAAGTTGAAAACACAGAAAGAATTATGAGGATTATAATAATGTAAGTAATAAGTATGAGTAAATTGTTAAACTGGAAAATAGAGACAATAATTTTGTAAGGATTAAATAAATGAAAATATGGATCACATCGTGATCATTCTCAATCTATCTTCTTCATCTTTTCTTATCTTCACACCTGGCAGTTTTGACATTTTCTCATATCAATCATATGAGAATCGACATTGGACCTGTACTTGCATTACGTACTTGTATTCTAGCATATGACTCCTGGCACACATGACACATTTGAACTTCTTCTAATTGATCAATTCGTTCACGAAATTTTCGATGTGTAGTATACATTTCTTCAGATGGTACCGATATTGTCGGTTTTCAAATATGAACTGCAGTGCATGATTGGAAGTTTCCATATCAACAAAATTAGAGTTCAAGTTTTCCTTGTTATCACATTCCATGTATCCAAGTATGTCATATTCATTGGTAGTTATATTGATTCCTATATAACCCTAAAATTATCCCCCATTCATGCTTTTGAGAATCCCTTTGCACAAATAACACTTCTTCACGATCTCTTTAGTTCACGGTCGCGTTTTCTTTGTTCTTCTGTATGTTATGATGCTTCTTTTTCTGTTATAAATTCGAAACGTTGACTAAAGAACATGGATACTATGGATTCTCCAAAACATCCTGAAATCAACAACCACATAAATCCTGCTACAAAGGTTATTTTTTTCTTTCTATTCTATACATTTGTCGTACTTTTATTCTTTGATAATCAATATCTTCATTATTTGCAATATTATCATGAGAATCCACGATATACCCTGAAATAGAGAACACCAAAATTTAATTTGTTGAAATCATTGCAGAGTAGTTTTTCTATTAAATTGATAAATTCAATGTATAGATGTAAATAACAAAAAACAATGCATTGTTGAAATTAATAAAAGATTTTTTTATTTATTAAATTGATAAATTCAATGCATACATGTAAAAAACAAAAAAAAAATGCATTGCTGAAATCAATGCAATGAATGAAACAAATATGCATCTTTTGTTGTTTAACAACATTTGTGTGTGGTCTATCGGTAGGAATTAAGGTGATTGAGATTGCGTTAACTTAGAGACCAAGGTTCGAAACCCTTTTTGGTTGGAGTTATAGTTTGTTATCAAATCTAACTATTATTATGGCATTTTTTTATCAAATCTAATTATCAGTCAGCAAATCTAACTATTATTATGGTTGCTTTTCTTTTTTATTCTTATGTCGGCTATAATATTCTTTTTACTTCTTTGATTTCTACTTCTTATGTCCACTATAATATTTTTTTTACTTCTTTATTTTCTTTACTTTTTAGGTTTTTAGTTTTTATGTTAGCTATAATATTTTTTTTTACTTTTTATGTTTCTAGTTTTAATGTCGCTATAATATATTGTTTTACATTTTTGTTTACTTCTTTATTTTATGTTGGGTATAATATTATGTTTCTACTTTTCATATCCACTATAATATTTTGTTAACTTCTTTATTTTATGTCGGCTATAATATTTTTTTAACTTCTTTCTTTTTTAACTTTTTTTGTTTATGACCGACATAATATTTATTACTTTTTACTTTGTATTATTCTTTTTTGTTTATGGATAACGTTAAAAGTTTGTTTATTGATCAATTCATTCACGAAATTTTCGATGTGTAGTATACATTTCTTCAGATGGTACCGATATTGTCGATTTTCAGATATGAACTGCAGTGCATGATTGGAAGTTTCCATATCAACAAAATTAGAGTTCAAATTTTCCTTGTTATCACATTCCATGTATCCAAGTATGTCATATTCATTGGTAGTTATATTGATTCCTATATAACCCTGAAATTATCCCCCATTCATGCTTTTGAGAATCCCTTTGCACAAATAACACTTCTTCACGATCTCTTTAGTTCACGATCGTGTTTTCTTTGTTCTTCTGTATGTTCTAATGCTTTTTTTTCTGTTATAAATTCGAAACGTTGACTAAAGAACATGGATACTATGGATTCTCCAAAACATCCTGAAATCAACAACCACATAAATCTTGCTACAAAGGTTATTTTTGTCTTTCTATTCTATACATTTGTCGTACCTTTTATTCTTTGATAATCAATATCTTCATTATTTGCAATATTATCATCAGAATCCACGATATACCCTGAAATAGAGAACACCAAAATTTAATTTGTTGAAATCATTGCAGAGTAGTTTTTCTATTAAATTGATAAATTCAATGTATAGATGTAAATAACAAAAAACAATGCATTGTTGAAATTAATGAAAGATTTTTTTATTTATTAAATTGATAAATTCAATGCATACATGTAAAAAACAAAAAAAAATGCATTGCTGAAATCAATGCAATGAATGAAACAAATATGCATCTTTTGTTGTTTAACAACATTTGTGTGTGGTCTATTGGTAGGAATTAAGGTGATTGAGATTGCGTTAACTTAGAGACCAAGGTTCGAAACCCTTTTTGGTTGGAGTTATAGTTTGTTATCAAATCTAACTATTATTATGGCATTTTTTTATCAAATCTAATTATCAGTTAGCAAATCTAACTATTATTATGGTTGCTTTTCTTTTTTATTCTTATGTCGGCTATAATATTCTTTTTACTTCTTTGGTTGCTACTTCTTATGTCCACTATAATATTTTTTTTACTTCTTTACTTTCTTTACTTTTTAGGTTTTTAGTTTTTATGTTAGCTATAATATTTTTTTTTACTTTTTATGTTTCTAGTTTTAATGTCGCTATAATATATTTTTTTACATTTTTGTTTACTTCTTTATTTTATGTTGGGTATAATATTATGTTTCTACTTTTCATATCCACTATAATATTTTGTTAACTTCTTTATTTTATGTCGGCTATAATATTTTTTTAACTTCTTTCTTTTTTAACTTTTTTTGTTTATGACCGACATAATATTTATTACTTTTTACTTTGTATTATTCTTTTTTGTTTATGGATAATGTTAAAAGTTCTCACTCATATTATAATTTTTTACTTTATATTAAATTTTATTAATGGCCGACAAACTATTAATTTTTACATTTTATTTTTTTTCGAACAAACGTTACATCCATTACATGTTACAAGATAAGGGTGTGGCTGACATAATATTAATCATTGTTTACTTTTTATGTTTTATTAGGTGTCCCATTACATGTAACGGGACACATACACGTTACAAGATCTCCCTCATACTGAGTTCTACAGCGCCTCTCAGCGCAATTAGCATTAACAAATATTAACATCATTGTTAATATTAAGTAGATGGGGTTTTAAAAACCCTTACCCCGGTACCTTCTTTCTCCAAAATTCCTCTTGCTGGTTCTGATGCTCTTCCACTACATGTAGTTAAATTTCAGAATGTTACCATTCGTAGGGATAAAAAGAAAAAGGAGGGGTCTCGGGTTTCTGATAGTGTTGATTCTAGCTTTCCTCGAGAGGCTGGTTTGTTGTTGGATGGGGTTTCTTTTAACTTGTCTGATGAGGGTCTTAGAGCGAAGATACCCTGTACCCCTGGTTCTTAATGTCAATTTTATCTTTGAACATTCGGGGGTTGGGGAAGGTTGCTAGGGCAAAGGCCTTCTCCAAACTTTTTGCAGCTATTTGTCCAGGTGTTGTGTTACTTTAGGAAACAATGTGTTTAAGTTCGATGGCGGTCAATTGGTTAGGTGAACTTCTTCCTAGATGGGAAGTTGCACCTTGTTGTTCTAATGGTCTTTCTGGTGGTCTGGCTATGGCTTGGAATCCTTCTCTATATGCCTTCAAAGTTTTTTCCACTCAGTGGGGTATGCTGTTGAAACGATTTTGTTTAGGGTTGACCATTCAGTTTAATGTCCTCAATTGTTATGCTCCTTATGATGGACGTAGGATTTTCTGGGATGTAATGGCAGCCTTTGGGATTCTTAACTTACCCCATTTAGTGATTGGTGGTGATTTGAATTTTACTAAATCGGTCTCTGAGATATGGGGTTCTAGGGCCAGGTTGGATCCATTGGCGGATTACTTTATGGATTTTCTAGGTCGTTTTGATCTGGTGGATGTGGTTCCAGTGAAATTGATTCCAACCTGGACAAATGGTAGACAGGGGGATGCTGGTGTCCATAAGAGACTTGATCGTTTCTTGGTGAAGTCTTCTTTCTTAAGTACCTTTCAGAAGTTTCACTCTTGGGTTCATGAGGTGAAATTCTCTGATCACTGGCCTATTGTTTTTCAGTTTGAAGAGTATGGTCAAAAGGTTTGTTACCCGTTCAAGTTTAACAGTTCTTGGCTTTTGGAGAAGGATTTTTGTGAGATGGTGAAATCTTTCTGGTTAAATTCGGATGTTGAGAATTTAAACCCTGTTGATTATTTCTGTCATAAAATGTTGAAGCTCAAAGAAGAAGTTAGTAATTGGATTAAGGTTAGAAAGAAGACTGATGCTGATGAACTGAAGAATTTGGAATACAGGATTCAAAATGCTTGTTTGCAGAATTTTGATGGTTCTTTAAACCAGAGTGATTTTGAAATTCTGAAATTATATGAGAAAAAAAGGAGGATATCCTGCTGATGGAAGAGAGGGAGTGGAGATTAAAGAGCAGAGCGGTGTGGATCAGTCATGGGGACAGGAACACAAAATTTTGTCATGCTTTTGCTACTGCTATGAGGAATTTGAAACTTATTTGGGATATCAATGATGATAATGGAAACTCTTTAAAGGGTTTTGACTCTTTGAGCTCTGAAGCGGTGAGGTTTTTTAGCAATATTTACAAAGAGGAAGGTGGCTGTGACCTTATGGAACAAATCAGATTGGCAAAACTCTTTCCCAGATGTATAGATGAAATCGAAGCCGAGGCGCTAGGAAAGGAGGTTTCTTTAGATGAGATTGAGCACACCTTAAAAAAATTTGCCAGGGACAAAAGCCCCGATCCTGATGGTTGGCCGATGGAAATTTATGTGCACTTCTTTGATGTTATGGGGAAAGACATTCAATGTCTTGTGGAGTTTACTAGGGTTCATGGTTTCATTTCTGGTGCTCTTAATGCCACTTTCCTTACTTTGATTCCTAAAATAAACAAACCTGTTACTTTTGGGGAGTATCGACCAATTATGCTCTGTAATCTCATCTATAAAATCATTTCCAAAATTATTGCCCAGAGGTTAAAAGATGTTTTATCTTCTGTTATTACTCCTGAGCAGTTTGGGTTCTTAAAGGATAGGCAAATTCATGATTCTATTGGTCTTACCCAGGAATTGCTTCACACAATCAAGTCCAAGAAGTTGAAGGCTTTGATTTTGAAGATGGATTTAGAAAAAGCCTATGATCGTGTCAATTGGTCTTTCCTCAGGTTGATTTTGATCCAAATTGGTACTCCTCCTCTTGTGTTAAATTGGATTATGGCTTGTGTAACATCGCCGAGTATTGCTGTACTGGTAAATGGTAATCCCACGTCTTTCTTTCAGTGCACTAGAGGGATCCGGCAGGGTTGCCCACTGTCACCCCTTCTTTTTCTCCTGATCATTGATGGTTTCAGTAGACTTGTTCAACAGGCCAAAGAAATGGGATTGATAAGAGGTATCAAAATGGGTGATGGATGTTTCCTTTCGCATCTCCTTTTTGTTGATGATGTCCTCCTTGCTGGCATTGACTCTATCTCAGAGTGGAAGGTTTTCTCTAATATCATTAATTTCTTTTGCAAGGTTTATGGGATGAAGGTCAACATTACTAAGTCTTGTTTTTATCAACATAATGTGGAAGCCGGTAGAAGTGGTGAAATTGTATCCATGTTACCATTTAATTGTCTTGATATGGTAGATGGTTTGAAATATTCAGGTTTTATTTTAAAACCTAATTCTTATAAAGCTGATGATTGGCGATGGATAATCAGTAAGTTTGAACAGAGAATTGATCACTGGACTTTTCGGCTACTCTCCTTGGGTGGCAGACTTGTATTAGTTAAAGCAGTTCTTTCTAGTATTCCGGTGTTCTGGTTATCTCTTTTAGAGATCCCGGTCTACATACTAAATAAGCTCAGGACGCTTATTTTTAATTTTCTCTGGTCTGGTAATAGTGATGGCTCCAAGCTGGTGATGGTGAAATGGAAGGTTCTGGCCCGGCCGGTGAAATTTGGTGGATGGGGTATTAAAGATATTTATGTTTTCAACAAAGCTCTCAAGTTGAAGAGTTTATGGCATGGTTTATTCAGTAATTCTCTGTGGTCGAAGGTTCTACATCTCAAATATATCAAATCTGATTTTTTCAGCTGGTTAAGGAAGCCCAAGAGAATCTCTGGTTTGCTATCTCCAGTTTGGAGAGGTTTTCTTAAAGTTTATGATTGGATTGCTAAGGATATTTGTTGGCAGGTAGGTAATGGGTGCAGTATCTTAATCGGGGTGGATCCTGTGCTTGGTATGGAGGAATGTTTCAGACTGTCGGATAGTCTGGTTTCTCGGTTGAATTTTATGGGGTATAAAACCTTAAATGATATTTTTGACTCTGATCGGCTTCTTCGAGCTAGTATTGGTTGGTTAAGTTCATTAGAGTGGGAAAACCCGGATCACGCGCTGGAATGGGAATGTTTTATTCTGGCTCTAAGATCGGCTAGTATTACATTATCCGGAAACCCTGATAAGTTAATTTGGGCAGGTAATCCTAAAGAAGGATCTGTAACTGCAAATTCTGCTTATTATAGGATCATGCAGGGTCATTGTATTTATCCTAGTCAGTGGTGGTTCTCAAAAATCTGGATTTGGTCTATCCCCTTGAAAGTGAAATGTTTCCTTTGGCATGCTCTCAATGGCAGTCTTAAGACCTGGGAAAACTTACTTAAACATGGTTGGGTTGGTCCCAGCTGGTGCTGTTTACGAAATTTATGTTCTGAATCTGCTGATCATCTTTTTGTGAAGTGTTTGTTTATGCAAAATATTTGGCTTCTGTGTTGTAAAGAACTCAATTTGATATATGTTTGGGATGATTTGGACTTTGGCACTAGTCTGCTCAATTGGGTTAGGGATAACAAGAAGCCACTCTTCCTTCCTATTTTTATATCTTGGGCTATCTGGTATACAAGGAATGAGGTCATTTTTCAGAATAAGAAGCCTGATGCTGTGCAGTGTGTTAAGTCTGTATGTAATTTATTACAGATTTATCCTGAAGTGGAACATGGAAAGAATGTTGTGAGTGAGAGTTATTTTTCCTATGAGGTTTTGCAGCCGATTTTATTCTTTGACGGGGCTGCTCAGGATGGTTTGTGTGTGACTGGTGGGGTAATCTATATCAATGAAAACCATTACTTTTCTCTTCGTCTTAATGGAGGCAGAGGTACCAATATGAAAGCTAAGTTATTGGCACTTTGGGTTGGTCTAAAGGTGGCAAACTCCTTTGGCTTGGTGAATCTCAAAGTCTTTGGAGATTCCAGAGTTACAATAAAATGGGCCTCAAATGAATTCAATCTCAATGTTATAGATCTTAAAAATTGGTGTGCTCGTACTCGTCGAGAGATTTCAAAGATGGACCAGATTTCTTTCGAACATATTTACAGGTCACACAATTCACAAGCTGATCAACTTTCAAAAGATGCATTTACTGGTCCTGAAGGGTTTCTTTTTGGGGAAGAATGGCTGGATGCCTGTCTACTTGACAGGGGTAACCTATATTTCTTTTAAGATATTTTGATTCTCTTGGGATGTTAACAGTTTTTTGGTTGTAATTTCCTTATGATGGGTGATTATAATTATGTATAGTAGCTATGCTGATGAACAGTATGAGAACAAGTTTTGGTTTGGATATCTTGATCTAGGATATTCTCATCTATCTTTGTACTATTTAATTCAATAAAATAGCAATAATACGATTTTTTTCTGATGGAAAAAAAAATGATGTTAATATTATATTAATAATAATATCAAATATATTATTATTAATTATTAATATTAATATCAATATAATTAATAATATTATTAATAACTAAATTATTGTTTTTCAACATTATTAATAATGTGATATTTTGATTAAGGTGTCTAATTTATTAATTAATACCTATATTAACATTATTAAACATTAATATTAATACATATAAAAATACATTGCTAAATATTAAAAATTACATTACATCTCAGTCTTTTCCATGAAATCAGATACGTGTCTCTAAAATCATGGACGGGAAGGGTTGTCTATTGAATCTCTCCTAATTATTTTTAATAACCATCGGGTACTGTTGGAAAATAACCATCGGCGAGTGTTGGATTTGAACAGGTGCTCCAATTAATTAAGTAAATCTGCTTCAATCATGGATGCCGCGAGAAATATTCGGGCATCCTTGAAATTTGGCCATTCATTTATTAAAAAAAAAATATGGAAACGGACCCTATGTTAATTAAAAGTAGAGTTATGCAAAGGGTATTTAAATTACATGTGTACATGTTTCATTATATATCATATCCTCTCCGACACATGGTGATTACATCTTAGGTTCTTTCACATATAAAGATAGAAATGGGTATATTGAAGTGTTTCCTTTAATATTTCTGTAGTCACGATTATTTTTCAAATCATTGATTTATCGAGGTTTACAATCTCAAGAGCTTGAGATATCTACGTAAAAAAATTTCCAACTTTTTTGAAATTGTAACTCACAATTGTTTGGCGTCACAAGAAGATAATATTTTTTTTCAGTTAGTTTGATGTCAATTTCATTGGTCTTGCTCAAGTTAAAGACCTCCATGTTATATTGAAAACAAATGAAACTTTTTATATATGAAAGATTAGATTTATAACTATTATTTTTATTTTTTATTTTATAAAAAATTAATTGTAATGTATATCCTTTAATTTTTTATGTTTATAAAGTAATTTTTTTGGAAATAAAAAATTAAATTTGGAGATCTAATTTCTTTCTACACAATGTGTGAAATTATTTTTTCATTTAAATATTTAACTTAATATTATTATTATGAAAACAAATTATATTTAAAAAAATTATTTGAAAACTTTTTCATTAAAATATTTAATTTAATATTATTATTATAAAAAATAGTTCTTATATTTAAATGAAAATATTTATAATCATATTGATTTGGAAATTTTGAATTTAATACAAATTCAAAAAATATATATATTATAAAACAATAAAATATTTTATATATTTAAAAAAATGATGTATAATTACATTAACTTGAAAAATTTGACATTGTGGTCATTAACTTGAGGATATAACTTTTGGATTTTGGTTAGGTAAAGTGATAAAAGTTTGGAAAGAATGTTAGTTCTCGAACAGCCATTCTTACCTCTTTATCATCCGATTTTTATGTTGACTTGTTTGCTTGCTTGAATCATGGGTTGGACATCCTTTTAGGTTGATCAGAACTAGGTGGGGTTGGACATCCTGTTAGGTTGATCACAACTCGGTGGATCTGTTAGGTTCATACTTTTTCATAAAAAGATAAAAAGATAACGTGACAGGTTATATTTCTTGAACGATGGGTTGGGATCCTTTTAAAGATATTTATAAATGAAAAAGAAAAACTCGGTTGATCTTTTTAGTATGTTATCTTTTAAGTTGATCGTGTTTCACTGGAAAATAATGTGACATGTTATGTTTCTTATGTTATACGAATTTATTCTCTTTGATGTGTTAATTGTTATATAAATAACAAAATTATTTATTTATTTATTTTAAATTGCATAATAAAAATTTATATTACAGAAAAATAAATTTATAATTCTAAAGATGTAACTTATATGATCAAAAAATGTAACTCATATCATCAAAATGTAACTCATATCATCAAAGAATATATTACATAAAAGTGTTATATTAATCTTAATTGTTACCTACTCAATTGTGTTTCCCACTCCATTGAAAGCTAAAAAGGCAAGAAAACAATGAATTATATCACTTGGTTAGCTCTACATATAAACGTCAAACGTGTTCATTGATGCACTGTCATGTACGTTTTCAAATGTAATAAACGTTCCAAGGAACTACAAAGTCAACGGTGCTGTAGTCACGCTTAAGCTGGAACTGAGCAGATTGTCTTTGTTAACTAATAATGGATGTCTCAGACTGTGGTTCATTGATATTTAGACAGTAGAGAACGGTCTTCAATATGCATCTTCCAGCATTGTTTTTTTGTTTTAATGATGTTGTTGCAGTTATATGAGTAATTGGATCTGAATCAACGATCCATTTATTTATAATCTAAAATGATTTAGGCTTTCCCAGTTCTCTAAATCTTCCATGATTCTTACTGCTTTATGAATTTTAAATAGACGTTTTCAGTAGAAACCATGCTCGTCTTCATTGAATTCTATTTCCATAAAGATGAGTAAGGTTTCTACTCAAAACTTCAGTTTCAAATTCATAACACAGTAAAAATCCAAAAGAACATGAAAAACATATAATCTCTCAACAATACTAAAAACACTACTGCAGAGTGCTTATTAATACTTATTGAAAAGAGTAGAAAACAATAAAAATTACACACTTTATCTAATTAAAAAGCGTGCTATTTACAAACATAACATCCATACATTGCCTCTTGCCTCTATGAATTTGAATTAGAAGCATACATTGTCTCTATGAATTTGAAATAGAAGTTTGGAATAGAAACCATGCTCATCTTAATTGGGTTTTGCTTACATGAAGATGAATAAGATTTCTATTCGAATCTTCAATTTCAAATTCATAACACAATAAAAATCCAAAAAACAGTTAATCTCTCAACAATACTAAAACACTATTATACTAAAATCACAGCACTACTGCAGAGTGCTTATTAATACTTATTGAAAAGAGTAGAAAACAATAAAAATTACATACATTATTTAGTTAAAAAGTGTGCTATTTACAAACATAACATCCATACATTGCCTCTATTATTAATCCAACCACTTATAATTCACAACAACATTGAAAACACTGCTGCAAAGTACTGGCTTATTAGTATTTATTGAAAGCCGTAGAGCTATAAATATTACGTCAGTATATTAACGAGTTAAGAAATGAGCGTGTGATAACTGGCACTCAAATGGCGTTTTGTTGGTGATCCAAAAATTTTGGCGAGGCACAGTTCCATTCTTTATCGTTATTTTTTTGGAATTTCGAAGATTTGGGTCATCTTAAAATGACCCAAAACTCTTAGAAACACAGTTTCATAACATAGTTCCCCAGTAAATAAGATGGAACTCTAATTCTACTGGTTTTTATAACCGGATCTAAAGAACAAATGACCAGAAAAACAAAGCGATTTGAATGCCAATTATCCCACGCGGACGAAAGTGCTATTTAAAAGCGTAGCATCCACGCATTGCGCCTATTATAAATAGGCGGCCCAGCATTCTTGGAAGTCCGGATTTATGAATACATCATAAACCGACACGGAAATTGGTCATTGGGACTGACTATAGCTATGAAATTTCAACATTGGGAGGATTGGGTGGAGTTTTGGAAGACAACAGAGCAAATGGAGATCCCCAGAAACAATGAGCAACAAGAGTGGGTTGATGATGGATCAGTGGATGTGAAAGGAAGGCCTGTTCGTAGGGAAAAAACTGGTGGATGGAAGGCTTCTCTTTTTATCATCGGTAGCTCTTTATATCATAAATACTGTTAATATTCTGTCAACTCAAAGGATTCCATACCTAATTTAAGTAATCATTTGTAATTGTGCAGTACTTGAATTCAGCGAGAGGCTCGCGTACTTTGCGATTGCAGCAAACCTGATCATCTATCTAACAAGTGTCCTGCATGAAGGGCTTGCAACTTCTGCTAAAAGGGTCAGCTACTGGCTGGGTGTCACATGCGTTACGCCTCTTATAGGGGGTTTTATAGCAGATGCTTACTGTGGCCGATACTGGATGGTCATAATCTCCTTGATAATATATCTCTCAGTGAGTCTACTTTTTTAAAATGCATTTGCATAGCAACTGTTTCAAGCTATATTTATACAGTTTTGGATCTAATTTATGTGGTATAAATCAATGTTTCCTTCCAGGGATTAGTGTTGCTGACGGTGTCAGCATCTCTGCCTGCTCTGAAGCCACCCGATCAATGTGATGGAATTTGCAGCATAGATGGGAAGACTACCCAGACAAAAGCGACACCCACCCAGCTTGGTGTGTTTTTCTTGGCTTTGTATTTGATATCATTGGGGACGGGTGGACACAAGCCCTCTCTACAAGCATTTGGTGCAGACCAGTTCGATGCGGAAGATAAAACAGAAATGCTTAAGAAGAGTTCCTTCTTTAATTTCTGGTATTGTGGGCTCTTAGCTGGCCTTCTCTTAGCTGTCACAGTTATTGCATACGTTGAAGATAATGTAAGCTGGGGATTCGGCTTCGGGATTGTCACAGTGGCCATGGCTATAGCCACTGTTGTATTTTTGTATGGAACACCATTCTACAGACACAAGCTTCCTGGAGGCAGCCCCATCACTCGTATCGCTCAAGTTGTAGTCAGTGCTATAAGAAAAAGGAGTATTAATATGCCATCAAATATGAGCTTGCTTTACGAGAATCAGGATGTGGAGTCCATAAAATCAGGCCAGAGGCTTCTATCCCACACAGATAATTTACGGTAAGTCAAAATTTGAAACTGGTTCGTCACATAGATTCTTATTTTGATTTTAAAAACAAATGCTGGACAGATCCCATTTGTTTCACCGAGAGAAGTTAGTTGCATGTGTGGTTAAAGTAAAGATTAAATTAACAATTCTAAACACCATCTTGAATTCTTCACTCATTGCTCTCGTTTCTCTCGCCTGTGGTATTTCCACAATAGTTACATAACCTAGCTAATCTACCTAATTATAACTACTTGGCTGTCAACAACCAGTAAAATTATTTTGATATCTGTTTTTTGGGTTGGTAACGCGTCAGGTTTCTTGACAAAGCAGCCATAATAGTACAATATTCTTCAGAATGGAACACCGATACACAGGGGAATGCGAAGCCAAATCCATGGAAGGTCTGCACAGTAACCCAAGTAGAGGAAACGAAGCTTATATTGAGGATGGTTCCCATCTGGTTCTCTTGCTTAGCGTTTGGAATGGCTACACTATCACAGAGCACATCGTTCTTTATAAAGCAGGGCAGCACCATGGATAGAAGGATAGGTCCCCATTTCAAATTCCCGCCAGTTTCTCTTTTAGCATTTTCCACCATTTCTGGGCTTGTTTTCGTGACTATATATGACCGTTTTATTGTACCACTGGCCAGAGGAATGACAGGCAATGAACGAGGATTCACTGTTCTCCAGAGGATTGGAATTGGCATGTTCATCTCCGTTCTTTGCATGGTGACTGCGGCTCTCACAGAAAAGAAGAGGACACATGTAGCAGAAACTCATCACTTACTTGACAAACCCCATACCCCAATCCCTATCAGTGTTTTCTGGTTAACTCCACAGTTTGTGCTGGTGGGAATAGCAGAAGTGGTTACTGTAGTAGCGTTACAGGAGTATTTCTATAATGAAGCACCTTATAGCATGAGGAGCTTGGGCATAGCCTTGTCTCTGAGTGTTCTTGGAGTCTCCAGTTTTCTCAACAGTATTCTCATAACCATAGTTGAGAAAATAACCAAAGGAGAAGGGCAACAAGGATGGTTGGTGGACAATTTAAATAGGTGTAAATTGGATTATTTTTATTGGTTGTTGGCAATAATCAGTGCTATCAATCTATGCCTTTATGTCTATATAGCAAGCGGTTATACTTACAAGAAAGTGAAGCGAATTATTTCTGGTACAACAGAGTGCGCGTAGATTTGATGAAAACATAATGGATGCAGATATACATGTGAATATTTATTTCCAGTGTTTCGATTTGAGATGGAGGGATTATGCAAAACAGACCAGAATAAAGCCTTATTTCATTATGGTTATTTTAGCAAAAGACTAGCTTTTATAACCAGCTTTGTTTCCTTTCTACTTTTCTTATCACTGGTAACCTTCCATATGTTGGAAATATTAATTATGAGCTTTCGCTTATTGTGACTTTGCAATATCACGAATTGGTGCTTATGTATCACCATATTTAAGCAGTGTATTTTACCAATCAAGTTCTAATGTCACGAATTGTGACTTTGCAATGTCACGAATTGGTGCTTATGTATCACCATATTTAAGCAGTTTATTTTACCAATCAAGTTCTTATGTAGATTTTAGGTAGATAATGTATTACTGTCTTTAATAGGTTGTAGCTTCCAAGAGAAGTAAATTACCAGTCTTTGTTTTGAACATTGAAAAACAGTCGTTTTGTTTTGAACATTGAAAAACATAGTCATTTTGATATGTAGGAGAAACAATAAGTATGTTTTTGGTGTTCATAGCACTCCTTGAAGTGTGTGCTGGTGAAAGTTCCTCGAGCATATCACGAAATTTATGATCTTGTTCTAACATATGGTGAATGAATGAAGTTTTAAGTTTCTAGGTTCACGAAAGTTCACATTGAAAAAGTATTTACTTTTATCTCCTAAGTAAATATCCTTTATTTCAAAAAGGTGAAATAATATTTTATAGAGTATTTATTAAAGTTTGTGTGATGGAGCAGGTTATCAAAGTTCGGTTTGAGAAGGTGACTTTCAAAAATTAAAAAAAATGGTCTCCATTTTTGGTGCACAAATGTCAAGTCTGTAGACTCCAAGTTTTATAGGCAAGAATTATGAATATTGGTCCCTTACCATGAAGGCTATGTTTGGAGGTCAAGATGTGTGGGAGATAGTTGAAAATGGCTAATCCCTCTCTTACCCCTACTCTTTGTAAGTGGAAATGTAACTATGTACTAGAGAAATAGTATTAAAGTGTCTTATATTAGTTACCTTAAGTGATAAGATTATCAGCCTAGCTATTCACAGCATGCTAATAATTAACTTCCACAACCTATCTATTAGCATAAAGCTATACCTATGAGCTTAAAAGTAACTAATATCACTAGATATTATTATTAATATCATAACTCCAACAAGAGTGTCAAAAAAGCATCTTTAATATACCATCCCTTAAGGATAAGAAGCTAATTATTTGTTTTTATTTGTTTTAATTATAAGATATTTTTATACAAACTTATTCTTAACAAAAATATTATACTACGACCCTAAATAAAGAATTTGTTATTATTATGGTATCTTATACATAACATAAGACTTGTTCTAAAAAGAAAAACAAGTGTAAGATATCAAAGTGATGCAGGAGCATCGGGGCCTAGGCAAACCAGTCAAAGTTGATCGACTCGAGAAGTCAACCAGGGGGATTGCCGACGACCACTGGTGCGAAAGGGAGATTGGTTGTCGAAACCAAGTAGTCGAGCAGAAGTAGTCACTAGGCGATCGACGTGAGCAAAAGGTCAAGGTTCTACACATCTAAAGTCGGCAAATGACAGGAGCGGAGATCGAAGGCGTTGAAGGTCGACATGTTGTCCAACAGCGACACAGACGGATTGCAGCGAAAGCCAAGCATGGAGGACGGGATGAACTGAAAGCCGTAGAGACAAGTAAAGCCGACAAGCAAGGTCGAAGGTGAAGAAGTGTAGTATGGTCGAGGAAAGTGATGGGACCGACTACTATAGCAAATTTAGAGATGCAGGATTCAAGGAAACAACCATTGGAGGTTGTTGAGGAAGTTATGAGTAGTTATGAAGGTGGTTCGGATCAGGCTAGATGTGACCACAGGTGGAGGTTGTGCAGCATGGCCAGAGGGCACTGACAGCTGCATGTCTGCAGGATAAGGGAGAATTCAGCCGACATAGAGGAAGGATATCTCAGGGAATGGAGTGTACCTAGGGAAGAGCAGTAGCATCAGAGCAGAGTAGAACAACAGTGCGAGGGCATAAGAAAGGGGATCTAATTCATTCTTCATTGAACAGAGGATCGGGAGAAGGAGAGGATCACACACACTCAAGATACACACCGAGAGACAAAGTTCCATTTATGTATTTTGTAACAGGCTAAGGCTTACTTGTTTATTTGCTTTGTAGTTAAACATTTATAATTCATTCAAGTAATAGAAGCCAGCTTCTGGCATTCAGTTCACATCGAGTCTAAGTGAGCACCTATGTGTTGTTATGTGTTATAGTTAAGAAAGAGGCCCCTTGTTGGGACTGAGTCGTGCCAGTTGGTATGAGAGCCAAAAGATCCTACGAGTGCGTAGATATCTCCAGTTGCGGTTGGGTAGAGTTGTGCATGAGTTGTGAAAGTCTGGCTGTGATTGGACGAGTGAATATTTCAACTGTGTTTGAAATGGCTCAAAGAGGCATTAATGTCTGAAGACGAAGAGCACATCGTGCAGCAGTCACAGTTGATCGTGAAGTGTTCGTCGAGTGCATGCAAACAATGAGAAGTTTGTTTAGTGAGTTCGCAGTGATCAAAGAGATCCAAAGACATGGATGAAT
Source organism: Larix kaempferi (assembly GCA_027924585.1). Taxonomy (NCBI): domain Eukaryota; kingdom Viridiplantae; phylum Streptophyta; class Pinopsida; order Pinales; family Pinaceae; genus Larix; species Larix kaempferi. The sequence continues at coordinate 621,562 of BSBM01000114.1, forward strand.
TCCCGATGCACTTGACCACAACGACGAGGAAGTCAAAGAAGTGGAAGAACCAAAAGATAAACTCATCAATATTCTAACAGAGATGAGAGGTCAGACAAAGATGGATGTCCATACCTAATCAGGAAGTATGGATCCAAAAGACTTGATAGATTGGCTTAGAGAGATGGAGAAGTACTTCGGCATAGAGAATATAGAGGATTCTAAATGGGACAAAATTGCATGTCTGAGGTTGAAGGGTCATCCCTCATTGTGGTCAGACAATGTATAGGCTGACATAGTCAAGAAAGAAAAGGAAAAGATGAATTCTTGGGACATGATGGTTGCGAAGATGAAGGGTAAGTTCTTTCGTAATGACTATGTGATTTCCTTATTCACGAAGTTGCAAAACTTTCGACAGAAAGAGATGAACATGAAGGAGTACATAGAAGAGTTATGTAGATTGTCGATTCGGTCGTGGCAAACTGACGAAGGAGAAGAAGCCATCGTGAGATATGTTAATGGCTTGAAGTATTCCATATAGGATGAGTTGAGCCTATTGACATTCAGAGCGGTCGGTGAAGCCTACCATTTAGCTCTGAAGCCAGAAGAGAAACTGTCATGTAAACCCACATCGACCAGAGGCAAGATAACTGGTTGAGGCAGGAATACTGTTTCTGCAAAAGGAAAAAGTAGCGGAACCAGGAGAGAAGTTGTTGAAGAAAACTGACGTGTGAAAGGGACAGTGACCAGAAAGAGCACAATAAAACCAACGAGATGGTCGAGAGACCTGTGGTTGTTGGGCGGGGCCCAAGTGGGCTAGAAAATATAAAACTGTTGGAAGTCGTGCATTGCGTGCTGCGACAAGGGATGGAAGCAGTTTTGAGAATTGGTCATTGTCTTGCAGTTGTAATTGGTAAGGCAGAATTGTGTAGTATGCTGATGCGAAGACGTCGTACAACTGCCATTTTGGGTAAACAGTGGAAGGAAAGGTCGAGCGAAGAAAGCGACCTATTTTAGGGCACGAAGAAGGATGAAAGGGACCTATCAGAGAGAGTGGCGGCAAGCAATTGAGAAGGTAGGCCACTACATTGATGGTGACAGGCAGGAGGATGACGTGGAAAGGGACAGGCCATGATGCAGTTGTAAACATTTTGAGTACTGTGGCTGTCAGAAGAGCGTGTGAGCCACGAGTGGCCCAGCTGGACGACCTGGAGAAAGCGGAGCAAGCTGTCGACTTGGACAGTCAGGCCGGAAGTTAGCCACGCCCATTTTTTAAACCTAAGGGGTTTTGCCTACAAATTGTAAAGACATGCCTACGGGCATGATCTATAAATAAGGCATGATTTTTGTATGGGAAAAGGTTGGGTTCTTGTTAAACTCTTCATTGCTGGGTTAGTGAATATTGTTAGATCTTTTTGATCTTGAAGCAATTGTAAAGGCTCTGCAGGTGAGTGCGCAAATACCTATTTGAGAGAGAAGAGAGCCTCGAGCTAAGTGCGCAGGCTAAGAACTGTTGTACCCTTCCCAAAAGACAAATATAACAATGGTTCTTATGGATGTAGCCTCCATCCGAGGGGTGAACCACGTTAAATACCGTGTAGTGTGATTGTTTGTGTGTTTGCAATTATCTGTTTACCTACAAATCTATGCTTGAATTCTCTGTTCTCAATTGTAATGTCAATGCTTTTATATGTATTCGCCATAGGAGAGGAATGAGAATAATAAAGTATTGCATAACTGGATGAATGATGAATGTGAAGTATTCTGAGTCTGTGAATGTATTGGTTGATAAATAATCACATGTGCATATAAATATTGGATCATATAAGTCTATTGATGCACAGCACCAGAAGTGTGCAGTACTACTTATGTTGCTAGTGGGATCAGTTATAAGCTAAATAAGTATGACGGTAAAATGTATGAATCACTATTAAGGCAAGGTTGTTAAGGTTGGTTTCCCTCGAACAGGAAGTGCATAAGTCTGTTACGCTATCCCACGAAGCGACAGGAACCCGACCCGCGCAGTATGTGGATGCGTTGGGTACGCAAGCTTTGTAACTTACAAAAGTGTCAACCTGCGACGAAGGTAGTCATCGCGCAGTCCCCAGATCGCAGCGCGATTTTGTAGCGCATTGCGCAGTATATTCACCCAATCAACTCATCAAATTATTGTGGAAACCTGATTCTACAGCACCACCATAGCTTCACCTCGGGTGAGACCTCAGGCTGCTTGCAGTTTGTTGCCGAAAGGGCCAGTGAAAAGGGGTTTTGTTGGTTAAAGCTAAAAACCACAAAGAACCTGGATCTATATTGGAAACCTCTAGATCAGTTATACGAGCCAACAAATGGTTTTGTTGTTGTGCTAAGAATCTGTGATGAGTTGAAGCAGTAATGTGCGATGAATAATACTAGTTCCCATTGGGTTCGGATAATTGGCATCCTGAAAAGAAAGAGATCTGGGATTGGTGTGATAAGAACGAAAGAGATTTTGCAAAGCAGGAGAATAGACACCCGCATCTATCCAATGTAGAGTGGTTGAACATATATTTGTGGAAAGATATTCACGAGATTTTCTGGGCTTCGTTTGGAAACGAGCTGCACGAGTGGATCTCGCGACTCACAGAAAAGAAGACCTGTTTTCAAGGGGGATTACCTACAGAGTGGACTCCAGAACTCACCGTGCAACTCAAAGCAATAGACACCCCATTGTCGCGAGCAGTCAACTTTTGGGTTGATAGCATACTTGAAGGATTTGTAACAAAATTTGCTGTAGACACGCTGAAATCCTACAGCCAAGCTGAAGCATACTTTTCCGAAGGATTCATAGGTAAGTACCTAAACAATCTTAGTCTATACATTAAAATGTTTTTAGCTGAGAAAGGCGTTTTAAGAATGCAATAATATTTTTTATTCTGTCATGGTAGAAAGTATATATAGTGATTTTGACGAAGAAACCCATAATTTGAGAAGTGGAAAGAGATATAAGTTTAATAAAGAAAAGAATCCTGAAGGACTTGGACTCCACGTGAATACCAAAATCCCATGTGACCTTACCAATCAGACCACGCCATCAGCAGCCACCATCCACCCTATTACACCTCAAAACCCACAGGTTGCAAATATCGTGCCTCCCTTATCTTAGAACCCACCCCCTGCAAGCGTAGAGCATCCCACCCCATAGAACATCAATACTGGTAGCACCATAGGAGCAGGTGCTCAGACAATTCCGACCTAGAATAGTCCAGTTCAGAATACCCAGTCTCAGAATATTCCACAGAGTAATATCCCTAGCACTATTTCGAGTACCACCTTTACTTTTTCCTCTCAAAACTTCACCCAGAATCAGAGCACTACTCAGGGAGCCCCACAACTAGGAAGGAGAATGACAGATAATGATATAAAACTATCGATATTCAAAGCGACGGGTCTAGAAGACCCTGATCAACATTGGTTTCTATGTGAAGCCATATGGAGTGTGAAGCAAGTTCAGGATGATACTGTGAAGAGAGCACAACTCATCTCTACTTTAAGAGACAGAGCATTGGATTGGTTTATGAAATATTCTCAGGCACAACCGAGAACCCTAACAAAAATCAAGGCTGCACTCGTAGCAAAGTTTAAGAAACCAAATTCCGAGTCGAAATGCATAACATAGTTAAAATAGATTAAGCAGAAACCAACTGAAACCGTTTGGAAATTTGAAAAAAACTTTAGGACATTATTGGACCAAGTGAGCTTTTTTATATCTCCATAACAACACCAAGAATGGTTCATTGCTGCGTTATTTCCCCACATCAGACAACCATTGATGCAATAGAAGTTTGTTTCACAGACAGAGGCCTTAGAAATCATGATGAAGCTAGAGGCTTCGTCGATCGGTGAGACTAGCTCTGGGATGTCTCAGATCCAGAAGTAGTTGAACACCTTGACATTAGAATTGCAAGGTATGCAAAATGGAAAGGAACAAAGATACAAACAGAGGCATGAGATCTGGTGTACAGGATGTAAGGGAAAAGGACACACTAGAGAACATTGCCCCTTATTTCAGGATTATCTCGACAGTAGTGCATCGAACCCAATGAATCAGAACTAGGCACCATGGTGTGAAATCTGTAGAACCAGAGGACACTGACCTGAGGACTGTTATCTAATATAGAAATACATAAAGACACCTAAAAACTTATACTACAATTTTTGTAATTCAGTTGGACATGATGAATCCAATTGTCGCGCATATGAGCTTATGAACGAAAAGAAGCTAGAGATGGAAGCGATGCGAGGTGCTAGAATGTACCACGTCCAAGAAGAAAATTACCCAAAACAAGAAAATGCCAACTATGATTAGGGTGGATATAGAGGCCGGGGTGGTGGATACCGCGGGCGAGGAAGAAATGCCGGCCCAGCCCAAGGAAGAGGCCGCGGCCAGGTGATTTTCTATAACCGTGGCCAGCCAGGTCACGTATCTAGAGATTGTACTAACCCATGCACTACGTGGAGTTACTATAAATCATTTGATCATGTTATTGAAGACTTCCCCGTGCTAGAAGTCGAAATGCAGAAAAGATCATACAATGTATCCACTTGATCATACAATGTATCCACCTGATACATACATAGATACATGATCCACACAATGTATCCACCTGATATATATCAAGATACATGATCTACCTGATCATACACAGTATCCACCTGATACATACACAGATACATGATCCACCTGATATATATCAACATACATGATCATCCTTATCATACAATGTATCCACTCAATACATATATAGATACATGGTCCAAGCATCCAACATGATGCATATACATATAAATGATCCAACTGATCATAACAAGCATCCAACATGATGCATACATACATACATATAAATGATCCAACTGATCATATCCAGCATCCAGCATGATGCATACATACATACATATAAATGATCCAACTGATGATATCCAACATCCAACATGATGCATATACAGAGCAGTAACTAGAGCATCGTCCTGATGCTCCTCATCCAATGCTTACATCCATAGCCATGTGAAGGATCCTCCTTACACCATGCTTGGAATGGCTTCAGCAAATGTCTCCATCACTTCTTCCTCGAATTGTCGTCAATATGAAGAACACCAAGCCTCTCTCTGAAGTATTCGAACTTCAATTTGGCTAGTGGCTTCGTCAACACATCTGCAACCTGCTCATCCGTCTCAACATACAGGAGCTTCACTGCTCCTCTCTGCACCATATCCCTGATATAGTGATATTTGATCTCTATGTGCTTTGTCCTGCCGTGGAACACTGGGTTCTCAGACATCTTCACACAACTTTGGTTGTCACAAAAAATACTAGTAGCCTCTAGTGAGAGATCAAATAACTCAGACAGTAGCTTCCGGAGCCATACTACCTCGCAACTAGCCGAACAAGCTGCAACATACTCTGCTTTAGTTGTACTCAGTGCTACAGAGGACTACTTCCTGCTAAACCAGGAGATCACACCTGATCCCATACTGAAGCAGCACCCAGATGTGCTCTTCCTATCTGCAACACTGCCTACCCAATCTGAATCAACATAACCCTACAAATTAAACTTTTGATTGGCATCATACTTGAGCCCATAATCAATCCCTTCTTTCTGGGAGAAGCTACGAGCTACAAATCTTGCTTTATATTTCTCCATGCTACCATCTGCAACATGCTTGATCTTATAGATCCATTTGGAAGTCACAACAGACTTCCCTTCAGGTCTTGGGAGTGCATCCCAAACATCATTCTTCATGATCGACTTGTACTCCTCTATCATGACATTCTTCCCGAATCCTGGGAACTTCAATATATTCAATATGTTCAATAGATAACTTTGTTGCTGAAACAAATGTTGTAGTCCTTCTTTTGTAGGTGCTCATATACGATCTTTCCTACAAAACAAGTTAAATTGCATGATTAGAAACATCTCATAGTTTTCAAAACAAATTCTTACACATAAAGAAAATGTCATACATCCATGCAATTATCTTAGCTAATGCTTCAATACAACATTTATTCATATCCCATAACTTTCTAGATGCCTTCTAATCTCTACCAGAACATTGTTAAGAGTGTGCACAACTCCCAACATGTCAACAAAGAGGTTTCATTTTAGATAAGTGGCAATGGAATGTTATATAGTGCCATAGGACACTTACCCATCACATCCATATTAGTAGTATACTATTCATTAATGCAATTATTCTAATATGCATAATACACAACCCAAGTATAGGAACATAAGCATATACATCATTCAACAACATTATTTAAACAAACAAATATGCAAGAAATGACAATTCAAATACTTATCTTTGTTTGGTTGTTGGGTGGACTCCCTCTTGATCTTTGCAAATCCATTATGATGTGGATTGTGAGAAGTGGTTGACTCCCTCTGAATATCTACATCCTTGCAGAAACTACTAAAGTGTGCTCCTTCTTGATCTTTGCTTCCTTGTAGGAACAACTAAAGTGTGCTCCCTCTTGATCTTTGCTTCCTTGCAGGAACAACTAGAGTGTGCTCCCTCTTGATCTTTGCTTCCTGGATTACCTGTCCTTGAACTTATATCCATCACTATGCATGCTTATTAGTATCATCATTGTGTTATCCTCGAGGTCTCATACATAATCACACATTCATTAGTATAATCTTAATACTATCAAAACACAATAATCTTAAACATGTATAGTCATGATCATTTCAAACACAGATAATAAACATTAGTATTCAAGGTTTCAGGGAAGTCTTCTTTTACTCATGCATATTCTTATTTGATCATAGGACTCTTCTGGTTAGTTAAATCATCAATCAAGATAAGAGACATAAAATGCATAAACCCTTGATTACTTACATTTCTAACTTTATGAATAAACATAACCAATCATACCAAGTATACTTATATAAGGGATCCTAACACAAGGTAGGATTCTAACTTGATATAGGAAAAACATACCTGGATTCGTATGTTAGCTAGTTATGTCTAACATACCCACATGATGTCTTCTTGTTCTCTTCAATGACTTGTGCTAGTAACCTGCATATCTCATAGGTTAACCACTATAGAACCAAGTTATACATACATCGCAAATAGATCTTCTAAGTGATTCATGACAATGGATGAATCTTTGTCCTCATGATCATATGTTCTTGAACTAGAAAATGATTTGTCTTTCTTGGTGTACCTTTCATGTTAGCGGACAACATAAACCTCATACAACACCATAATGCATTAGTACAATCATAAGTTTCAACACCCTAATCAATGAATATCTTCTATCATGCATTCATAATTTTATTAAGTTGATACGACAAGTCTAAATTTAATCAATATTGTACTAACCGTAATAACATGAAGACAAAAATATCTTAAACTTAATCATGAACAAATCTCGAAACATACCTGGATGAGTCATACCTATCGAGATTGCTTGTAATCTTCTTATGTAAGGCCTTAGCCTCATCTCCCTCTGAAACATGAACTTCTTCACTTATGTAGGTGACCAATCCATTGTCTTTTAGGATTAACCCAATCCACTTGATTTGCAGGAACTCGATCTCGAGTTGGATTAGGGTTTGTCAGAGAAACCCTAAAAATTCAAACTTTGAATTTCAAACTTTTGAAAGGATAGAAATATGCACCTTGATAAGCTGATCAAGCTGGTATACTCAGAATTTGAAAACTGCAAAGTTTCACCCCTCAAATTTTCCTTTGAAATTTCCAGATTCACTAGACATGACCCCGAATTAGGGTTTGATAAATCCCACCCTTCTTCCCAATCAAAAGGTTCGATCCAAAGTTCTAAGCTTCTAGTTTTCTGAGGAGCTTCCATCCGTGGTCACAAATTTCAAAAATTATCATTTTTGCAGAAGCCCTAATTTTCCACTTTTTCGATCAAAGTCTCAAACTAGGGTCTGATCAAGCCTGACCTTCCTCCCAACCAAAAATTATGATATTGGTCTCTACATTTCGATTTTGATGAGTAGCATTCAGCCGTAGTCTTCGATTACAAAAATTCCAACTTTCTCTAAAACCCTAAATTCTGGAAGCCATGAATGAAGGTGCTTAAAAATAATTCTGTTTTGACATAAATATGTACTTGATTGTTTCCGGTGTAACTCCTAACTTTTCGATCCACAGGGTCTAAAAACATTTCTTGTGATAGCCCGACCTATCATATTTCCAACCCCATAGGTCTGACCTCAAATGGATTCTCTGAGAGAGATTTATGCCAAGTGTCGGAATGTGACCTGTTTATGGGATAAAACCAGACAGTGAACTTGTATGGCGTTCCACATGTCACTGGTTTAGTTTTGGCCTCTGAAAACGTTACCTGAGAAATTACAGTCCGTGCACTACCTGTCAATTTTTACGAAATTTCATTTGGAGCTTCCTAGCCCACGTTATAACCTTTATTCCAAGGTCACCTGTTTATGACTGAGATCTGGAAGAGACAAAAACCCTGTATTGTACAGATCATAAATCACAAAATACAACGAATTAGAGGTTTTCCTTTGTACACAAGGTGCATGGGGATCTTAGCTTCTCCCTATCCGATTTTCAGACCCTGAAACCTTGCCAAAATGTATTTATAGCGAAAGTTCTACGATGACTGGTTTTTGCTATATGAAGCCCTAGCTTCGCAATTGCAACAAGTGTCATACATGCCATACCATGCCTTCTTTCAGGCTAGCTTTGATACCATCTTAATTTTTCAGAATTTACTTCAATCTGATCTAGGATCTTAACTGAGAGAACAACATGTACAACATATCTACAGCATATAAATCATGGACACAACAATGCAAGCACACAAGAGACACAGAGTTTACTTGGGTAAAACCATAAAGGTGAGAAACCCCAATAGCTTCCTCAGAGATAGATAGAGAAATGATACAACCCAAGCATAAGATATAGACATCTGCTAGCAGCAGCTTCTCCTCCTCCACAAGTGTGCCACTCTCCCGAGAGTGTGAGAGAGAATAGAAGGATCAAATAGAGTGCCTCCCGCACTCTATTTATACTTGACTTGACTTGCCTAGTAACCTTTACTAGGTCGGCCTTAACTTAACCACATAACATAATGCTAACTAGGCCGATCCCCATTAGGGTGTTCTAATAACCCTTTGACCCACATGACTTATACAGGGCGAACCCCAACAAGGTGTTCTAATAACCCATCAAGTATAAGTTACAACACTTACAATCTAAATGATGACACTTCCGTATAGAGGAATAATAACATCTCTATAGGAAGACAATATACATATATGTGAAATACATTCCGAAGTTACATATACATCAACACCCTAGACCGAATTTTTTTTCTAGAAACTGAGACTGAACCTGCACTTGTTTTCTTGTCTAGGATGAATATTAAAAAAAAAAAAAAAACATGGCTTTCCCCTTTCAGATCTTATGGCCTTCACTTCGGGCTTCAAGTATGTCTGGTTCACCGTTAAAACCCTAAAACAACTGTGAAAAATGAAAATATGTACAGGATATGGTACACAGGTTACCTGCTTCCTCTAGGACAGGTAATGATTTAAAAATATTCCATTGACTCGACCTCCTAACCAGGCAGACCCATCTTGGTGTTCTAGAATAAAGGAATTTATCCCTCTATTTGCTGCAATAATATATGGCCCCATCCACATATGGCCAAATTTTCCTTGTTTATATTCTCTAAGGGCGTCCCACTTCAAGACCAAATCATTCACCTGAAATTCATCTTCTTTCGCTTTTCTATCTAAAGCTCCCTTCATCTTTTCCTGATGCCCCTGTACCTTGTCATACACTTTAGTTCTTAGCTCATTTAGCTCGACTATCTGACTTACCCTTCTCTACATGTGGTTTGGCTCTTCTTCCATCCGCTACATCAACCTCATAACTGACAACCCTAGAGAGGCTGGAAAAAATACCTCATCTCCATACACTAACTGAAAAGGAGACATCCCAATGGCCATTTTTGTACTTATTCTATTAGCCCATAGAGCATATTTCAGTTTTGTTTGCCAAGCTCTCTTATTATCCTCTAACAACTTCTTTATGATTTTTACTAGGCTTTTGTTGGATAATTTTTCCAGTCCATTTCCTTTAGGGTAGTATGTCGTGGAATGGTTCAGGCTGATATGGTATTTGTGGAAAAAATTTATCATCTTCTTAGAACAAAATGCTGGTGCATTGTCTGTCACTATTATTTTAGGACACCCAAATCTTGACAGGATATTCTCTTCCAGGAAATCCATGATAACATTTTCGGTTGCTTTCCTAGTTGGTATGGCCTTTATCCACTTTGTGAAATAGTCAGTGGCTGTCAATATCCATCTATGCTTCCTTGAGGAGCTAGGATTTATCTCTCCAATGAAGTCTAAACCTCACTGTTGGAAAGGTGCCTCTACTATGATAGGGTGGAGGGGAAGTGAAACAACTTTTTTTTTCCCTTCAAATATTTGACACTGGTGATAAGCAACAGTTTCTTTGTACACATCTAAAAACATGGTGGGCCAATAGAAACCAACCCTCAAGATTTTGTTAACTGTTACCTTCTAGGAATGATGTCCACCACAGTGTCCCTTGTGGAATTCCTCCTTTGTGCATTTAGCCTCTTCCTCTAGCAAGCAATTCAGCAACACCCCTCCAAGATCCTTCCAATACAAAAATTGATTCATGATACAATACTTCACAGCTTTTAGATTCACAGCTCTGGCCCTACTCTTGCTTAACCCCAGAGGAGATTGTAAGTTTTGTAATACATACACAATGTCAGCATACCAAGGGGATGCAGAGAATTCTGGCCTTACCTATATTGCTACATCTAGTTGATTTGGAAAATCTTATAAGAAGTTGAGTTGCAAAGAATCACAGTTGGCCTTGGTCATTAATTTTGCTAACCCTTGCCCCTTTATCAAATTGGTAGGTTTTATCTCTAGGTCATACTCTAGTAATATGACAATCCATTTGGCTCTTCTCCCTTCAGGGTCTACTTGGGTGAGGATACCCTTCACATCACTGTTTGGGACATGAGCATTAATGTGTGAATGGAGGATGTAAACCCTGAAATTTTTCAGTGACTTGATTAAGGCATTAGCCTGCTTTTCCATGATATTGTATTTTAGTTCTGCATCTCTCAGCACCCTACTGAAAAAAGAAATTGGTTGTTCAGCGTTCTAGGCATTCTCCTGTAGCAACACTCCCACCACTGTATGCTCAGACACATAGGAAAAAATAAAAAAACTCTTTAGAAAAATATGGACTGGCTAATACCAAGGCCTCAGTGATAGCATTCTTAATTCCCTTAAATGAATCTCTTGCTTCCTCAGTCCACTTTACCTGATTTTCCTTTCTTAACATATAGGTAATATTCATCATAATTTCTACAAAACTGGGAATGAACCTTCTCATAAAACGCACTTTCCCGATGAAATACTGCACCTCCTTTTTGATTCTTGGCTCCCCAACTTTTTGAATGGCACTAACCCTTTCAGGATCGATCTTGATACCTTCCTTGGAAATAATATGACCCAAGAGCTTAGCTTCTTCTAATGCAAATTGTGATTTCTTAGGGTTAGGGGAAGTATCGTATTTTATACATTTCTTAAAAACTTGTTCCAAATGCTTCAGGTGATCTTCATCAGATCTTGAATACACTGTTATCTCATCCTTGTATACAACCACAAACTTATCTTTCTCCTCAACAAATGCTATATCCACCACCTGCTGGAAAGTAGCTCCTACATTCATCAGCCCAAAAGGCATCTTCTCATACATGAAAGTACACCAAGAAGTGCTAAAAGTGGTCTTCTCTTGGTCTTTAGGGCAGAACTTGATTTGAATGTATCCGGAGAAACCATCCATAGTAGAGATCCTTTCCGCCGCTACTACCTTTTGTAAGATATGCTCCATTTTAGGAAGGGGGTAATTATCTTTTAGTGAATCCCTGTTCAGGTTCCTGAAATCTATACAGATTCTAATCTCACCATTCTTCTTCCTCACAGGAACTACATTTTCTATCCATTGGGAGAATATCAAAGTGACAATGATATTTGCATTAAATAATCTTCTGATCTCTTTCTCTATCAGAGGCACCAGTTTAGGGTTTATCCTTCTTAAATTTTGCTTGAAGGGTTTCTCTCTTGGTCTGATTAGAATAGAGTGTTGTATTATTGAGGTATCATACTCCTTTAGTTCTTTATAACTCCACATAAACGCAACAACATATTTTTTCATCAACTCTACATATCCCTCCTTTTTAGGCTGTATTTTATTAGACAGGTTTACCATTCGACTCTTCTTTAGTACCCAAGTTTTGGTCTTCTACGACATCTCAGGGGGGTTCAAACTTTGGGTTCTTTGCTACATCATTCTGGTTAAACAAACTCTCCAGGGGTATCAATACCTTGGGGATATAATTACTTTCTAATTGAACGATATCTTTCCCACCCAACATATTTTTCCATTGCTTGATTTCTCTTTCTTCCCCTTCTGATTGCTCTTGGTCCATCAATCCTTCTATGCTCTCATTTTCAGCATCAATTTGAACATTAGCAAACTCATCAGACAATTCTAAAAATATCTTAATTTGTAAATCATCTTCAAATACTTCCCAATATTTAGCATTGTTTGGAATAGATGGCTTGTTCACCACCTCTACCTCATATTTTTCTTGAGAGAAAATAGGAGTTTGAAACCACTAGCAGTGGTGGCCAAAGAGTCTACCACCTGATTTTCAAATCTCAAGATCACCTAGATCTTGTGTTCGGTGAAAAAGTTCCCAAACATATCCCAAACTTCATTTCGATAGGTCCTCATCCTGCGGTGTTTTTCCTGATAATTGTCATTTACTTGATTGACCACCAATTTTGAATCTCCAAAAACATGTATCCTTTTTGCTCCCAAATCTTTCAAAGCTCTTAGTCCCAGGAGTAGAGCTTCATACTCAGCCACATTATTAGTACACTCGAAATTTAGCTTATATGATAGGGCTCTAGACTCTTGGTCGGGAGGTATGATCCAAACCCCTGCACCAGCACCATTTTTTCTCAATGACCCATCAAAGTACATCTTCCATAGCCCCTCCTCATTTTTCTGCCACTTTGAGGCCTCATACCGTGTTGCAAACTCCTTGTCTTCCTCGACCTTGTGGAAAAATGGGGGTACAGGATCAGTATGTGGGACATCATTGAAGAAAATAGAGGAACCTATGCCTGCGTCTACAACATATATGCGGTGATTTTCAGGTTTTTCATCATTGCTGACCACATAGGCCATTCTTTTCTCTCTATATAGATTTCTTTTGCTTCCAAAAAGTGGTATAGTGGCGTAAGATAAGTCCATATGCATGGTTCCCTTCAACTTTTTTACCTAGGACCTTGATAACAACATCCCAAACTTAGTAGGCACCTCAGCCACTATCATGTCCATCATAATGCTGTTAGCTGGAATTTGGGCGAGGGTCACTACTACATCTTTAATCAAACCCAAACATGGTATTTTCTGGAATCAAAAGAATATAGGTCTTTGTAGGGTTTGGTGACTTCTAACCCCAACTGATCCACCACTAATTTTGGCATTAGGTTGTGTGAAGCCCTAGAATCTATTAGGCATTGTGTAATAACTTGCCATGGATATTCAAACTCAAATAAAAGGGAGGGACTTCTTTATCATCTGGTTCTTCCAGCTTGGAACCAAAGATTATAGTGGGGGCATCATGTGTTACTTCCAACATGTCCTGTGTCCCATCTTCCTGTCCTTTTACCATGATAGTTATCTCTTCCCTATATTCATTGTTTCTTAACAGCTCATTTAAGGGGATAGAGATCTTCACCTTGGATAGTTCGGCTTTTAGATTGAATGTTGAAGCTAGTCTTACTACTTCCGCGACTTCTGGTTTCTTAACTTCTTTAGATTGTTGTCCCTTATCCTCTGAGGTTGTCTATGTAGCAACCTCTAATTGGTTTTCTTTTAGCTTCTCCATATTCTGCTGAGTCTTGGAGAGATGAATATGGGTATACTTCCTCTCACTAATTGGTATCTCCCTGCTCCTTAACTTCATCTTCCTTTGGATTTCATCTACAACATTCATGTAACCCATTTGCTACTGCTCAAAATCAAATTCAACAGCTTTTCTAGCATTCCCCTTGGAGAAAAAGTCATGTTCCCTTTGGGTGAAATGTACTTTATGGTCTAGGGTGTCAAAGAGATGGATCTGGTCTCCAACAGGGTCTTCAGGTCTTTCCTCATCCACCAAATTTTCAGGGAAGGGAGACCTCATCTGGTGGTCTTCTTGATTTCTCAGATTTCTTGGAGAGGGTGGCCTTCAAAAGTTAGGATTTCTTATTTGATTTTCAGGCTGCTTTCTAGTAGGAGCTTTATTTTCCATGGCTAACCTATCCATCAACTTTTCCATAGTTTTCATCATAGTATCAAACTTGGCGTCACTAGAAGAGGAGGAGGTAGACGCTTGGGTTTCTTGCTTCTTTTTATCTGTTTCTATTTTTCCCTTCATTTTACCTGAAGCCATCATGTTGGCTTCCACTTCTATGGCATCCTTTAGCATAGCGGGCATGGTGGAAGATTTTCTCTCTCTTAATGTACATGACAAATCTCTATCAAAGGCATTTGCATAATGGAGCTTTGCAGCGTCTACTAAGGGTCTTAGGTCATCTGGAATATAATTATAGGCCCTCATAAACCTAGCAAAAAACTCATGAACAAATTCAAAACCCCCTTTCTTCAGATGGTTGTACTGGGATAAGAGTAGGGTAGGACTCCCTATTGTTTCCCACCTCTCTAAGAACAATGTCTTAAATGCTGCAAAATCATTGATAGAATCATTTGGCAACTATCTGAACCATTTCTTGGGCTCTCCAAATAAACTCTGATCAAACAACCTCATCTTAGCATCATCATGATCTACTTCCTCCAGATCAATAAAACCCTCAAATCTATCTACATGTTGTCTGGCAGAAAAACCTCCTTCTCCATCATAAGAGATGATTCTCTGGGCGTAGTTCTAAGGGAGGTCATGCAAAATAGATGGTAGGGCCAATGGTGCAAATCTAACAACCATGGGTCTTGGTGGATTTTGAGCTTGGGGATGGATATTCTAGGCAAGATTACTTGCAGGGGTTATGGTATGAGATTGATGGACCTGAAAACCAGGTCTAGCTCTTTCAGCTTTGATAATATTCCGCAACCTAAGCTAGACAGGATCTAACAAATAGGACTTAGGTGCATTTAGACCTTCTTCACCCAGGCTTAGATAAGACTCAGATCTTGATATTAGCAAAGGATTCCCAATATCTATCTCTATATCCAATTCTTGAAAAATAGGTAGCACTTCTTTAAACCCAATTCTTTCAATGCTAGAAGTATTAGCTTTATCCTTTCCGGTTTTATGTCTAAGTAATATTTCTGGATTTTCCACACTTAATAGAATTTCGGAAATAAGATTACCTCTCGTATGGATCTTTCTTGAGGCTAGGATGCCTTTTTCAAGATTTCTTCAGAAATGAACTTGGATCGTCGATCTTCCCTAGTGGATTCTTTCTTGAATGTAATTATTTATGAGTGGAGTCGCCAGGGAAAAAATGCACAACCCTCGAAAAATATGGAAATCTCCATTTTCCCGTAGGGATCTCTCCTTTCTTTGAATATTCAGAATATTTTGTCATTCTTCCAAGGATAATAAAACAATCACGTCCTTGGAAATGACGCCAATTTGTTAACACCCAAATTTACCCCCAAGGTTGTGAGAGAAGGAAATTTGGGGTAACCATTAACCAATCTTTAGCTTGTGCTACTAACCCAACAAAAATATAGAGGGCTCTCTCTATAATCTCATGAAAAACTGGAATAATCAATGGTGTCAACAATGAAAACATATACTAGTATTCATCATTCAAGATATTCAATTACAACATATAGAAGATTAGATTTATACTGGAAACAAAAGGATCTAAACGTTGCTTGGCTGAAACATATGAATCTCTATTTGGGCAGTGGAGCCACATTTAAACAAACCTTGAAAATTATCCACAAAGGCTCTACGAATGCATTCACACAGGGGCGAGGTAGTAAGCAACTTGTTGGTTGTGGAGCCTGATCTCCAGATCCAGAGATATTATTATTCAGCCGTGTTTGTACCTCAGTTTTATATGATATGTAGGTGGACTGTACACTCACCCTAGCGGGGGGGGCATCGCCCCCCCCACGGGGTTCCAGGGGCCAACAAGGATTTGGGGGTAGCACCCCCAAGAAAGGGGGTTCGGGGGCG
Source organism: Larix kaempferi (assembly GCA_027924585.1). Classification (NCBI taxonomy): domain Eukaryota; kingdom Viridiplantae; phylum Streptophyta; class Pinopsida; order Pinales; family Pinaceae; genus Larix; species Larix kaempferi. Next base: position 637,841 of record BSBM01000114.1, read on the forward strand.
AAACCCCTGAAGGAAATTTTTGGGGTTGTTTTATGGGCCCATGGTTTTGGATAAGTCGTGGTATTTTTCCATTGTATCTCCCTTATAAAAGAAATACATTGTCATACGGCTAGGGTAAGATGTATTAGGTTTTATGCATTGTAAAGATTTCTGAGAACAGGAGAGAGGCTGTGAAACAGTGAAGAGGAAGTGCAGTGGTTGTGCTGCAAGTTGTATCCCTTCACTTTGCTGGACGGAATAATAATAAGGACTGGCAACTTCAGTACGGACGTAGCCCAAGTTGGGTGAACCACAATATGTCTATGTCTCTCTTATAATGTGTGTCTGATTATATTTGCATTTCTGTTTATTGTTATTGTTCTGTGATCCCGTTTTTCTAACAATTGGTAAAAGAGCCAAAGGTCTATTTGGCAGATTAACCCGCAGGAAGCTAGAGTCTTATGGTTCGAGTGGGAGCAATGGTGAAAGAAGGAAAGTTTAAGGTCGAGAAGTTTAATGGCCAAAACTTCCAGTTATGGAAAATGCAAATGGAGGAATATTTATACCAGAAGGATATATTCCTACCGTTGGGAGGAAGAGAAAAGCATCCGACGGCCATCAAGGATGAAGAATGGGAGGTTCTTGACAGAAAGGCTCTGGGAACAATACGGCTGAGCCTAGCTTCTTCGGTGGCTTTCTGTAATGTCCCCATTCAAACAAGTGCATAGTAAGACAATCCCATCAATCCTACTAGTTTCCTAGGTTGGATGGGCACATGTGGGATGGTAATAAGGAAGCTAATAAATGATATTTAGACATTAGACAAGTTCAAGCATTTAATAAATATGATGAATAAATAAATTGAATATAAATTCTAAGTGGCAAGTGGTTTTGGAGACATATGGAGGTGGTGGAACCCACACTAGCTTGATTTTTCATAATACATGGTATTTCTCTTTGGAAAATTCGAATTAATGGGAATGTGAACACTCTTGGGTGAGTTGGTAAGCCATAACACATGTCATTGAGTATCTTAGGTTGAATTGGGAAGGATTGGTAACCTCCATGGAAGATAAAGAGTCAAAGTGGAAGTTTGTGGACACTTGGGCTAGATTCCCTAGCCCCTATGACACCAATGATGGAGCATCTATGACAACTATGACAAATTGCAGACCTGACCTCTGAAATCTGACCACTATGACATGTCAACACCAAAAATAGGCTCAAGGAAGGCGAATTTGGGAGTTGGATAAGCCAAAGAGACTCAAAATCAAATTTGGGAGAAGATGGAAGGTTGGAATTAGGAAACAAGTGGCAAATGTGGAATATTTCCTAAATGGAAATCTATTGAATCTATTGAGAGGATTTAGACCCTTAGAAGGATAATTTTGGTTATAAAATGTAGAAATGAAGTATGAGAATGGCTTTTGATGATTTGAGAAAAATTGCATTTGTGAAGAGAGAGCTAGTGGATGACTAGTTTCTTGCCTTAGCCAATTTCAAGGGTGAAAGATTCCCATCCAAGTTGGTGTTTGGAGAGGCCACTCAGGTCTTTCATGGTGCTTTAATGGAGTTTGTATTTGCAGGTAGCAGCTACATGACGTTTCATGGTTTGTTTTAGTGCAACACTTTCTCTCCACCGTTTCCAGTTTTGAAGGCATATTCATGCTCCTTGAGGGAGGGCATTTTTGGTGAGCACTTGTGCTTCTTGAGAGAGATTATCATTATATATTTCTGATTGTAATAGCTTCATATCCTCTGTTATTAATATTCAGAAAGTCTCAGGTCGAAATACCCACTGATTGTATGCAAAACTATTGATTAATGAACAAACAATGTCCATTTCCCCAATGCATTGATGTATGACACTATAATATTCATTATTTCGAATTGATGGATGATTCTCTGATATATTTGTGATCAATATACTGACATGGATGTATTATACAAGTTTCATGTACTTTACTTGAGCATTTGAAGCATTTTTACTCAGTTTAGTTGTATTGGGAGGTGAAATAGTGCCATTTCCCCAAGGGTCGAATTGGGGGTTTTTTCTATTGCATGTGAGAGAGTTAGAATAGTATTAAAAATCAATTAATGGTTCATATGAGACCTTAATCACATACTTAACACATTATATACCTCTGTTCATAAATTCATGGGAGTTTGGAGGCATTTGGAAGGCCATTTACAGTGTTACCCGAGGGGATTTGATGCACAAATTACTAGTCAAAATTACATATATTGATCAGAATACAAATCAAGTTTGCAGCAGTATTTGGAGGGCCATAAAACATCCCTGAACCTGATATTCAATTCCAAATACCATTCATACACTCCTACAGAATATTTGGGAGCATTAGGGTTGATTTGGAGGTCAAAACAGTTAAACTAGTCAAAGGTCGAAATTGGGGAAAAAGTGGAAAAATTGGCATTTTAATAGAATTTTGAAAAAGGGTCATTACAAGTGGTATCAAAGCATGGTCTTGGCACCTGATGGTATTAACAAGAAGCCAAAAAAATAAAACACCACCCTTTGAATCAGTAGTTGAAGAAGTTTTGGTTGAAGAAGATATAGTAGCAGAAAAAAGAGTTTTTTTCTAAAACAATGGGTAGAGAGGAGGAGGAAAAATTAAGACATAAGGAGGAATTTATTGAAGACTTAAAACCATGTTTTGAAGGAATTACCATGGTTATGATATATATGAATAAACAAATGATGAAAGGTTTCGAATTGTTGGGTAGCCAACTTTCAGGCAAAGGGATGATAGGAGATAATAGTGGTTCACACTCATGGGAAAAGATGAAAGGGAATGAGCATATTTTCTCAAGTACAGGACCTCAAAATAGACCTAATGAATTTCAAAGCACACAAAGGCATACTGCACCTAAATTTCTCACACCTAAAGAAGAGCCCAATCTTGAATTTGATTACAAGAAACTAGTAAATGATTGGAATGATTTGAATGAAGAGTGTAGAAGAGGTGTACCACTCAGTGACTACATTGATGCTATGAAAAAGATTAAAATGAAGGGAGACAATAGGAGTCCATTCCAAAACAAAGAATTGAATAGTGCTATTGAAAAAATTTCACTTCCTACTTTTGATGGTTCTTCTCAAAATTCTGCTAACACTTGGGTGCAAAAATTGGATGTATATTTTCAGCTGAATCCTATGTTGGAAGAGGATGCATTAAAAATGGCAATTTTGCATTTGGAAGGAGATGCCAATGAATGGTGGTTTCCTGGGATTAAAACCTTGGGTCATAATCAGGTTAAAACATATGGAGAATTTGTTGACAGGGTACTAGAAAGATTTGAACAAAAAGATCCAGAATTGCCTTTCAAAGAACTAGCTCAATTGAAGCAAACTGGGTCCCCTACCGAATATATGTTGGACTTTCAAAAATTATCAGTCAAGGTGGCTGATGTATCTATGGGAAGATTCGTATTGCCTTTCACTGAAGGTTTGGCTGAACCCTTAAGATGTTTTGTCAAATCCCACAAGCCAACTACATTAAAAGATGCAATGAGCTTGACTAGGGATTTCCAAAATGTGCTTCCTAGAACGAGATTTCCTCCTAAGCCTAGCTACAAATTTGAAAAGAAACCTTGGAAAAGGGATGGATATGATAAGAAACCTTGGCAAAGAGAGTCATTTGAGAGGAATAAAAAAGAGGGACTAAATAGGGATGAACTTAGAAAAAAGAAATTGTGCTTCACATGCTTCTAACCATGGACACCGGGGCACAAATGTACCAAAGGAAAGGCTCAATACATAGAAGTATTTTCTGACAATGAGGGGTATGATGGGGGCATGGATGAAGATGGACATATTTCAGATCAAGAAGAGTCATATGAGACAGAAGTAGAAGAGGAAAGGCAAGAAGAAAATCATCCTTCACCGGACAAAGCAAGAATGGCAGTGCTTTCAGCAGTACCTCGCTATCATACTATCCGATGCAAAGGTGTGGTACAAGGACAAAGAACTTCAGTTTTGGTAGATGGAGGAGCCACTCATAACTTCATTGATGCAGAGATGGTAGAGAAAATAAATATACCTATTGAACCATTTGATGGCTTCACAGTTGTCATTCCCGGTCACAACACAATGCAATGCAAAACATGGGTTCCAAAGCTGCAAGTCACCATAGGTAACTATACTTTTGTTCATAGTTTTTATGTGGTTGATATTTCTGATACTAATGTGGTTTTGGGAGTGCAATGGCTGTATTCAATAGGAGAGCATATAGTAAATTATCAAATTTCCGAAATGAAATTCCAAGATTCAAAAGGAGTACAAAGAATTGTGAGAGGGCAACACACTTATCCAAATCAAGTAGTAACTTGCAATAGTATGAGATCTATATTGAGGCATGGGGATATAGAATGGGCTGCTGAATGTCATATTAAATATCCCGAGCCAACTATAAATATTGTCAAACACCTAAAGGAGATAGAGAGACTTTTGCAAAAATATGAAAAGGTTTTTAGAGACCTTCCACATGGTAGGCCACCGGATAGGGGGGTTGAGCACAGTATTATTTTGGAGGAGGGTGTTGAGCCCAGAATTGGCCCTTTTTTAGTCATCATTATTTATCTTTCCTTCCCCTGTCCTACACTATTTATCATGGCAATCAAACCCATTGTCCTTACCTTATCTCCCAAATTACCAAGGTATGGATGATCATTGTTTTATTTTATTAATGCTTATGATTGTGATAATTAAAGCCGTGTAGCTCTCAAATTGTGCTAACATGTTGCGATTTATGAAGGTAGTTGAGGCAAATGGATTGCAGGAAGATCGGGGCTGAACAATTCATAAAAGAAAGGGATGTTCGTTCCTTGTAGAAGGTTCCTTGGGGCTCGAATCATCCATCAAGACACAGTCGTGACAGGGTAGTTGTAACAGAATTTGCTATCTTAAGTGTGTTGCTGCTCGAGTCTAGCTGTGAGCTGGAAGGACCGCCACTCCTGGAGCAATTAATAATTCTCTCATATTTGGACATTTCTGTTCTGCCACGCATTGTAACAGCTAGATTATTTAGGGTGCCTGAAGATCAGAGATCTTCATGGCCGCCCAATTATGGGATCAGATGTTACGATTTGTATGTATAAATAGGGTGAGTTGCCTCAACTCAGGGGTTGAACAACAAACAATTAATTTATTTTGTATTAGCATCCAAGCCAAACTGTGTACTCATTCTTCTGTTAATATAAGGGGTTACTTCTGAGTTAAAGAGAGTGTTGTTCAACCAGCGTCTCTGTGTGAAGACTGGGCCCGTCTTCCACAGAGATTGCTGAGTTAAATTAGGATTTTATCTTTCTTGTTGTGTGATGTTTTGTTCTTTCCTTTGTACGCAGCAACAATACTTATTGTGTGGGTTTATTAGTAAAAGAGTACATTTCTATGAGATTGGTGAATGGTATAGAATAATAGTCGACTGAGTCAGGGTTGCTTTATACATTTCAATTTCTGTTCACACTACCGTGTTCATCTTACAGTTGAGACGTGATCCCAGGAGCTCTTACAATTTATCTTTCCTGTTATGTGTTGATTGATTTCTATTTTGCAATTCAGTTTCTTAGAACAGTTACTTCAATCTCTTTCATTTGAAATTCTAGAGTAATGTTCAGTTTATGCTTTATGATTCCCAGCTTGATTAGATTAGACAAGTGATTATTTTAGAATGCGAATGAGATTTCCTTTCTGCAATCGTTGATTAGATCTGGTACCATTTCCTGTTGATGCATAATAGAAAAGGATTGTAGTATAGCAGTTAGAAGGCAATTGAGGTTGCATAGATTCTTGGGATGAACATGGATGATAGAAGATAAAAGTATTCACTTCTAATGGTTTTGTGTTTAAGCATATATTGTGCACTTATCCTTTGAAATAAAAATACTTTCTCGGGTTGACAATAAATTTCATATGCTCTGTGTGTTTGATAGTAATTTATCTGCATATAGAGTGCTTGACATTTTGGCGCCGTTGCCGGGGAGGGATGAAAATTAAACACTAGTCATTAGTTGCATCTGATAATCGCTTTTAGACAGTCTTTTTGTTTGTTTTTGAAATGATCTGATTCACATGAATACGAGGAGGGTAAAACGCGATCACCTCCCAACCCCCAAAACCCCACAAATTACTAACAGTGCAGGTGGTTCGGGTCGTGGTCGAGGTCCACCGCTGGGTAGAAGAACATTCATCGATGACCTTGTTGAAAAAACTGATTCAGCTGTCAGACCTCGTCAATGGGAGACTCCTATCAGAAGAGGCCCTGCTGATCCTGGAGCGCCAGCATCAGGATCCACAGTGGAAGATACAGGAGCAGCTGTGATTCTTGCATATACCCCTGCTAAAGAAGGAACGGCTGATTCAGCTGTTACAATTGAAGAATACGCAGCTACTACACCTGAAGAATACGCAGCTGTTACAATTGAAGAATACACAGCTACTACACCTGAAGAATACACAGCTGTTACAACTGAAGAATACGCAGCTGTTACAACTGAGGTGAGGAACGCAGGAACGAACGAAGAAGAAGATATAGAAGAAAAGATGAATAACAGACAGGAGAACGAAGAAGAAGAAGCAGTGGTACAATACCATCATGAAAATGATTCCCTGCCAGAAGAAACTATGGCTACATTGCAATTCCCAATACAGCAGCTAGAAGGGACAGCTCCTATGAAAAACATCTCACCATCGGTGTTACCTCGCTTCCATGGCAGGGCGATAGAAGATCCAGACGAATTCCTTTTTGAATTCGATATCCTCTGTCACAGCTATGATTATGTCACAGATGCCCAAAAGCTGAAGCTTTTTCCTGCCACCCTGAAGGACAATGCATTACGATGGTTCATGAGCCTTGGGGGAGGAACTGTTGCTAATTGGAATAAGATGAAGCAAGTGTTCCTGGAAAAATATCAAGAATATTGTAACACCAGGGACAAAAGGGAGGAGTTATTCAAGATGGTACAGAAGGAGGATGAAAGTTTGGAGGATTTTGTAGAGAGGCTGTTGTACAATGTGCAGAGAGCTGGGCAGACGAACATGGGACTAGATGTGCTCAAGATAATCCTGCTTCGAGGGATCAGGGACGATTGTTTAGACATGTTAAATTTGCTAGGAAAGGGAGATATCTCTAAAGAACCTTTTGAAACAATTGTGGAGTTATGTAAGAGATACTCCAGGGGATCTTCTAGGCATAACAAGCAGAACAAACGAGATAAGCTGGAACGTGATGTCTTCGACAGAACTCAGAAGTCATCCAATGGGGGAGCTACACGTGCGAAGATAGGCAATCTTCTTGAAAATTTTAAAACAGAAATGATGAGCTCTATCTCTTCAGAGATTGATGTCTTGAAGGCCAAGCAAAGACAGGCAGTGGAGGATCTCACACTAGGGGTGTTCTGTCCCCGATGTAGAAAGACTCATCCACTAAAAGAATGCCCTCTTGACAAAATACAAGTGTGTCAGCTGTGCGAGCTGAACCATGATATGAAAGAATGTCCCACATTGCCCCAAGTGAAGGCTGTTCTGCAGGCATCAACCCCAGAAGTGGAATCAGCCTACTTCATTGCACAGAAGAAACCTTGGCAGCCTCGAAATCAAGGTATGTCTCCCGATTCATTTCCATTTTTGAATAATTTGAATAATTGGAATACTAATATGCAAAATGTGAATACACAACTCCCTTCAAATTATGCTCAGTGGAATTCTCCTCAACCTGCGATGCAAGGTTATATCTCATGGATTCCTTGGACACAGCCACCACATCAACCTACGTCATGGTCTCCTGGATGGAGGAACTTCCATCCTGGGAACCAGTTTCCTCAACCACCTCCACCTCAACAGTTACCGTATTCTCCTCGATATCCTCAATTTCATAAATATCCTCAATACCCACCTCAGCAGTCGCAGCTGCAGCTGCAAAATAATCCTATTCCTAATATACCAATACGGCCTCAGCTGCCTGCCCAACCTAACCCTAACCCAAATAATAAAACAGTCCAGCAATTGGAGGCTCTCAATATGCCGTCCTACTCTCTCTCCCCTGTACCTTGTAATGATATTCGCCTACGGTCTGGGAAGATAATAGAACGTGTAATTTCAGAAAATATTCCACCGTCTGTGCATGACAAAGAAGAGAGTTCCCAGTATCCATTTGATCCGGTTCCTATCACTGAAGGTGCTGAGCATCCCTCAGATGGGACGGCTGAAACATTAAACGATAAATCAGATAATACGCAGCCTACCCAGCTGGTAAGGTAACCACCATACCCTGAGAGACTGATGCTGCCAAAAATAGGGGGGCAACCTCAGTTCAATCTCTTAGGAGAATTGAAGAACCTTTATGTTAAGATCCCCCTTTTGCAAGCTCTTCAAGATGTACCTATTTATGCTAGAACTGTTCGGGACCTGTGCACTAAAAGACCGGGAAGGAAACCCAGAGATCCTCCTACTGTTCATGTCATAGGGAATTTATCTGCTTTAATGACCGGAAAAACCCCTATAACCAAGTATGAGGATCCTGGCAATCCTACTGTCACTGTACACATAGGACAAACGCAGATACCCAACGTACTAGTAGATTTAGGAGCTGCGATCAATGTTATAACAATGGAGAATGTAAAAAAGCTCAGATTCACCAATATTAGACCAACCCCTACCATTTTAGAATTGGCAGACAGATCCACCATCAGACCCGAAGGGATTTTGGATGACCTTGTCATTTCAGTAGACTCATGGGAATACCCTGCCGACTTTCTGGTATTACAACCAAAATCACAGCTGGGGGGACACCCATTGATCTTGGGGAGGCCTTGGTTGGCTACAGCTGATGCTTGCATCAGCTGTCGATCGGGATCTATGACTATATCTAATGATACGGAAACCAAAAACCTCTCCCTGTATCCTCCAGCACGGCCGAGTCTAGAAACTGAAACTTCCCTTTGGATAGAACAGGAAGAGGAGGAGGATGTTCAGCCATTACTAACAATAGGGAAGGCACTAACCTTCAAAAACGAAACAGAAGACGATGCCATTAATAATTTCATTAGCGAACCTGCTTCAGTAGATAAAGAAGTTTATCAACTCCTGAACAGTACCCTTGGTAAGAAAGAACAAGAACAGCTTACGGAGGAAGCACTAGTCAATGACACAAACATAATCCCAGTTTTGAAAAACTCGAGAAGCATTCCTATTGAGGTAGAGCCTGGAAGAACTTTGAACATCAACCCTAGTCTCTCCTCAGAAGAACAGATGCGCCTAACCAATCTCTTGAAGGAACGTAAGGGGGCATTCACTTGGGAGTATACAGACATGAAGGGTATTCCTTCCAGTCTGTGCACTCATCATATTTATATTAAAAACGACTCCAGGCCTGTATGTCAACCCCAACGACGCATGAACCCTAATTTGAGGGATATAGTGAAGGAGGAAATCCAGAAACTTTTGGAAGCAGGATTTATCTATCCTATTTCAGACAGTGAGTGGGTTTCCCCACTTGTAATCGTGCCCAAGAAAAATGGTAAATGGAGAGTCTGTGTCGATTATAGGGAGCTGAACAAAGCTACACAAAAGGATCATTTTCCTCTGCCCTTTATTGACCAAGTACTTGATACCCTATCAGGGAAGAAGTTCTTCTCCTTCTTGGATGGGTTCAGTGGGTACAATCAAATTCAGATTGCTCCGGAGGATCAGGATAAGGCCACCTTCACTTGCCCCTCGGGAACGTTCGCCTACAGGGTGCTTCCCTTTGGCTTGTGCAATGCACCTGCAACGTTCCAAAGAGCTGTGATTGGCATATTTTCTGAATTGGTTAATGATAGTATGGAAGTTTTTATGGATGATTTTACTCCCTATGGCAAGGATTTCGAGGAAGCACTGGAAAATTTAAAGAAAGTTTTAATTCGCTGTGAACAGGCTCGCCTCTCATTAAGCACTGAAAAATGCCATATGATGATGAGTGAGGGGGTGGTATTAGGACATTTCATCTCTACCGATGGTATCCAAGTGGATCCTTCAAAAATTAAGGTGATAAAAAATATACCAACTCCTTCAACTCAGAAAGAGGTGCGAAGTTTTCTGGGACATGCTGGATATTACAGGAGATTTATAGAAAACTTCTCCAAACTTGATTCTCCTTTGTTTTCATTATTAATGATGGACGCACAGTTTGTGTGGAGTACAGCATGCCAGACAGCATTTGATAAGCTTAAAGAGAAGCTGTCCACAGCCCCTATTCTAAGGGGACCTAATTGGACCATACCTTTCCACATTTCTTCAGATGCTTCTGATACTGCCATTGGAGCAGTGCTAGGACAGCAGGATGGTCAAGTACCTTATGCTATTTATTATGTTAGTAAAAACTTAGCCTCTGTTGAACTAAATTATACTGTTACTGAAAAGGAATTCCTTATTATTGTTTATTCTATTAATAAGTTTCGGCATTACATTACTGGGTATCCTACATTTGTGCATACTGACCACTCTGCCATTAAGTATTTAATGAACAAACCTGTCACTAATGCCAGAGTAACCAGGTGGCTTTTATTATTACAGGAATTTGATATTACTATTATAGATAAACCTAGAAAAGAAAACGTTGTTGCTGATTTTTTATCACGATTTACTAACAGTGATGACAGTTCACCTATTGAGGATGCTTTCCCGGATGAACATTTATTCGCACTCTCAGCTCATTCACCCTGGTATGCAGACGTTGCTAATTATTTGGTTGTAGGAAAGCTTCCGCCACATATGTCTAAACGAGAGAAAAGAAAAATTATTCAGCAAAGTGCCAGGTATTGTTGGCTCAACGACCATCTCTTTTACACAGGACCTGATCTTGAGATTAGAAGATGTGCAAGAGAAGATGAGATCTTTCATATACTGAAGGCCTGTCATGATGAACCTTGCGGAGGACACTTTGCAGACAAAAGAACAGGGCATAAGGCATTGCGGATGGGCTATTATTGGCCGACACTGTTCAGAGATGCTAAAAGATATGTTCAGTCCTATGACAGCTGCCAACGGATGGGCCAACCTAATAAGATAGATCAGATGCCTTTACAGCCCCAAGTGGTACTAGAACCGTTTGATAGATGGGCATTGGACTTTGTTGGTCCCATCAACCCTCCGTCCAGACAGAAGGTTTACATTTTGGTGTGTATAGATTACATGACCAAGTGGGTAGAAGCTGTAGCTTTGGCTAAGGCTAATGACCAGGCGGTGATTGATTTTCTGTACAGTGAAGTTTTTACCCGCTTTGGGGTACCAAAGGAAGTAGTTACCGATGGGGGACCACAATTCATTTCACACCAATTTGAATCCTTGCTCCGGAAGTATCATGTGCAGCACAGGATAGCTTCACCTTATCATCCCCGGGCCAATGGTCAAGTGGAAAGTACTAATAAAGTTATTGAAGCAATTCTTACTAAAACAGTTAAAAGCCATCGAAGGGATTGGGCTGACAGGCTTCCAGAAGCACTATGGGCATATCGCACAACTTGGCGCAACACCACGGGGTTTTCTCCCTATGATCTGGTGTATGGAAAGAGTGCCATCTTTCCAATTGAATTTGAGATCAAGACCCTGAAAACAGCCATTGGAATGAATCTGGATGTAACAGAAGCCCAGAAAAGAAGATTGAATCAATTAAATGAATTGGATGAGAAACGGTTAGCTGCAGTAGACCAGACTGTGCTGCTTCAGCAACAGAGATCTAACTGGCATGACCGATTCATCAAAAAGAAAATCTTCCGTGAAGGAGACTGGGCACTATTATACGACTCCAGATTCAAGAAGGATTTTAAAGGAAAATTACGCACAAGATGGTTGGGTCCATATTTGGTCGACAGGGTATTTGACAACGGCACTCTTCGCCTGGTGACCATTGATGAAAACCGTATACCATTACTTGCTAACGGCCACAGATTGCGACTGTATCGTAAGCCCATTTCGAAAGATGCATTCATTTCACAGATTGATGCCGATCCAGACTATCAATTGGCACCAGAGCAGGAACTTTTCTCTACCTTTCCCAAACCTTAAACTGAAAATTGTATTTGTTGTACATAAATAATTTCTTGCTGTAGCGTATAGTTGTTGTTTTTTTCTTTTTCTCTTTGCATTTGATCTCTTTGCTTGCTGTCGTCTTTCAAAAAATTTCAGGGAGGCGCTAGGAGAACGACCAGTTTGGGCCCGTTAGACAAAAATTTCCCTGTGCCGTCCTTGCTAAAAAAAAAAAAAAAATCGACAGCTGCAACATATTTGCCGGCAGCTGCGACATATTTTCTGGAAGCTGCAACATATTTTCCAGCAGCTGTATATCCTTTTTCGGCAACCAACATTATCCTTTTCCCGCTTGCCGTCGATATTTTTCGGCGGATGCATCGTCGGCGGCTGCAACTTCGGAAGCTGCAACATCGGCGGCTGCAACTTCGGCAGCTGCAACATCGGCGGCTGCAACTTCGGCAGCTGCAACCCCAGTCCCCGCGGCTGCCACCTCATCTTCCCCATGGTTGCCACCTCACTTACCAGCTATTGCCACTTCATTTCCCCGCGCTGCCATCTCATTTTCCAGCGGCTGCCACCTCATTTTCAGCAGCCGTAGTATTCTTTTTTTCCCGTCGGTCGTCAATCCAGCGGCTGCAACATCGGCGGCTGAAACATTTCGCCGTTATTGTTTTCCGTCGACCTTAAAATCTTTTCTCCCGTCAGCTGTAAATCATCCCCAGCAGCTGTGACTTCAATCCAGCGCTGCAACATCACGTCACAACACTGCAACAACTCTTCCCGACCAGCTGTAATCTTTCCCGCCACCATAAAACTTTTAAATTTTTTTTTTTCGGCTGCCGTGAATTCTTTTTCGGTGGCCACAATTTCTTTCCCGGTGGCTGCAACACATTTTTTTGACGACTGCAACATCTTTTTCGTCGGCCGTGCTATCATTCTTTTTGGCAACTTGCAGTTGTAACTCCCGTGTTAACAGAAGAATTGTTTCAACATGCTAATCATGGTGCTGATTCATCTCAGTCGTGCCGGTGAATTCATCATTCCGACACCGAGGAAGCGACGCTTTGTGTTTCACTGGCGGAAGAACTTATTGCCTTATCCCAGTCATCATGATCACACATCCGACTGTGCATGAATTCGGCTCCGTGACGTCATCAACTACATGCTCCACCATTTTTCCGCAGCCTTTCGATGCATAGTTTTATGAGGTATGGCTTTCATTTATCACGTGATTAAGCATTCATATCATTTAAACGATATTGGTCGTACCTTCACTCGTACCACCATTATACCTGATTAAACCTTTCCCTCGTACGACGTAAACGCTAATAACTGCCACCTTCCCCAATTCGGCATGAAAATTTCAAACACTGTTCTGTGCTCAACTTTCCAAATTTGGTCATTCTCTCAACATCTCCGCTCAGCGATTCGTGCATCCTCTGTGCTGCAACTTCCATTCTGGGATCCGGTAATCTGTGGAATAGCAGGTTCAGTTTGCAGCCAGGATCATGGGTATTCCAGTTCGCCATGAACCTTTCAATACCCGGGAACTCAAACGGAATCCGCAAGTTCTTGCTATTTTTCAAGCTGCTGGCTGGCTCGATTTCTTTGAGCGATTGGACGGATTCGATCAGGACGCGGCCCTGCAATTTGCCTTGAATCTTACCAAAAATCACTCCACGGTGTGGGGGCTGTGTATAGACGTCTCCGAGGTCATTATATTCGAGATTACAGCCATCCCGATGGTGGGAAAACCTTGGTTTAACCGTCGAGTCCCTGCAACAGTTGCACGAGAACAATTTTTACTTCCAGGGGAGCAAGTTGAAGCATCCAGGAGAGGGATTGCACTGAACTCACTACCGCGGCCATGGGACCAGGTTGCTGTCTTCCTCAAGAAATACATTACCTGCGAAGGTAGATACCAAACTGTGTATAACTATGAACTTCCTTTGCTTTCTCATCTCCGCCATGGCATTTTGTTGAACATTCCATTTTATTTATTGCACGACTTGCGTCATATGGAAACATTTGTTCAGTCTGCGAAGCACCCACTGTCCTCTCTCACCCACCATGGCCTTATCAAGTTAATTATTGTAAGGACCCTTGCCCAACATAATATAACTTGGGAACAATTTATAACCCGACCACAGCAACCTATTCCCTTGAGGGTCATCCCATTGCAGCAATTACAGGTTCCACCACAACAGGAGGACCGGAGTTCCTCCAGTGAAGTTGGGGGGAGGGATGAAATGGGAGAAGAACAGCAATCGGGGGCACAGGCAGGACCATCTAGGGTGGGTAAAACCACAGAGGAAGAACAACCAGGGGCACAGTCAGAGCCATTCGAGGTAGATGAATCCCCAGCACAAGCAGAACCAGTGGGGGATGACACTGCATTTGAAGGAGAGCAAGGGGAAGCACAAACAGAGCCATCAGGTGACAATGTAGATGAAACCTTCGTGGCAAACCTAGATAACAGGACAGCTCCGACAGCAGAAGGTGAAATTGGAGCAGCATCAAATGCTGTGACAATGGAACTTGAAGATGACGGAGCTAGGGCAATGGAAGAAGACATTGAGCTGGTTACAGTTGAGTCTTCACCTGAGTGGGTAGGAGGAGGAGCTGTGATTGAAGAAGAACAGCATGAGGGTAGGGAAATATTCCTTTGACTTCAGTTTTGCCCCCCTATATTCCAGCTCCACAAAAGGAAACACCACAAAAAGAAAAATCACAAAAGAAAACGCCACAGAAAAGGAAGAGAGCCACTAATGAATTTGATCTAATAGCACCAATCAGAAGGAAACGAACTCAATCAATCACAGCAGCAGAGGCAGCTAGGAAAAGATGGGAAACCTCAGAGACACAGGTTGAGCCCCCAATCCTTACACCAAGACCGATGGATGCTCCACAAAATCCAGTGGAGGAAGAACCTGGAATTGAAGGACTTTTATATGAGAATGCAATGCTGAAAGAGGACCTCCAAGCACTTAGAAGGGAGCTAGAAACTTGGAAGGAAACCTGCAGAAAGCAGGGTGAAAGAAAAATGTACACACTAATAGAGGCTGCAGACCAAGCGGAGGAATCAGTTTCTGCTGGAGCTGGAGAGAAGGATGAGCAAATACTCTGCCCCACCTGTGGAGAAATCTTTGAGGAAGCAGGCCATAAAATTCTACTTAGCACGTATTCAGCACAACAGCCTGTAGCCACAGTAGGGAAAGCAGTGGAAAAAGAAGGTGTTGTCACACAAGAACCAGCACTTTTAAACATCCTTGCTGCAGTTGCCACTTCCCATGATGCAAAAATTGTGGAACAAGTAGAAGAAGAACATGGGATGGAGGACGCCTTAGAGATTAATAAGGAATGTATGGTAACCCCATAATGTTTCCACGATACAGAGATTATAGAGCAGATGGAAGAAGAACTGGGAATGAAAGATGCGCTGGAGCTTCTAAAGGAATATGATGAAACCCCAGAATGCTCCCAGGACACAGAAATTTTAGAAGAAGAAATACAAAGGCAGGACAGTGATGAATTGGAACAGGAAGCTGCAACACAAGAACCAGCAAACCTGAATATACTTGTCCAATTTGCCAAACAGATGGGGGAAGAACCTGGAACGGAGAATATTCTGGAGTTTAATGATGAACTCTGGGTTGTAACCCCAGAGGACTCCCATGACACAGAACTCATAGAAGAGGAGTTGCAGCAAAAGAAGGATGAAGAGGTAAGCCAGGATGTTGCTACACAAGAACCAACACCCTTGGAAGCTGCAGCAAGAACTCCTGAATTGCAGTTGGAAGATAACCTGGGAGTGGATATCATTCCTGATACACAGTGGAGTGAAGATGAATAGGTACAGACACCATGCTCAGGTGACACCAAAATCTTGGAGGAAGGGTTGCACGAAGAGAAGGAGATCCTATCTCAGCAGCAGAAGGACTAAGAAGACCCTATTACACAAGAACCAGGGTCTCCAAAATCAATAAAGGTAGCTGTTGAAGAAGGTTTAAAGGATGTTGCTGTTACACAAGAACCAGCAACTCTCCTGTTAAAATTAGATGTGTTGGAAGACACTGTCCCACAAGAACCAGTGCTCCCACCTCCTAGAGATGTCATTGAGTTGGATTCAGATTAAGGATTTCGTCTCAACTCCCCCAGGCATAGCATAATGAGACTGCAGGGAGATTCCCACTACACCAAGTACATTCCCAGATATCAGCAAGTAGCAGTGGAAGGGAAACATTGAGGTTGGAAGATGCTGGGTCACTCACAGAAGCCTTTCAAAAGATATAAAAGATGCCTGAGTTTCCTACATTCCTTCCTCTCTTCTGGATAAGAGCTCAGTTCACGATTCAGATGCAGGTTGTTGCATGAGGACATGCAACAGGGTAGTTGGGGGGAGATGTTGAGCCCAGAATTGGCCCTTTTTTAGTCATCATTATTCATCTTTCCTGCCCCTGTCCTACACTATTTATCATGGCAATCAAACCCATTGTCCTTACCTTATCTCCCAAATTACCAAGGTATGGCTGATCATTGTTTTATTTTATTAATGCTTATGATTGTGATAATTAAAGCCATGCAGCTCTCAAATTGTGCTAACATGTTGCGATTTATGAAGGTAGTTGAGACAAATGGATTGCAGGAAGATCGGGGCTGAACAAGTCATAAAAGAAAGGGATGTTCATTCCTTGTAGAAGGTTCCTTGGGGCTCGAATCATCCATCAAGACACAGTTGTGACAGGGCAGTTGTAACAGAATTTGCTATCTTAAGTGTGTTGCTGCTCGAGTCTAGCTGTGAGCTGGAAGGACCGCCACTCCTGGGACAATTAATAATTCTCTCATATTTGGATATTTCTGTTCTGCCACGCATTGTAACAGCTAGATTATTTAGGGCGCCTGAATATCAGAGATCTTCATGGCCGCCCAATTATGGGATCATATGTTACAATTTGTATGTATAAATAGGGTGAGTTGCCTCGACTCAGGGGTTGAACAACAAACAATTAATTTATTTTGTATTAGCAACCAAGCCAAACTGTGTACTCATTCTTCTGTTAATATAAGTGGTTACTTCTGAGTTAAAGAGAGTGTTGTTCAACCAGCGTCTCTGTGTGAAGACTGGGTGTGTCTTCCACAGAGATTGCTGAGTTAAATTAGGATTTTATCTTTCTTGTTGTGTGATGTTTTGTTCTTTCCTTTGTATGCAGCAGCAATACTTATTGTGTGGGTTTATTAGTAAAAGAGTACATTTCTGTGAGATTGGTGAATGGTATAGAATAACAGTCGACTGAGTCAGGGTTGCTTTATACATTTCAATTTCTGTTCACACTGCCGTGTTCATCTTACAGTTGAGACGTGATCCCAGGAGCTCTTACAATTTAGCTTTCTTGTTATGTGTTGATTGATTTCTATTTTGCAATTCAGTTTCTTAGAACAGTTGCTTCAATCTCTTTCATTTGAAATTCTAGAGTAATGTTCAGTTTATGCTTTATGATTCCCAGCTTGATTAGATTAGACAAGTGATTATTTTAGAATGCGAATGAGATTTCCTTTATGCAATCGTTGATTAGATCTGGTACCATTTCTTGTTGATGCATAATAGAAAAGGATTGTAGTATAGCAGTTAGAAGGCAATTGGGGTTGCATAGATTCTTGGGATGAACATGGATGATAGAAGATAAAAGTATTGACTTCTAATGGTTTTGTGTTTGAGCATATATTGTGCACTTATCCTTTGAAATAAAAAGACTTTCTCGGGTTGACAATAAATTTTATATGCTCTGTGTGTTTGATAGTAATTTATCTGCATATAGAGTGCTTGACAGAGGGTACTTCACCCATTCAGATACCACCTTATAGAAATCCTAAAAAGTTCAGAGATGAGATTGAAAAATCTATCCAATAACTCCTAGAGTTGGGACTCATTAGACCAAGCTCTAGCCCTTATGCTTCTTCAGTAGTGCTAGTGAAGAAAAAAGATGAAACATTGAGAATGTGCATAGATTTTAGAGCCTTGAACAAAAATATTATCAAGAATAGGTATCCTATTCCTAGGATTGATGAGCTCATGGATGAGCTACATGGGGCCAAATACTTCTCAAAAATTGACCTTAGATCAGGGTATCACCAAATTCGAATGAAAGATGAAGATGTGCAAAAGACAGCTTTTCAATGTCATTTTGGCCACTTTGAATTTCTTGTCATGCCTTTTGGGTTAACTAATGGTCCAGCCACCTTTCAAGCATGTATGAATAGGATATTTTGCAAGCAACTAAGAAGGTTTTTTTTGGTTTTCTTTGATGATATTCTCATTTACAGTAAAACATGGGAAGAGCATTTGCAACAGTTAGAGATTGTGTTGAAAATCTTGCAAGAAGAGTCCTTATTTGCTAAGTTATCAAAATGTGAGTTTAGGATGAAAGAACTATTGTATCTTGGGCACATTATTAGGCAAGAAGGAGTGAAGGTACACATGAAAAAAATCAGGGCTATCTTGGAATGGCCATCACCAAAAAATATTACCGAATTGAGAGGCTTTATTGGCATATGCACCTACTACAGAAAATTTGTGAAAGGGTTCTCCAAGTTGACTTCTCCACTCACTGATTTGACTAAGAAGGATGCTTTCAAGTGGGATGAAGAGGCTGAAAAGGCCTTCCAAAAAATGAAAGAGGTAATGAGTAGTTGTCCCATACTTGCACTTCCTGATTTTACTAAACCTTTTGTTGTGGAATGTGATGCTTCAGGTGGAGGAATAGGGGTTGTCCTAAAGCAAGGCCAACACCCCATAGCCTTTGAGAGCAGAAAGTTGCAGCCTCATGAAAAAATTTACTCCATCTATTATAAAGAAATGCTGGCCATTATGCATGCATTGGCTAAATTCAGACAATACTTGGTGGGCAGCAAGTTTGTGGTGAAAACTTACCACAATAGTCTAAGACACTTTCTTACCCAAAAAGATCTAAATGAAAGGAAACAAAAGTGGGTAAGCAAGATTCAAGCTTATGATTTTTATATTGAATATGTCAAAGGAAAGAATAATATAGTAGCAGATGCTTTGTCAAGAAGGCCTTCTTTTTCTCTCATGGATATTGCCAAGGATTGGAAAAACATGCTACTAGTTGAATATGCCAAAGACAAATTTTCTTGTGATGTGTTGGATGGAATCAAAGGGGATGATAATTATAGGATTTTGAATGGGCTTATATATTATAAGGGAAGAATTTATTTAGTTCATAACTCCAAGCTCAAGTACCGAATTTTGCAAGAAGCACATGATTCCCCACTAGCGGGCCATCCGGGGATCTTCAAAACTTATAGACAGTTGAGGCAAATATTTTTTTGGAAGGGGATGAAGGAAGATGTTCAGAAGTATGTGAATAAATGTAAAGCATGTCAACAAAACAAATCAGAACTTACATGTCCAGCCGGCCTATTACAACCATTGCCCATTCCAGAACAAAAATGGGACAGTATTTCCATGGATTTCATCACCGAATTGCATAAATCCTTGGGTAAGGATTGCATCTATGTGGTAGTTGATAGGTTGAAAATTTTTTCTCATTTATTTGCTATTACATCATCTTTTAGTGCTGCACAAGTGGCTGATATTTTTTTCAAAGAAATCCTCAGATTGCATGGGCTCCCCAAGAGCATTGTCAATGATAGAGATAGTAGATTCATGGGTGATTTTTGGAAAGAACTTTTTAGATTGGTAGGCACTCAATTGACTCCAAGTACCAGCTATCATCCACAAACTGATGGACAAACAGAGAGGGTAAACAAATGGTTGGAAGGATACCTAAGAAACTATGTGGGAGGGTAGCAAAAAGCATGGGCAAAATGGCTACACTTGGGTGAGTTTTGCTACAACACCACTTATCATATGTCAATAGGAATGTCTCCTTTCAAAGCATTATATGGTTATGATGCACTTGGATGAGTTTTGCTGACATTATATTTGGTGATAGTAGAGCCCCAAAGGCTAAAGATTGGGTGGAAGAGAGCCAAGAAATTTTAAAGCTCTTGAAAGACAATTTGCAGGTTGCTCAAAATCAGCAAAAACAATATGCTGATAGGCATAGAGAAGAAAGAACCTTTCAAGTCAATGATTTATTATATTTAAGGTTGCAGCCTTATAAACAAACATCTCTAAAAAAGAATGGAGCAGAAAAATTGAAACCAAGGTACTATGGGCCATACAAGGTAGTGCGGAAGGTTGGAGAAGTAGCATATGAACTAGAACTTCCGGAAGGGAGTAAAATCAACAATATATTTCATGTTTCTTGTCAAAAGAAAGCTCTTGGTCAACAAATCATCACTTCAGAAATACTTCCTCCTTTGGATGATGAAGGTCATCTCACACTTGTTCCGGAAAATATTTTGAAGACACGGGAAAGAAGGTTGAGGAGTAGAATCATCAAAGAATATTTAGTGCAATGGAAGGACTTAACAAATGAAGATTCCACATTGGAAGAGGAGAATATTTTGCAACATCCAAATCTGAAATTGCTTGAGGACAAGCAATCTTGGGTGGGGAGGACTGTAATGTCCCCATTCAAATAAGTGCATAGTAAGACAATCACATCAATCCTCCTAGTTTCCTAGGTTGGATGGGCACACGTGGGATGGTAATAAGGAAGCTAATAAATGATATTTAGATATTAGAGAGGTTCAATCATTTAATAAATATGGTGAATAAATAAATTCAAGATAAATTCTAAGTGGCAAGTGGTTTTTGAGACATATGGAGGTGGGGGACCCACACTCACGCGGGGTTCACTTAGTGAACTTGTTACATAGCATGATCGTTCGCATGATATTAAAGAATATCCCTAATTTCACTAAATATTAGAAAATTTCTCCTAAAATTATATTATTGAACCCCCTCCCAATATTCCTTTCTAATTAAGAAAACCCCTAGCTTCACCATATATTGTAGTTATCCATTTTTATCAACCCATTTTTAACACCCCCTTTATATCATATTATCAAGTTGCTACAAAGAGGAGACCTAACACATCTTAGTATAAGCAAACATTATGCTAAATAAAATAATAGTATAATGTTAATAATGATCCCACCAGGATTGCAGGGGTGATTGATCAATTTGTAGTGTTGGATAGTGGAAAACCCAACGAAATAGTACCGGGGAAGGAAAAATGTTGTAACGTCCTCTCTCGCGAACCTAATTCGAGGAAGGGAACATGATGCCAATCTCAGGGGCTTTTACATAAACTCAACTCATTCATTAGATTCACAGCCATAAAATAAATGTGTGCAAATGCAAATCAATTAAACATGCACAGCAGAATAAGAACATCATCCCCACACATCTTTCATATGCATTCAACATATCAACAATGATCATCAAATTAAAACATTGCAGAAGTAAATACACATAGAGAATACTTATCTTCATTGTGCAATTGTCCCAAGCAACTAGCTATTTCACTGCAACGTTCCACCCAACCATAGGCCAGTTGTGTTCATCAATCTCTCAACACAACTGCCACCCCCCGAGCTGGGCATGATTCTTACAAGGAAAAGGGGACACTCAAGCTCATGCACAACCAAAGCAATAGATACACATAACCCACACCCCAACATACTTTCTTCTCACAAAGCAAGCACAATCATTGGGCATGGATGCACATTTTTTTTTACAATGGGACTTACAAACAAGATGGCCATGGGTTTTTTTCCAGATCGTTTCCATCCAAAAACGGATTGTGGGATGGGGAAAAACAAGCACAGGGAGGAAAACCATTTCTCCCCCAAACTATCAAAGCATTCAACAGGAAAAACGGTCTCTATGGAACCCCAATCCAATTCCTATTCTTCCCCACTGGTATATAACACAAAAACGACCTTCTCCCAGCTGAGAATGAAGGAAAACACATAATTTCAATGGGGAAAAACGCCCAGCAAGCTCCCAGCTCGTGAGAGAGCCAAACTAGTTGATGGTTAATGTATTGGGAAGCAATTGATGGCTCTTTTCTTTCCCAAGAATCAAAATGCAATTTTCCATGAAGGGTGGCTTGCCCATACCCGAATTTGGACAGCCATACCTCCCATTCCCCAAGGCATTAACTACCTCAACCAACTCTTGAGAGAAATGAATGATTGGGTACAAAAGTCAACATGGGTAGTTGAGGGTTCATGGGTTCTCTCATTAACATTTGGCTTGACTTGATTGGCTCAAGGGTTTGAATGTTTTCCCTCCCAATTCCTTGTAAAATCATGCCCCCATCTCTTGTGGCATTGTATAGCTAGTTGTGGATATTTTATTAAAATGTATATTTACATGATATTTGCAATTTCATTGTGTCTGGCTAGCACGTAAACCATATGCATCAATAAATCGATGGTGGTGCCTTGGCCTTGAGCTCCTAACCATGATTTTATAACAATATTACATAATTTACATTTGAATATAATGGGGTCAAAATGGGGACATTACAAATGCATAAAAGGAAAGCCATTCAAGAGATCAACATAATGAAAGAATGTAAAATAATGATAGCCGAATAGTTAGTGCAATGCTTAGAAAATATGAGAATTGCATATGTTTCACACCACAACCTACCAATCTACCAATTTTATATCATGTAAATACAAGTATAGCCATATAGAGCTCATGTTTTCTATAAGCTTAATAAATTAAACTCCATAAAAATGCAAAATTGAAACCCTTTCTTGGATAGAATCCCCTACCTTCCTATCAAAACAAACATCAATAATGCTTGAACCCAATTGAACATAGAGAATTCCTCTTACTTTCCAATAACACCATATGACCATATGATCATGTGCATAGCTTGGATTTGGGTCATTCACAAGATGCAATGAATTGCCCCCACTTCCTCTACATTTATTCTTACAATCAAGGGAATTAACAACATTTAGTTACCTTTTCTTGGGTTATATCTAGTTTTTTTTTTTAATCTTTACAGGAGAGGGAAAGATATACATTGTTAGGTTTCAATCATGCAATAGTTATAAAGATACAGAGATGGTGAAACTTATAAGATACAATTTAATGGTAACGATCACACATAGGGTATGTAAATAAGGATTTAGATTTTCACCTATGTTCATGTCAGTTCCAATACAATATTAAGATGGATTCCTTGCATATAAAAATTTAAATTACAATTATGAATGTGCCAAATATAACTCAATCTAACAACTATTCCTAACTGGTAATGTGAAAATGTTAAAGAAGAATACAAAAAGTTGAAAGAAATAATTAGTCAGGAAATATTGATCTAGCTTTTCTTGGTTCCAGTGAGCCAATAAATATTGATCTCACTTTCCGTGGTTGTTGTGGAGCAAGGTTTGATTGAATCTCAATACCCACCTAAACCCCAACCTAAAAAATGACTAGTTAAATCTTTTGCTCGAATGCCCACAAAAAATACCATAAAATTGTTCAACTTTGGAACTACCGATTAGCTACATCTCTTAAATTAAAGATGAAAAAAAATATAACATCAATTCAAACCAAGCCTAAATAAGATATTAAATGAGGATTTCTCAAGGCCAATAATCCAAAGATACTTCCATTGATATTATCATTGGTACACTATTATCATATTTATGCAAAACTTAGGATCATAACCAATATCAAATAAAAATGGAAGGTCCTTAAGTTTTGGGTAGGTATGAACTGAGCCCATGATTTGGAGGTATGAATCCATACCACAATTTGGAGGTTATTGCTCAGCCCACCCAAATAAAATAACCCCCAATATTTATATTACTATGTCAAATTAAAAACCCCCCTTGACCCCTTAATATGGGGCAATATATTTTTTTGGTTTTTAAGAGTATTCAAACCCCCAATATGAATGGACGTGATATGATATTGCCTCACTAATGAATCCCCCGTGCATGGGCCATGATTCCTAGAATCACATTTAGGTCTAATATATTGGTTTTTATCATAAAGCCAAAGACGTGGTTTTCATCCTTGGACTACACTTTGGTACCTTAGACATCCACTAGTAAAAAATGAGAGATAAATGACTAGGCGACAAAAAAAATTGGTCACCACAATTTTTCCAAGGTATAAATGACCAAACTTGAGTGAGCCAACTAAAAATGACCCGAGGAATGACCAATTGGGTCACGAGATAAAATATATGACCAGATAACAAGTAATTAAACTAAAAATTACCACATAACAATAAAATTAAGAATATGAATTCGTCATTGTTAGTTGTGTCACTCCAATATTGGAAACTTCCAATTTTGACAATGAATTTGTAGAATTTACTAAATTCTAACACTGCAGATGGATTTAGAGACCCCCTTAACTCTGAATCCATCTACACTATTAGAATTTAGTAAATTCTAGAGCCCCTCATGGATTCAATGGGTTATTCCCTCATTAATGTTAGTTGTGTCACTCTGACAAATATGAAAAATTCCAATTTTGACAATGAATTTGTAGAATTTATTAAATTGTAACATTGCAGATGGATTCAGGGGGTCTCTAAGGGGGTATATGAATCCATCTGCAGTGTTAGAACTTAGTAAATTATATACCCCCTCATGGAATCAGCGGGTTATTCCCTCATCAATGTTTTATCAACTGGATCATTGAGCAACAATATTGTTTTTAAATAATATATAACAACGTATCCTTTGTTAGTTTAATCATCAAATATGGTTCTCATTCTCCAATGAGTATGCCAAAGTTGTTCGTTATCCCCTCTACAATGTCGTCCTTGTGGAAATTAGACACCAAATATTTGATTGTGACATTTCGACTATCATCATTATATCCATCAACATACGTCCCCATAGCCATAATTTTGTTATAACTCGCAATATGTATAATGTCAATCGAAAAAGTCACAAGTCCCTAGCTCCCACAACATCTACCATCCAATGATGCAATCTCTCTCTCTCTCTCTCTCTCTCTCTCTATATATATATATAACTAAACATGAATATAATAAATAAAAACATTAAAAAATAAATATATATATATATATAAAACAAATAACATAAGAAGTAAAACAAAACCTAATGAAATATTTCTTGACCATTAATATAATAAGTAAACATAATGAAATATTTCTTGGCCATTAATATTATTTTTTATATATAAAACTAAACATTAAAATAATAAATAAAAACATAAAACAACAAAAATAAAATATTAAATAAAACAAATAATATAAGAATTAAAATAAAACATAATGTAATATTTCTTGGCCATTTGAACCCTAGACCGCATGAGATTAAGCTCGACTCGACCACACCGATATTAGGATCCTTGAATTGGACTTCTCTAAGAGGATCAAGGAGGAATTTGGATAGGGAGACAACTAGCAGACCAATCGAACCCTGCTCATGGATCCAGTGCTCTAGATGTCAAATATGTTTTTTAAGGGAAAAAACTTGTAAGTACACCATAAATCCTCACTATGTTTAGGGATTGATTCTATATCTATTCTATGTTTAGGGTTTGATTATGTATCTATGTTATATATTTTATGCCCTTTAGGTTTTTAATAGCATATAACCCACAGGAGTTTCAAACCTAGTAAAATTTATGAAATATTAGACAAGGTTTGACTTTGGATCTGTGTTATATTTCTAATGCCCTTTAGGTTTTTAATAGCATATAAACCGTAGGATTTTCAAACCTTGGTAAAATTTATGAAATATTAGACATTTAAACAACATTTGAAGAAAAAAAAAGTTAAAACGAACATTTGGTTGCATTTGGATTCAAGGTTTATATGATTATTTTTTATTGGTCAAGAATTCAAGTAAGTGCAGGTATCCCTCTTTTACGGTTTCTCTCATGTTTCCTTTTTTCCATTTATTTTATAATCTCTCTTTCGTCGGATTTATCTTTTTGTTTATTTCCTTAGATTTGTTGTTTTTTTTCCATCTAAGGTAATAAAATTACCCAATTTCCCCAATTTTTCTTCTCTCGTCCATGCCTTTGTAGACATTACTAGAAACCGGTCAACTGCTATCGCTTTCCATTCAATTCAATTAGGTACTGATATCAAGATTCAATGTATGTTTGAGAGCCAGTTTATTCTTAGCATACACTGCTTACAATGGAACGATCATCTCAGAAAAGGATGCCTCTCACATGCCTCTCATGCCTAACTTTGAAGCTTCCATCCCCATGATTTTCTCTATCCCCGAAGGAAACATCTCACTCCCTTCCAAATTGATTTTTGGAGGGTCATTGTTGCTCAAGATTACATTTTATCTTCTACTTGTCGCGGATTTATCAAATTCTCTCCATAATATCTGAGGTAGTTTCCATTTGTAGAGTTCATCCCCCCCTCCCACATGTGGTGAGAGAAAACCCCATTCATTTGATGAGAGATTCTTCCATTGTATCCTTCTGTGGAGGCCTCGGGGGTGCAAAGTAAATTGCAAGGTGTTGGAATGGGTCCAATGCTCCCAACAGAGGAAGAAAACCTAAGTTGAAAGGCTTCAAAATACCCTACACAAGGGAATTTCTATCCCCAACATGTTTGGTATGGTGATCTCCCACAGATATTCGGCCTCTGCTGGCACTCTAAGAGTTGGTGATTTGATCACTTGGATAAGTTTTCCATTCAAGAAAACAAGGGTGTGAAAATGGTAAAGCTAATCTAACCTAACCTATTTCAGAAGAGGAAACTAATCTAAATTAGTCCTATTCTAAAAAGAAAGCTTGATATTGTGCAGGGTAACTTGGTTTGTGTTTTAATAAGTTATTTCATTAGCTTAACATAAATGTAAAACCAGATTATTAACCTATTACTTCAAAGTATGATCAAACAATGAAAATTGTTGATAACAATTTAAAGATTTGAGTGCATCCAAGAAAATCCTGTTGTTCTTTTGCCAATTAAAAAATTAGCATGAACTTAATGTTAACTGTAAATTATTTGCAGAAATAAATAGACATGTTGCATAAATAAACTTATTCAACACATTCGTAAATCTGGATCGTGAATAATGATAAACCAAAACTCCAGATCTAGAATTGTCAATTGATTGCAAATTAATAAACAGTAATTGATAATTGACTCAGAGCATCATCAAACTAATCAAATAAATTTGATAAGTAAACAAGAAGACATATGGAGAAACTTTACTGTATTTAACACAACTGCAAGAAATTACAATGTCTGCAAAACAGGGCATGTCCAATTCTTCCTTGCTGATTTTGAGCTCTCAAATCATCATCAACCTTGGTAGCGTCTCCTCAGTTCTGAAAGAGAAATATTCTAGCTCTACCGATCACTTCCCACTCCTAGATCATTGAAGGTAGGTATTTATACAGAAAAATTATAAGAAATGATCAAATCTATTTCCCCAAATGCTGAGCTAACTAGCAGAGTTGTTTCATTTGTCAGATCCATCCATGAGACAAATCTGGGAAAATCCATTTTGAAGAACCAGTCGTATCGCCCAAATGAAGAATTTTCTTAGGATTCTTCTCAATGACAAACTATCTGGGCACCTTCTACACAAAACCCATGTCTTGGATTTTCCAGATTCATTTCCATCCCTCCAGAAATCGCGTCCAAAGATCATTGCTTTCCACTTGGCACGTTTTTTATCATTCCAAAGTTGGGATGAAACTCTTCAATTTGATTCTTCTAAATCCAAATCAACACCTGCACAATCCAGAAGATAAATTAAAATATCATTCCAAATCCAATGAAAGAAATCTAGATTAATAACAACCCATTTGCAAATCAAAATAAAAAAGTAAACAAATCTTATGCAAATCCAAAATTGACTATTCATGCATATTTTTGGGGTGGTTAAGTTATTCATCTGGAAAAGATAACATTCCCGAATCATTCATCATCCTTCTAGCTTTCCAACGGGCTATCACAGGATTGATTTGGACTTATAAATCTCGAGATATTGTCGTTGGAAGACAAGGCTTGGTAGCCGTTGATTTTATTTCAGGATGAATTGTAGCCGTTGATTTAACAATTAAAACCCATTATTCATTTTTATTATTTTCCAAACGAATAAACCAAAAAAGAAAAAAACCAAAAAAGAAAAAAACCAAAATCTATATTCCCAACACAATCGGAAATCAAAATCAAATGTCGGGAAGAAAATTAGAATTCGAAAATTACTTAAATAAATTAAAATCAGAAAACCAAAATTAAAACCAAATTAAAAAATAACATTTCCCGAATCCCGAAAATGCATAAAAATCCTTAGGAAGCTTGGAAAATTGCAAATTTTTTTATTTATTGAATGAAGTAATGAAATATCAATAATTATTTACGAAGAAAATGCAATATATGAGAACCCTAAACCTATAAGTAAAAACCGAAATTATTTACAAAATAATTCTTAAAAAAATAAATGTTGGAAACAAGTTAAGTATAGAGGAAAATAATTACTCCTATAACATAGGAGAGTTAATGAATTCCATAAATAGGTTTCTAACATAATCATTTTCCACGAATAGAAAACCAAGGAAAGAATAACAACTTTTCCTTTTGCACAATAATAAATGAAAAAAATTTTAAATTGCAAAATGGAAAATGTATTTTCAAGATCAAATTAGATTATTGAAAATAAAATACTTATCCATGATCAAGCTAATTTCACATTCGTGAACGTTGAATTTTAATCCCATTAATTTCATAAAACCAAATCTCATAGAAGTTAGGGAAATTAGAACCCAAACAAACTTAAAAAATGTGTTCTTTTAATTTCCAAAACATCAAATTGTGTATAAGTTTAATATATGGATTTAATGAAATACATAAATTAAGTTAATGAATGTCAAAGCATAACCGTGAATATTTAAAAGATTTCAATAATTTTAATTTAAACATTAAAAATATTAAACTAACATAAGCAAACAAACCCAAAGACTAAGATTATTTACAATATTTACATTATGATTCTAGGTATGCAAAAGTAAAATAAAACTCTATCAAGCTCAAATACCATACTAATGCAATACCCAAAATCATAAGAGAAGAAACCATAATATTAATCAAAATCCCAAAATGAAGGTAATCAACCAGCCATCATCTCGAATAATCAGCAGTGAAAACCAAGTCTAGGTGGGGTATGTGGGAAACAACATAATGAATTACCAAGATCATGGAACCAAATCAAATGATAAAAACCAACTCAAATGAATCAAAATCAAATAAGTAAAAATGGAAACAATCCAAATAATTATTCAAATAACGCAGTGTAATCTCATCCATGGGATCAAGACAAATAAATGGTCAAGATTAAATCTTGTGGTTGCAGGGTCAAGTCACGGGGGTTTATGCACAAAGTTTTATGATGACTCCCGAAAGATGCAACCCGAAACTTGCTAGTTACGGGTTTCGGGATCGTAAACTGCTAAAACGATGGTGAAAATAAGTTCTCGAAAGCCATAACACAAAACTTACAGGTTGCAGGTGTCGGAAACAGAAACAATCGCAAAAAGGAAAAAAGGCTTTCCCTAATCCCAAAACGCAACATCTTTGGGTGTCGGGTTTTAAGAACACACAACGCGACCAAAAATTAAAAAAAAGAAATCCCAAAGGTCGAAAGCCATACTTGCGGGTTTCAGGTTTCGGGTTGGAAATCACTGAAGATTATTATGAAAGAAAAACCCGCAACCCACATCTGTCAGGTTTCGGGTTTCGGTTTGACCCCAGGCGAAAGACTGAAAAGTAAATTTCCACAACCCGCATCTGTCGGGTTGTGGGTTTGCAAAGTGTTGGGTTTCGGGTTGACAAAAGCAAATGAAAAAACACTCAAAATTTGAGGCTTCCTGCAAACCAAAAACACTTAGAAATTTTAAAATCAAAAGGCAAACACACAACACAAAAGTATGGATAAGGGATCTTAGGGATTAAAGCCAAAAGATCTTATTTACAAGAAAAATCACCCAACTACCTTTGTGTTTATTAAAAAATGGGGCTCCCATGCTTCATCTAAGCATGGGATCTGTTGTGGCCACAACAAATGGCGACACGCTAGGCTGAAGCAATTTTCTCCGCCTTATAGTATTAAAATCCATAAAAACTAGGAATAAAAATGAAATGCCTTCTAATGCTAAATTTCAAATAATCTGAATAGCATTATCACTGAATGATATAGTATTCGTCAGACCTCAAAGCTTCTAAAACATCCAAGTCATTCCCATCATTATCCAAAAAACCTTTTTAAAGATAAACTCATTTTTCAAAATAAATTATACACAACATGTAAGAATCAAGAACTTTACCGGGAATTAACCTCAGGAAATAAAGCTAATCATATAAGACATAGTATTAAGAAATGATTCCAATACCACAAGAAGGACCCTATAGCTAGTCAACGTCTATAGCTACGAGAGGGATGTCTTTTAACCCAATAATCTGCTTTTATCCCATCCACTAATTAAATAAACAAAGTTGATCAATCCTTGTTAAAGATTTGCATCCTTGGAAAGAAACTGGAAACCACTGTCCTGACTTGGTGATCAGGTTGTGACAATGTCATTCACACCAACTTATAGATAATGAGCAGGTTGGCTCGTGATGAGATCCCCCGTCTTGCAATCGTTTGTGTGGCTACAAGCTAGTATCCTGGCTTGGTGACTAGATTTTGATAAAGTCATTCCATAAGAAGGCATGATTATGAGCAGATCGGCTTATGATAAGACCTCATGTTTCCTAGCTTTCTCCCATAGATGTTAAAGAAAAGGATTGGGCTATGTTTAATGTTAATCTCATAAGAGATTATTTAATGGGTGGGGAAGTGACTATACTCCTTAAGAGTAAGGATGGCGTAAGAGATCTATAGATTACTAATATTTACAGATTAAAACTTATTTCCCGAAACTAATTCCCTTAAAAGTAACTAAATTAAAACTTTTATGTTGAGTTAAAGATAAATTTCTAAGGATAATGATGGAAATATTCAAATAGAATTATCAGCACAGTCTATTATTGATTTTTCACAATCAGGGATTAACTAATCAAAACATTTGATTTCCAGCAAGCAAAAAAATATTTATAAAGCTTTCCTTTATAGATAAGATTTCAAGACTGTAAAAGAGTGATAAGATCTTTTATTTTAAAAGATGAAAATCATGAAAAACTCAAAACAAACCAACAAGAAAAGAAAATGTGGGAATGATAAAATCAAACATATATATACTACTCAAACCAAAAGTAAATCAAAATCTCACAACTATATCACTAACTAAAAGAAATATCAGATTCAATCGGGTTTTTTTATTGAAAAGAAATAAAGAAACTTAAAGATTAAACTAAATTAAAATGTGCAGTTATGAAATTGAGAAGACTCTTTTATTCCATTTCATATCAAGAAAGAATGAAAATTTATGCACTTTTATGAAAATATTGTCTCAAAACATGTCATGATAAAGTCATTATAGTTTAGAAAATGAAGATATAACTCAAACATGAATGTTTTAAAATAAATCCAAAAATAATCAAGAGCACGAATAATGAAAAGTAAAAGAAGATAAAAATACTTCCCTGAATGCCTTCGATGAAGCCTTGATTTCAGTTTTGAAATTGATGTATCATCACAACTGCTTTATTAACAAAAAGTTAACCAAAATTAACTTACTTATCCCTAAATCCTACTTGTTGAATATCACCAAACTAAGTGAAGTCATATTTCCAATGTAACCATTTATGTAACTTGAAACCTGCAAAAGAAAACAAGTTATGTATTAGCATTGGAAATCGCGATACTCCAAATGAAAGCAAAGGACAAATCAAATCAATTTTCTTATGTACAAAGAATGAATGATAACATGGAAATTTTTTGATAAATGATTCTTCCAACGAACCAAAAATTACATCATAAAAATCGTGTTGGAAGTGATATGATGTTTATAATGCATTCATAGGGAGAACTGATATTGTAATGTCCCTTGTTAGGAATTTTATTAAAATGACATTTTTTCACTTTTTTCCCTAGTTAGACCTTTGACTAGTTTTGAGCTCTAGGTCCCCAAATTGCTCCAATTGTTCCCAAATATTCTGAAAAGGTATATGGATGATGTTAGAACATAAATATGTATTTCAGGGATGATTTTGGACCTTTAAAATACTTCTGCAAGTCATCTTTCAATTCTTTCCAATGTAGGGAACTTTACTGGTAATTCCCCTTTGACTAGTATTGGTCTCTAGGTCTCAAATTGAATCCAAATGCTTTCAAATATTCAAGGAAGGTGTATGAATGATATTAGGACTTGAATATGATGTTCAGGGATTATATATGGCCACCAAAATACCTCTGCAAACTCTCTTAATATTATGGACCAAGTATGCAATTTTACTAGTAATTTGGGGTTCAAATCCTAATGGGGTAAGTACTGAAAATGACTTCCCAAATGCCTCCAAAACCACTCAAATTTTTGAACAAATTTAGGGAATATATTAATGATTTTATTAAGGTCTCATGTGCACCATTAATTGATTATTATATCTTTTCCAACCCTCTCCCATTCAACTGCAAAAATCACCAATTCGACCCTTGGGGAAATGACACTATTTCTTCTCCCAATGCAATTAAACTAAGTAAAAATACTTCATATGCTCAAGTACAGTACATAAAACTTGTAAAATACATCCATGGCAGTCCATTAATAAAAAATTCATCAGATAATCATCCATTCATTCAAAATCATCAGCATTACATTGATTCACAACAAGGTAGTGGGGAAATGGCACTGTTCTTTCATTAAAAAAGAGATTTATACATTTCTACTTGGAATTTCGACTTAAAACTTTCTGGAGATGAATAATAGAGTATTTAATTCATATTAAAAAATAAATTGGGCATTATAATCTCTCCCAAAGAGTACAATATCTCACAAAAGATGCCCTCCCTCAAGGATCAAGAATATTCCATCAAAACTGGAAAAGGTTGAAGGAGTGAGCTGCAAAATAAGAAACCATGAGATGCCCCGTAGCTTACACCTGCAAATAAAGACTCCATTAAAGCTCCAAATGAAATCTATGAATGGCCTTTCCAATTACCAACTTGGATGGGAACCTTTCACCCTCAAAATTGGCTAAGGCAAGAAACTAGTCATCCACTAGCTCTCCCTCTTCACAAATGCAATTGCAAATTCTACAAATGATCAAAAGCTGCTTTCCTTATTTTTTTTTGACATTTATAAACTTCTAATGTCCTCCATGGGTCGAATTCCTTCCAAGAGACTCATGCCAACTCAAGTTGGGAAGAGATTCCAAAGAACGCCACTTGTACAACAATTCCTAGTCTCCCACTTCCACCAAATCACATGTGGAAGCATCTTATCTTCCCTAACACCCTTGAGTGCCCTATTGGAGTCTATTTTTAGCCCTGACATGTCATATATGTCATAGGTCAGCCTTCAGATCTAATTTGTGTGATAGGTGTCATAGCATCTTCATCATTATTGTAATAGAGCTAGGGAATCTATCCCAATTCTCTCACTAGCTCCAAATTTCCTCTTCCTCTTCCATGGGAGTTAATCTGTTAAATTTTTAGAATTTACTTCAATCTGATCTAGGATCTTAACTAAGAGAAAAACATGTATAGAAAATCTACAGCATATCAATCATGGACACAATAATGCAAGCACACAAGAGACACAGAGTTTACTTGGGGAAAACCATAAAGGTAAAAAACCCCAATAACTTCCTCAGAGATAGATAGAGCAATGATACAACCATAATACAAGAGATAGTCTTCTCCTAGCAGTAGAGCCTCCTCCTCCACAAGTGCACCACTCTCCCAAGTGTGAGTGAGAGAATAGAATGTGTAAAATGAGAGAGACGCACTCTCTATTTATACACTAACTTGACTTGACCTTTACTCAACTAGGTCGGCCTCAACTTAACCACTTCACATAATGATGACTGGGCCGACCCCCACTAGGGTGGTCTAATAACCCTTTGACCCACATGGTCGACTCCCAATATGATGTTCTAATAACCCTTTGACCCACATGACTTATACAGGGCTGACCCCAACAAAGTGGTCTAATAACCCATCACGTATAAGTTACAACACTTACAATATAAATGACGACACTTCCGTATAGAGGAATAATAACATCTCTATAGGAATACAATATACATATATGTGAAATACATTACGAAGTTACATATACATCAACACTCCCTCTTAACTAGGAAGGTATTTCTCGACACAGGTCTTTTAGCACAAGTCATCTTCTCTGGATCATCGTCACTGGATAATCGTCATCGAGTCATCATCATCGTCATTGCTGCTGCTATCTCAATCAATCTCTGAATCTACTTGCCATAGGAAGTTCTACAGACCCAGTGCTTTTTCATACTGGATGTAGGCCCAACACCTCCAAGTCTTCATCATCACTGGCCATACTGTGGAATCCTCGGGACTTATTACGTGCGTCACAAAACCTCGAAAGAGCATCCCAGGCTATTATGAGCACACGGATCTACCTATAGGATCTCCCAGGTCCATATTATATGTGACCTCACCACAAAACCTCCCAAGAGCATCTGAGGTTGTTACGAGCACACAGCTCTACCTATAGGATCTCCCAGGGATAGATTATATGTGGTCACCACAAAACCTTGCAAGAGCATCCCAGGCTGTTACGAGCACACAACTCTACCTATAGGATCTCCCAGGGAGAGATTATATGTGGTCATGGCAAAACCTCACAAGAGCATCCCAGGACTTATTACGGGCACACAGCCCAACCTATCGGATCTCCCATGGACATATTATATGCCATAGGACAAAACCTCGAAAGAGCATCTGCCAGATATCCCAGGTCCATATTATATGCCATAGGCAAAACCTCGAAAGATTATCTGCAGATCTCCGAGGGCCAAATTATATGCCATAGGAAAAACCTCAAAAGAATATCTACAAATCTCCCAGGGCCAAATTATATGCTCACTTGCACAACCTGATCCATGGCCATAGAGTATCAACCTGATACTCACCATACATCATCCTGATGTACACCTGATCATCCTGATCATGATCACTACAACATCCTACTGCATGTCATCTGCAGCAACATCCTGAAGCTCGTCATCCATGATCATCCTGATCATACAATGCATCTACCTAATGCATACCAAGTATCTACCTGATACATATCATCATACATGATCCACCTTATCATACAGTGTATCCACCTGATACAAATACAAATACATGACACATATCACCATACATGATCCACCTGATCATATAATGTATCCACCTGATACATATACAGATACATGGTCCAAGCATCCAACATGATGCATATACAAAATACATACAAATGATCGTACTGATCATATCCAGCATCCAACATGATGCGTGCATACATATACATATAAATTATCCAACTAATCATATCCAACATCCAACATGATGCATACATACATATACATATAAATGATCCAACTGATCATATCCAACATCCAACATGATGCATACATACATATACATATAAATGATCCAATTGATCATATCCAACATAAACCAGAACATCATCCTGATGCTCATCATCCAGCGCTTACATCCATAGCCATGTGAAGGATCCTCCTTCCAATATGCTTGGAATGGCTTCAACAAATGTGTCCATCACTTCTTCCTTGAAGTGTCATCAATCCGAAGAACACCAAGCCTCTCTTTGAAGTACTCGAACTTCACCCTGGCTAGTGGCTTCGTTAGCACATCTGCAAGTTCCTCGTCCGTCGCAACATACAGGAGCTTCACAGCTCCTCTCTGTACCATATCCATGATATAGTGATGTTTGATCTCTATGTGTTATGACCTGTCATGAAACACTGGGTTCTCAGACAGTTTCATACAACTCTAGTTATCACAGAAGATACCAATAGCATCCAACGGGAGATCAAATAACTCAGACAATAGCTTCCGTAGCCATACTGCCTCACAACTAGCTGAATAGGCTGCAACATACTCTGCCTCAGCTGTACTCAGTGCTACGTGGGACTACTTCCTGCTAAACCAAGATATCACACCTGATCCCATACTGAAGCAACACCCAGATATGCTCTTCCTATCTGCAACACTGCCAGCCCAATCTAAATCAACATAACCCTACAGGTTAAAATTTTGATTCACTTCATACTTGAGCCCATAATCCACTGTACCCTTCAGGTACCTCAGAACATGCTTTACAGCAACCAGGTGAACACTCCTTGAATCTGTCAGAAACTGGCTTAATGTGTTCACCGCAAAGCAAATATCTGGTCTCGTGTTCGTTAGGTACATCAAGGACCCAATCATCTAACGATACATAGAGACATCAACCGGCTTAGATGAAGCATCACAAAGAAGCTTCAGATTCGATGCCATAGTTGTGGCCATGGCCTTACAATCCATCATCCCAAACCTCTTCAGGATCTCTACTGCATACTTCCCTTGCCCAAGGAAGATTCCATCTGCACTCTGCCACACCTCAATGCCAAAAAAAAAAACAAATAGTGCATAATCCCCAAGTTCTCCATCTCGAACTCGGCAGCAAGCTTCCGCTGTGTGTCGGCAATCAATCTGTCATCTCCTGTTACAAACAGGTCATCCACATACAGGAGTAGAATCACAGGATTCCTTCCTCAACCTTGTAGTAAAGGTTGGAATCCGCTTCACTCTTGGTAAAGCCCAAACTGGATAGAAAGCTGTCTATCCTACCAAGTTCTCCACACATATATGACTACACCATTCAAGAAGGTTGTCTTGAAATCCACTTGGTGTATCTTCTATTTCACCACTTTTATATTTCTCTATGCTGTCATCTGCAGCATGCTTGATCTGGTAGTTCCATTTGGAAGTTACAACATACTTCCCTTCAACCCTTGGGACTGCATCCCAAACATCGTTCTTCATGATCGACAGATCATGGCATTCTTCCCGTATCCTGAGAAATTCAATATCTTCAATAGATAATTTTGTTGCTTGAACAAATGTTGTAGTCCTTCTTTTGTAGGTGAAGATATACGATCTTTTCTACAAAACAAGTTAAATTGCATGATTAGAAACATCTCATATTTTTTAGACAAATTTTTACACATAAAAAAATATGTCATACAGTCATGCAATTATCTTATCTAATGCTTCAATACAACATTTATCCATGTTCCACAACTTTCTAGATGCCTTCCAGTCTCTACTAGAACATTGTTAAGAGTGTGCACATCTCCCAACATGTCAGCAAAGAGGTTTCAATCTAGATAAGTAGCAATGGAATGTTGTACAATGCCATAGGCCACTTACCCATCATATGCATATTAGTAGTATCGTGTTCATTAATGCAAATATGCAAAATACATATCCTAAGTCTAGGAACATAAGCATATGTATCATTGAAAATTTTTATTTAAACAAACAAATATGTAAGAAGTGGTAATTAAAATACTTATCTTTGTTTGTTTGTTGGGTGGACTCCCTCTGAGTCTTTGCTTTCTTGCAGGAGCTGCTGAAGTAGTTTTTTCTACACCTTTCTGTTATGGATTGAAGAAAGATGGTCAAATCCCTCTGAATATCTGCATCCTTGCAGAAACTACTGGAGTGTGCTTCCTCTTGATCTTTGCTTCCTGGATTACCTGTCCTTGAACTTACATCCATCCTTAATCACTATGCATGCTTATTAGTATCATCATTGTGTTATCCTTAAGGTCTCATACATAATCACACATTTATTAGTATAATCTTAATACTATCAAAACACAATAATCTTAAACATGTATATTCATGATCATTCACAGGTAATAAACATTAGTATTCAAGGTTTCAAGGAAGTCTTCTTTTACTCATGCATATTCTTATTTGATCATAGGACTCTTCTGATTAGTTAAATCATTAATGCATAAACCTGTGATTACTCAAACCTATACCTTCATGATTCTTCTGGTTAGTCATATCATCAATTATTGTAAGAAACATAATATGCATATAGCCATGACTATTCAAACCTATGACTTCATGAATAATCATTATCAACAACATGACAATATAAGATCCTAACACAAGGTAGGATTCTAGCTTGATATAGGAAAAACATACCTAGATTAGCATGCTAGCTAGTTATGTCTAACATACCCGCATAATGTCTTCTAGTTCTCTTCAGTGACTTGTGCTATTAACCTGCATGTCTCATAAGTTAACCATTGTAGAACCAAATTATACATACCTCAAAAGTAGATCTTCTATGTGATCCATGACAACGGATGAATATTTGTCTTCATGTCACCATGAGCATATGTTCTTGAAGTAGAACATGATTTGACTTTCTTGGTGTACATTTTGTGTTAGAGAACAACATAAACCTCATACAACATCACAATGCATTAGTACATTCATAAGTGTCAAAACCTTAATCAATGAATATCTTCTATTAAGGTGATACGACAAGTCTAGTAATTAATCAATATTGTACTGTAATGATATGAAGACAAACATATGATAAAATTAACCATGAAACATACCTGTGAGCCATACCTATCAAGATTGTTTGTAATCTTCTTATGAAAGGCCTTATCCTCGTCTCCCTCTGAAACATGAACTTCTTCACTTATGCAGGTGACCAATCCATCCTCTTCTACGATTAACCCAATCCACTTGATTTGTAGGAACTGGATCTGGAGCTGTAATAGGGTTTGTGAGAGAAACCACAAAAATTCAAACTTTGAATTTCAAACTTTCGAAAGGATATAAATATGCGCCTTGATGAGCTGATCAAGCTGGTATATTCAGAATTTGAAAACTGCAAATTTTCACTCCTCAATTTTGCCTTTGAAACTTTCTGATTCACTAGACGTGACCTCAAACTAGGGTTTGATGAAGCCCACTCTTCTGCTCAATCAAAAGGTTTTATCCAAATCTCTAAGCTTCTATTTTTATGAGGAGCTTCCAGCCGTGGTCACAGATTTAAAAAATTCCCATTTTTGTAGAAGCCCTAATTTTTCACTTTTCTGATCAAAGTCCCAAACTAGGGTCTGATCAAGCCTGACCTTCTGCCCAACCAAAAATTCTGATCTTGGTCTCTAAATTTTGATTTTGATGAGTAGTATTCAGCCGTGGTCTCCGATTACAAAAATTCCAACTTTTTCCAAAGCCCTAAATTCCAAAAGTCATGAATGAAGGTGCTAAAAAATAATTATGATTTGACAGGAATATGTACTTGATTGTTTATAGTGTAACTCTGAACTTTTCGATCCACATGGTCTGAATTTTTTTTCTAAGATAGCCCGACCTGTTATCTTTCCATCCCGAAAGGTCTGACCTCAATTGGATTCTCTGAGAGAGAGTTATTCCAAGTGTCGCAACGTGACCTGTTTATGGGATAATACAGGAGAGCGAACTTGTACGGCATGCCACATGTCACTGGTTCAACTTGGGCCTCTGAAATGTTTTCTTGAGATAGCCCGATCTGTTATCGTTCCATCTCGACATGTCTGAACTCAATTAGATTCTCTGAGAGAGAGTTATGCCTAGTGTCGCAACGTGACCTATTTATGGGATAATACAGGAGAGCGAACTTGTACGGTGTGCCACATGTCACTGGTTCAACATCAACTTTTGAACAACTTTTCGGAGATAGCACAGTCTGTTTACTACCTATCACTTTTTACGAAATTTCATTTGGAGCTTCCTAGCCTAAGTTATGACCTTTTTCCCAAGGTCACCTGATTTTGACTTAGATCTGGAAGAGGCCAAAACCCTATATTGTACAAATCATAAATCACAAAGTACAATGAATTAGAGGTTTTTCTTTGGACACAAGGTACATTGGGATCTGATATTTGACCTGTAAAAGTTTTAAATCCGTAAACTTTGTCAAAACGGATTTATAGCGAAATTGCTACGATGACTGGTTTTTTCTATATCAAGCCCTAGCATCATAAGTGCAACAAGTGTCATACATGCCATATCATGCCTTCTTTCGGGCTAGCTCTGATACCATGTTAAATTTTAAGAATTTACTTGAATCTGATCTAGGATCTTAACTGAGAGAACAAGATGTACAACAAATATACAACATATCAATCATGGACACAATAATGCAAGCACACAAGAGACACGGAGTTTACTAGGGGAAAACCATAAAGGTGAAAAACCCCAATAACTTCTTCAGAGATAGATAGAGAAATGATACAACCAGAATACAAGAGATAGTCTTCTCCTAGCAGTAGAGCCTCCTCCTCCACAAGTGTGCCACTCTCTCAAGTGTGAGTGAGAGAATAGAATGTGTAAAATGAGAGAGACACACTCTCTATTTATACACTAACTTGACTTGACCTTTACTCAACTAGGTTGGCCTCAACTTAACCACTTAACATAATGCTGACTGGGCCGACCCCCACTAGGGTGGTCTAATAACCCTTTGACCCACATGGCCAACCCCCAATAGGGTGGTCTAATAACCCTTTGAGCCACATGACTTATACAGGGCCGACCCCAACAAGGTGGTCTAATAACCCATCAAGTATAAGTTATGACACTTACAATATAAATAACAACACTTCCGTATAGAGGAATAATAACATCTCTATAGGAATACAATATACATATATGTGAAATACATTTTGAAGTTACATATACATCAACATACTCTTCCTCTACATTTCGACCTCATTGACTCATGCCAAGTATTATTGTCCTTATAACTCATCCCAAGAACATTAAGCTTCCCATTGATTCAAAATTGCAAGAAGAGGATGCCATGTGGCACATAAATTCTAGCTTGTGTGGGTCCCACTTCCTCCATGTGTCTTCATGATCAAATGCCACTTTGATTTTCACTTGTATATATTTATTTATCTCCTTTATTAAATATTTATGCCATCCCAATGTTCCAACATCATTTATTATCCCCATTATTCCAAATCCCAAAGCTTCCACCCCAAACCTAGGAAACTAGTAATTTTCCTCCTTGGCAATTATTTGACCTTCAACATCAATTTGACAAACTCTAATGAATAGGGCCAATTTTCTTAGTCCATTGTGACCCAATGCCAAATTTGCGACATGAAAAATCATCCCTTCCCAATATTGCTTGTCCTCAAGCAATTCCAAACATGGGTGTTGAAGAACCCGCTTTCTGTATAATTCTTTGAAGTTGCCACTGAATTTCTCAACCTTGAGTCTTTGAGATTCCATGAATATTTTAGAGAGGAACCACCATCCTTGCTGCTGCACTAATCTGATTAAAATAACTTTATTAAGTGGGGAATCCATCTCCCATACTTCTTTATTTCCCCCAAAAAATGAAACCAATGAGAAAAATTATTCCAGGGTCCCATTCCTTGTATTGCACCCCAACAATTAAGAGTGCTCTCCAACCCACACAATTAGATAAGAGGATTCCTGGATCCCATTTTCTTGTATGCATTCTTCCAAACATCATGAGTACCAAATATATATCATCAAAGTACATAACAACATAATGAAAATGTACATCAAGGATATGCTTCATCAAAGAGTCATGAAAGTGCTTATACCTCCAAGCAAGTAGACCACCATTTTCCAAGTGCATACAAGCTTCAAGTGACCAATCAAATTTGCTCGAATGACATAGGTGAGGATCCCATGTCCTATAATGCTACTCCAAAAGGATGTGATATGCATCAAAATATTTAGCCATGTATTCTTTCATCCAAGAAGTGAATGAAGAATCTCGACTAAAATCTGAACCAAATAATGAGCAGAAAAAACAAGGAGACTTCAAATGACTCAAAGAAGTCTCACCCATACATCTCTGAATGTGAGAATCATAAAAATATAACAAATTATGTGGCTGCCAACAAAAATGTTCTCCAATCATAAACCTATTCTCCCAAGTGTTGGATGAAGTTCCTCCAACATCAAATGAATCAAGTGTTGAGTAAGAAAAACCATGAGTCTTCAAGTTACTCAAATGCATATCATAGGTGCATTCATGTAGATGTGCATCATCATAAAGTAACAAAGGATGCTGCTGCAAATGTGAATAAGAATGTGCTCCAACCAGATCATCATAAAAAGTAAATATAAGAGTTCCATACTCATCATGTGGCACCACCAAAAAGAACCCTTTCACCCATACTTCATTGAGACTAATGCTACAAAACATGGAATTGTAGGATGTAAGAGATTGAAATAAATCACCCAAATGATCAAAAAGTGCATAAGTTTCATTATGGGAAGGATCCATATGGGTAGTATCATGCAGTTCCTTCAAAAGTGTGAAACCTTTGTCATACATTGGTTGCAACATTTTAAGAAGTTGCTCATTTTGAATAGTGAGATTATGAATATCCTCATTATTCTTCAAATATGCATCATGTAACAATTCATTAAGCTCAAACAAATGGTTTCTATCAAAAATCAAAGACATAAAATTACCTTTGATGTGGCAAATTTCTCTTTGAATCTTCTCCATGTCTTGAAGGAAAGATATTTCCTTCAATGAAGTAGCTCTCCAACAAGAATTTGACACCAATGCTTGAGTGTCATGGAGAATGCTGAGGGACTCTTGGATCTTATTTTCATTCATCTTTAAGGACCCTTCAAGAAAATTAGGCTCTTGCAAATGAACCTCCTCATCTTCTTCATGTTTGCTTGGACCAACTCCATGAATCTCAAGTGGCGATGGGGAAGTTGATCTTGGTTCTTCTTCAATTGATACAAGGTCTTCATTATCATGCTTAATGGAACTTAGGCTTGCAGAAACACTTTCAAAAGTGATCTCTATGTCACCAACATAGAGTTGTGAGCACCCATTAGTAGGTACTCCTTCATAGTTTAAGCATCCATCAGTAGATGCTCTTTGGTTCATGTCTAGGCTAAGAGGTGTCTCGAAATGACCTTCCATATTTTCAATAGAATTTTCTTCATACTCTTGTGATGTCTCTTCATTTTTATCCTTAAAGCAAGATGATGCATTTTTCCCCCTTTTTTCGTTATGATCAATATCTTTGGAATCTCTTTTTGAAGAATTCCCAAAAGCTCTCCTCAAGTGGGACATAATGTTATGCACACATATATGATACTCACTCCAAGGTTCTTTACAAGAAAGGCATAAACCTTTCTTTACTAGCTCCACATCTTCATTTTGGGCCTATTTTCATAAACATGTTCAGAATAGTACTCAAAAGACATGGCATTTTGTGTATTTTTGCTCGAAGCAATATATTCTTGATATTTTTTATATTGTTGGGGAAAGGTTTTATATGTTGCTCTCCATCTTTGGAACTCACTCATATAATTATCCTTGGTTGGTGTGACACACTCATATTCATCAGATAAAAGTCATAAGAATAATCTTCATTTCTCTTGAAATTGTAAGAAGTGTTGCATGTTGGCACCTCTTCCTCGTACCATTCACATTCTACTTCATATTCTTAGACGCATCTGCATAGTCCTCATAAGAATTGTACTCAAAGGATTCATGATAATAGTAAGACATGGCTGCCAATTAATCTTGAATGTATGTACGAAATCCACAGGTGCAAGGACCATGCTATGATATCACTGTAATGTCCCTTGTTAGGAATTTGATTAAAATGACATTTTTCACTTTTTTCTGTAGTTAGACCTTTGACTAGTTTTGAGCTCTAGTTCCCCAAATTGCTCCAATTGCTCCCAAATATTCTGAGAAGGTATATGAATGATTTTATAACATAAATATGTATTTTAGGGATGCTTTTGTACCTTTAAAATACTTCTGCAAGTCTTCTTTCAATTCTGTCCAATGTAGGGAACTTTACTAGTAATTTCCCTTTGACTAGTATTGGTCTCTAGGTCTCAAATTAACTCCAAATGCCTTCAAATATTCAAGGAAGGTGTATGAATGATATTAGGACTTGAATATGATTTTAAGGGATTATATATGGCCACCAAAATACCTCTGCAAACCCTCTTAAGATTCTGGACCAAGTATGTAATTTCACTAGTAATTTGGGGTTCAAATCCCCCTGGGGTAAGTACTGAAAATGGCTTCCCAAATGCCTCCAAAACCACTCAAATTTCTAAAAAGATGTAGGTAATATATTAATAATATTATTAAGGTCTCATGTGCACCATTAACTGACTATTATATATGTTCCAACCCTCTCCCGTTCAACTTCGAAAATCACCAATTCGATCCTTGGGGAAATGACACTATTTCTTCTCCCAATGCAATTAAACTGAGTAAAAATACTTCAAATGCTCAAGTACAGTACATGAAACTTATAAAATACATCCATGGAAGTCAATTAATCACAAATGCATTAGATAATCATCCATTCATTCAAAATCATCAGCATTACATTGATTCACAACAAGGTAGTGGGGAAATGGCACAGTTCTTTCATTAAAAATGAGATTTATACATTTCTACTTGGAATTTTGACCTGAAACTTTCTGGAGATGAATAAAATAGTATTTAATTCATATTAAAAAATAAATGGGGCATTATAATCTCTCCCAAAGAGTACACTATCTCACCAAAAATTCTCTCCCTCAAGGATCAAGAATATGCCATCAAAACTGGAAACGGTTGGAGTGAGCTACAAAAGAAGAAACCATGAGATTACCTGTAGCTTAAACCTACAAATAAATACTCCATTAAAGCTCAAAATGAAAGGTCTGAAAGGCCTTTCCAATTACCAACTTGGATGGCAATCTTTCACCCTTGAAATTGGCTAAAGCAAGAAACTACTCATCCACTAGCTCTCCCTCTTCACAAATGCAATTGCAAATTCTACAAATGATCAAAAGATGCTTTCCTTATTTTTTTTTTACATTTATAAAATTCTAATTTCCTCCATGGTTCGAATTCCTTCCAAAAGACTCATGCCAACTCAAGTTGGGAAGAGATTCCAAAGAACGCCACTTGTACAGCAATTCCTAGTCTCTCACTTCCACCAAATCACGTGTGGAAGCATCTTAGCTGCCCTAACACCCTTGAGCACTCTATTGGAGTCTATTTTTAGCCTTGGCATGTCATATATGTCATATGTCAGCCTTCATGTCTGATTTGTGTCA
Source organism: Larix kaempferi (assembly GCA_027924585.1). NCBI lineage: Eukaryota > Viridiplantae > Streptophyta > Pinopsida > Pinales > Pinaceae > Larix > Larix kaempferi. The sequence continues at coordinate 682,839 of BSBM01000114.1, forward strand.
TAGGTGTCATAGCATCTTCATCATTGTTGTCATAGAGCTAGGGAATCTAGCCCAAGTGTCTCACTAGCTCCAAATTGCCTCTTCCTCTTCCATGAGAGTTACTCTTCCTTTACATTTCGACCTCATTGGTTCATGTCAAGTATTATTGACCTTACAAATCATCCCAACAACATTAGGATTCCCATGGATTCAAAATTGCAAGAAGAGGATGCCATGTGGCACATGAATTCTAGCTTGTGTGGGTCCCACTTCCTCCATGTGTCTTCATGATCAAATGCCACTTTGATTTTCACTTGTATATATTTATTTATCTCCTTTATTAGATAGTTATGCCATCCCAATGTTCCAACATCATTTAGTATCCCCATTATTCCAAATCCCAAAGCTTCCACCCCAAACCTAGGAAACTAGTAATTTTCCTCCTTGACAATTATTTGACCTTTAGCATCAATTTGACAAAATCTAATGAATAGGGCCAATTTTCATAGTCCATTGTGACCCAATGAAAAATTTGGGACATGACAGATATCTCATGAGGATCATAACTAAAAGGAATCTTATCAGGAATATGATTAAAAAAATGCGAAAGGGATTCGGTGGAGAATGAATTCTTCAAAACAATATCATCGTTAATAAATTGGAAAGGAACAAAATGACAATTTGGTGTTATCTTAAAATCAATTACCTCATTTTGTCCGTCAATATGAAGCTTAGAATTAAATACATTAGATCTAGATGTGGTCATCATGTTGCAATGAAACAGACAAATATCTAATACAACATGAGAAAATATTGTATCTCTTTCCATATTACAGATTGAATCATAATCCTTAATGATATGAGATGAAATAGATGAAGATGCATTTATTACATGAGTAATGGTAGTAAGAATATTATTGTCCTCTTCATCACAATTTAGAGATAAACCAGATTGAACATAAATATGTCCCTCATGCTTAAAAGACCTACTTTGTATCCCATCAAAATCTAACCATAACATAATATCAGTTTGAAAATTATTAATATACAAATGTAATATTTGATCATAAAAAATATTTGGATACAAAGAGAAATAAGTTTCAGAATGTAAAAAATTAAATGCTTCTCTAGTGATAAAATAGCTTTCATTAATTGTTTCAAGAGAAGCATAATTAGTAAAAATATGATCTAATAATGAATTTTGAATGAGGGAACCTGATTCATCATGAGAAGAGGATAGTGTAATATCAATAATAGAATCATCATTAGCACATCCAATTGTAGGATCCAAAATCTTTAATTCTTCTTCCATGCATCATCTATAACACGAGTTTTAGGATTATTACTTAACATAAGATTTGAATTGTAATCCTTATTCTTTTGTTCCAGAAACTGTGTGTCACAAAATCCTAATTCTTGTGCATGCACAACAATTTCATTATTTTGAGTGGAATTAATAGGATTGGATCCTAAATCAACATCGACTGATGAACTAAGATAATCATCAATATGCACATCATTAATTTCATATTTATCATTCTTTTCAAAATAAAGTGTATCAGAGAGAATTCAGATGGAAAAACCAATCAATTGTGTGCTTTTCAGAAAGTTGGTGTCTCTCATGACACTTGCAACATATTAACATAAACCTGGAAAAGAAATAATCAAGAGATTCATCTTTGCATCTACGGAGATTTTCTCATTCAAAACCAAGTTTTATGTAACTATAATTCTCATGAGCACTAAGAAAAAACTCTGTGAATTGTTTCAATGAATGAATATATTTAGCTGATAGAAATTCATACCAACTCCAAATTCTTCCTTCAAAAGTAGTGGATAAAAATTCTTCATCTCTCATTCTCATTAGATAAATTTATAAAATCACAAAAGTAATTAAATTGAGAAAGTTACTGAAATGCAAAGATATTACCTTCTCTATTGAAACTCAATTGTTGCAAGAAATTAGTCGTTCCTCTAAGTAATAGAAAGTGGAAGAAGACAAAAGTACTTCCTTGAATACATCTGAAGAAGTGTTGTTTCCAACTTAGACTTGGCTTGTCGCTGCAAATACATTATTGAACAAAACCAAAAACATTAATCTAATTATTAAATAAATTATCAAAATTAATCTATCCTACACCTACTCCTACACTATAAAAATTAAACAAGACTAAATATAATCAAATTTCCAATGCAACCATGGAAGCATATGGAAACCTGCAAAAAAGAAGATATGAATAATCAGAAAACATGATATGAATGCTTGAAAGTAAAAATGGAAAAAGAATGCATTAAAGAAAATAAAATAAAGTTTATATACAAACGAAGAGAATGAAGCCTTACCATCTTTATATACAAATAGGGAAAACGGAGTTTTACCAGAATGATGAAATCTTGCTGAGAAAGATTTCTCTAGCCAATCAACAACACAATCATGGTATGTATAATGAAAATCAAAAGAATGACAGAAAGAGTTTGAAAGATTCATGCGATGAAATGGATTATTTGAAAGAAAATCAACATTATTATTATATGAATCCAAAACTTCTTCTTGAACAATTTTCTCCTTAGAAATATTTCCTTGAACAAGATCAGCAAAATCAAATCCAATTTGTTCTAGTTTATTCTCATAAAGATCATCGAAATTGGTTGATTTGATTGGAAATTCCCAAAGAGATCAAATTGTGTAAGAGTATTTACTTGAGGAGAACTAAAGATATGAGATGTTATAAATGTAGAACTAGATTCTTCTTCATCAAGTAATTGATCGTAAGAAGAAAATGTTTCTTCATTGAATGATGAATCATAAGAAGAAAAATTCTGAAAATTATCATTAGAAATAGTATCCATTTCCAGCAAATAAGAATGATAGGAAAACATAGATTGATGATAAAGATAAGAATCTTCTTGATCTTCTTCATGTATTTCATAATTAACTTGTACCTCTTTCAGATTTAACAATGAAGAGTTAGAATCTAAAATATATGATTGAAGCCATTGTTATCAAATAGATCAGGATACAAAGACAAGTACGAAGAGGAAATAAGTGCATGGAATTCATCTCTTTGTAGAATATTTTGAGACCGAGATTCATTAAAAGAGTTTTTCTCTTCAAAAGAAATATGTATGAAAGATTTCAAATTAGGATCTACTTTTTTCTCTAATGTAGTATCATCCTTTTGTGAAATATGTTCTCCTATAGAAACAATTAAGTGAGAAAATGGTAATTGAGAAAACATATCACAAATTTCAGAACAATTAGTTGATTCAAGATTTAACAGAGTAATAAATATCAGAATCTTGAATCTCTTTACTTATGTTATAAGAAGATTGTTTGATATCATGATCAGAACTATTCTCTTGTACTTTAGAAGACTCTTCTTTAGAAAAATGATTTCCTTCATGATGAGTTAGACTTTAAATTTCATGTGAAACAGATATTGGCATATCAACATTTAAATCACCCAAATCATCACATTGATTATAATCCATATCCAGAAAAGAGAAGGAATTCATTTCTACAATTTCTAAATCCTTAGACTCTTCATGCAAATATAAACCAAGAAGGTGGATGATTATCGATATATAAGTCAGATTTATCATCTACTAATTGATCAGATTCATGTAAAACAGAACAAATGTTCCACAACCATTCAAATATTATAGGACGATCTATTAAAGGGAATCTATAATAGAGATTAAAATTTCTAATTGCAAAATCTTCTAATGATTCACCCTCTGATGAAGTGAGTTGTTTCCATTCATTGCATAATCTAACATAGTCATAATGTCCAAAAGAAAGTATGAAAAGAAATGCAAAATGTTCAAAAGAACGGACAGAGGCAAAAGGTAAGGTTACACACCACTCTTTGACTCGTCCTTCGAATGTGAAGGCTAACAATCTGCACAAAACATCTTGATCCAAATTTTTGTTTAAGAATACAATTATGAATAAGTTGAAGAACATGTTCTTGTGCTAATATCTCTCCTTCACCATCGAATTTTACCTCTATCAAATGCTTCATCAAATCTGTTTGAAGATGAAAACTAATTTGTTTAGAAAAACAACTAAATACCAAATCTTGGGCCGGAGCCATTATAAAATAATATGATTAAAATAGCTCAAATGAACTTACATGTTGGATGGCAACCCTCCTTATAGCTCCATTTGTTGAGGCCTCGGGGGTGCAGAGTAAACTACAAGGTGCTCCAATGGGTCCAAGGCTTCCTACAGAGGAAGAAAACCCAAGTTGAAAGGCTTCAAAAGACCCTATGCAAGGGAAGTTCTATCCCCAAACTATTTGGTATGGTGATCTCCCATGGATATTCGGCCTCCGCCGACACTCTAAGAGTTGGTGATTTGATCACTTGGATGAATTTTCCATTCAAGAAAACAAGGGTGTGAAAATGGTAAAACTAAGCTAACCTAACCTATTTCAGAAGAGGAAACTAATCTAAGTTATTCCTATTCTAAAAAGAAATCTTGATATTGTGCAGGGTAACTTGGTTTGTGTTTTAATAAGTTATTTCATCGGCTTAATAGAAATGTAAAACTAGATTATTAACCTATTACTTCAAACTATGATCAAACAATGGAAATTGTTGATAACAATTTAAAGATTTGAGCGCATCCAAGAAAATCATGTTGTTCTTTTTCCAATTAAAAAATTAGCATGAACTTAATGTTGACTATAAATTATTTGTAGAAATAAATAGACATGTTGCATAAATAAACTTATTCAACACATTTGTAAATCTGGATCGTGAATCATGATAAACCAAAACTCCAAATCCAGAATTGTCAATTGATTGCAAATTAATAAACAGTAATTGATAATTGACTCAGAGCATCATCAAACTAATCAAATAAACTTGATAAGTAAACAAGAAGACATATGGAGAAACTTTACTGTATTTAACACAACTGCAAGAAATTAGAGTGTCTGCAAAACAAGGCATGTCCAATTGTTCCTTGTTGATTTGAGCTCTCAAATCATCATCAACCTTGGCAGCATCTCCTCAGTTCTGAAAGAGAAATCTTCCAGCTCTGTCGATCACTTCCCCCTCCCAAATAATTGAAGGTATGTATTTATACAGAAAAATTATAAGAAAGGATCAAATCCATTTCCCCAAATTCTAAGCTAACTAGCTGAGTTGTTTCATTTGCCAGATCCATCCATGAGACAAATCTGGGAAAATCCGTTTTGAAGAACCAGTCATATATCCCAAATGAAGAATTTTTTGAGGATTCTGCTCTATCAGGAACTAATTGGGCACCTACTGCACAAAACCCATGTCTTGGATTTTCCAGATTCATTTCCATCGCTCCAGAAATCGCGTCCAAAGATCATTGCTTTCCAATTGGCACATTTTTTATCATTCCAAACTTGGGATGCAACTCTTCAATTTGATTCTTCTAAATCCAAATCAACACCTACACAATCCAGAAAATAAATTAAAATATCATTCCAAATCCGATCAAATAAATCTAGATTAATAACAACCCATTTGAAAATCAAAATAAAAAAGGTATGCAAATCTTATGCAAATCAAAAATTGACTGTTCATGTAGATTTTTGAGGTGGTTAAGTTATTCATCTGGAAAAGGTAACCTTCCCAAATCATTCCTCATCCTTCCAACTTTCCAAAGGGCTATCACAGGCTTGATTTGGACTTATAAATCTCGAGATATTGCCCTTGGAAGATAAGGCTTAGCAACTGTTGATTTTATTTCGGAATGAATTGTAGCCGTTGATTTCACAATTAAAATCCATTATTCATTTTGATTATTTTCCAAATGAATAAACCAAAATCTATATTCCTAACACAATCGGAAATCAAAATCAAATGTCGGGAAGAAAATTAGAATTCGAAAATCACTTAAACAAATCAAAATCGGAAAACCAGAATTAAAACCAAATTAAAAAAAGCTAAGTGAAAAATTAAGTTACCAAAATTTACGGACCCGAAATTACATTAAAATATATCGTAAGATAAAATTAGGGTCCGAAAAAATGTATGGATGAAAAGTGAAAAAGCGAAACCCGCAATTTCGGGGTGTCAGGTTTAGACATTGCAAAAATAAAGAATTAATGTGTTTCTGAAATCCGCAACCCGAAATTTCAGGTTTGGGGTTTACACATTACAAACTGAAAAAATAAATGTATTTCTGCAACCTGGAATTTCGGGTTTTGGGTTTGAAAACAACGTTCAAAGTAAAAAAATAACATTTCCCGCATCCCGAAAATGCATAAAAATACTTAGGAAGCTTGGAAAATTGCAAATTTTTTTATTTATTGAACGAAGTAATGAAATATCAATAATTATTTACGAAGAAAATGCAATATCTGAGAACCCTAAACCAATAAGTAAAAACTGAAACTATTTACAAAATAATTCTTAAGAAAATAAATGTGGGAAACAAGTTACGTATATAGGAAAAGAATCACTCCTATAATATAGGAGAGTTAATAAACTCCATAAATAGGTTTCTAACATAATCATTTTCTAGGAATAGAAAACCAAGAAAAGAATAATCCGTTTATGTAATGAAGACCAAGTCTAGGTGGGGTATGCGGGGAACAACATATAAAATTAATCCACCATGATCATGGAACCAAATCAAAGGATAAAAAACAACTCAAATGAATCAAAAGCAAATAATTAAAAATGGAAACAATCCAAATAATTATTCTAATAACGCAGTGTAATCTCATCCACAGGATCAAGACAAATCAATGGTCAAGATTAAATCTTGCGGCTGCAGGGTCAAGTCGTGGGGGTTTTTTCACAATGTTTTATTATGAATTCCAAAAGACACAACCCGGAACTTACGGGTTGTAGGTTTCGGGATCACAAATTGATAAAACAATGGTGAAAATAAGTTCCCAAAAGTCGCAAACCGAAACTTGCGGGTTGTGGGTTTCATAAACGAAAACATTCGCAAAAAGGAAAAAAGGCTTTCCCGAATCCCAAAACGCGGCATTTTCGGGTGTTGGGTTTCGGGAACACACAACGCAACCAAAAATCAAAAAAGAAATCTCAAAGGCCGAAAGTTGTACTTGTGGGTTCCAGGTTTCAGGTTGGAAATCACCAAACATTATTATGAAAGAAAAGCCCGCAACCCGCATCTGTTGGGTTTTGGGTTGACCCCAGGCAAAAGACTGAAAAGCAAATTTCTGCAACCCGCATCTGTCGGGTTGTGGGTTTCCAAAGTGTCGGGTTTCGGGTTGACGAAAGCAAATGACAAAACACTCAAAATTTGAGGCTTCTTGCAAACCAAAAACACTTAGAAATTTTCAGATCAAAAGGCAAACACACAGCACAAAACTATGGGTAAGGGATCTTAGGGATAAAAAACAAAAACTCATATTTACAAGAAAACTCACCCAACTAACTTTGTGTTTATTCAAAAATGGGGCTCCCGTGCTTCATCTAAGCATGGGATCTCTTGTGGCCACAACACCTTCCAATATCGATTCCTTAACACCATCCATGCTAGAGTTACTAACAGTTGGTTGCAGATGCGAAGGATAAGCCACGGTCTATCCCATGGCTACATAGTCACCAATATTGTGGCCCTCAGTCAATTATGAAGCTCACGACAGGGAAAGAAGAGGCACATTTCTTCACATTGTGCCCTTCTTATCAGTTATAGGCCAGAATTCACCGTTATTAAAGGAGGGAGTTTGGAGGCTACCTCCGAATTTCCATGGTAAGTCCTTTTGATTTTTACTCCATATACATTAGCATTCATATTGGTGTAGATAATGAGAGATATTTAAATGATTTGGGTCTTGTCTTCTAGTTTAGAACCATAGGTGGTTGTAGGTGTCTAGTTAGAGACCTCCATAATTCATTAGTGTTATTTATTAGTGAGCAATCGATTTCCATTCTGGATCTTTGGAGGAAACCAACGTCCTGCCTCATAACATCTCTCAAATAATTTCTACACAATACACATGCCTTTCTTTCTCCAACCCTAGTCCAGGAGAATTCCTATGAAACAGATAGAAAATTATTCAATTGATTGTTGTGGTTCCATATATTCTTCAATTAACTGTTGTTGTTATTTACATTCTTGACATTATAACAATACAACTTGCTTGAGAGAATTAGAAATATACCCCCAAAATATGCATCACATACTCTCGTAGCCAACTACAGAAAGTGAACCAATTGTTGCATCATAATCACAAAACCATCCATCAATTTCAGTGATTAATGTATCAAACAAAGAAAAGAAATAATAGATTAAAGTTTAACCTAGAAAACAAAGAAAAGCAATAATAGATCAAATTTAAACCTATCAAACAAATAAAAGTAAGAATAGATCAAAGTTAAACCTTGTTTATTGTAGCGACAGTATCAACATTGTGCAGACGAGGATCGTTTCCAAGTGTATTTAGCAATCAAATTGCAATAGAAAAATTGGCAACATGTATGAGAGTTCCCTCCCCAATTGAACCCAAGGTGCCTAACACCATCATGAAAACATCTACAGGATCTTCATATTTAAAAAGTATCCATATTGATATGATTTTTCCTTTTGAATTTCCATTCCCATGTTTATCAACACAACCATCCATATGGACAATAGTAGGGTATGAAATATTTTTGGCAGAATGGCTAGTAATACTAATTCTTTAGATATATCTCTACCAAATTCGTTCAAGTCGTCTCTATCATATAGTTCTAGGCGTAAGTTATCCATGTCTTATAAACATGTGAGGATGGTTGAGATGACCAAATGGTAAGAGACCTCCATAAATCATTTGCATTATTTATTGGTTGTGATATCAATCTCTCTTATATATATATAAGTTAATAGTAGGAGAAATGCTTCACACATGGAGGTGTATTAATCGATTAATTGTTTTCATTCACTTGAACGGGTATACGTATAAATGATCCCCTTAACTAACATTTGATATGAACAATAACTCTTTGCTCACCACGATTTTGTCTACATAGTGGCCATCACCTTGTGCATGAATCGATCTAAGAAGTATGGACCCAATCCACTCATGGAGTGGTTTGATCTTCCCACATTTCGATGGTATATGTATTCTTCTTAGAGTATACTCATATTCAAGTTGATCTAGGATCGATTACTTTGTTCATCTTTAAAATAGAGTGAGGGTATCTCCTCTCTCTCTCTCTCTCTCTCTCTCTCTCTCTCTCTCTCACTCCCTCGCTCTCTCTCTCTCTCTCTCTCTCTCTCTCTCTCTCTCTCTCTCTCTCTCTATATATATATATATATATACTAGAATTGATAGGTATCACTTTCTTACTGTGTGAAGACGAGAAACATTTCACCATATGATATTTAAAACTGTATTATGTGCTGACAATAGTTTTCTAACCTTTTAGGGATACCACATCTGGTGGGGGTGGTAAAGCAATGGATATGATGATCTATAATAATAAAAATAAGAATAAGAATATTTAAAAGATATTTTTGCAAAAAAATACCGATATACCAAAGTGTAAGGGACTGGTATTAAGGATAACATTAAGCAGTTTTAAAACATACGGTTAAATATATCACAAAATAAAAGATGATGAAAGAAAACCAAAGGAACCTTTACCTTGACTTTGACTGTAATTATAGAAAATGTATTTGTAGTTTTTGATAGTCTAGATTTTCACAATTTGACATGGACATATTTGACAAGTACATATTGACATATTGTGTAATTTTTTGGATTGAACTATGTTGGAATTTAGCAAGATGGATATTCACTTCATCCATCATCAAATGTTTAATCACAGTTTATATACTTTATAAATATGGAGTAATTTTCTTGATTGACTTGTGGATTTCTAATATGGTGTTGTGCTTCAAGACTTGGAGACTCAAAACAATTATTTCACTAGTTTAATTGGACTCTGTAGGTAGATATGAGGGAAGGGAAAAGTTGGTTGGAAATGAGAATGGATTTCCAATCACTCCTCGAGAGGCAACATTATACATACAATTTCTTGTGCTTATGAAGAGTGGGAATTGATGAAGAAGCCATAGAAAGCTTCAAGGCTCACCTCTTTGTTTAGAAAATAAAAATTTAAAATGATTAAGCATGGAAAATGATTCATATACATGGAGAGAATACCGAGTGGTAATTAGAAAATGCATCGTTTTGGAAGGGACATTTGTCATGCATCTATTTTTGTTGTAGTCCAAAGAAAGAACCGTTGCAGTTTGGAGGTTTCCATGTTGCTGGGTAATTGAGATGATGAATATACCATAGGTAGTGTAGTCTATCCCCAAAATCACCAAGTGTATGCACCAACTCATCAGGATTTATGGTCCCATGTGAAATTTTGGGATACTTAGTAATTATTCCTATGGCTTATGGTTAATTAAAGAGGTAATGCTAATTGCAAAATCAGACCACATATAGAATTATTTCATGTGACATGACTTAGCCATGCATTTAGATATCTCATTTCATAGATCTCATTAAACATTAAATTAGTTAGGTTTGTAGATCAAAATTCTACAAGTTAATGTATTCCATGGGAACCTGAATGTGAAATGTCTACAAAATTTTCCTGAATGTATTCTCCACTGAGAAAGTGCTCCATGATTTTGTGATAAGAGTCAGAAACAGAGGTCCCATCATCCCCACTGAGAGATATAATAGTCTAACTAAAATAATAAGGAACAAACGTTTTCCCAATGGAAAGATTGAACCATGTATTCTGTAGCAATAATAATATTGTTGGACAAATAAGAAAGTCAACTTTGGAGAGTGCCAAAGAAAAGGTTTCGAGGCTGACAACTATATACCTCTTTGGTTCAATATCTTTTTCTCCAGTGAGTTTCAACTCATGGTAACTACAGTTTTAATGAATATATTTGTTTGGATATGTTTTTCTCACCAATTCAGTAAGTGTTCTGCTAGTAGCAATAGATAATATATATGTCTTTGTAGGCTGGATGGGAGTAGATAAATTTTAAATTCCCTTGTCTAATTTTGTGAAGTGCAATGCCATTCCCGACAAGGTGATTTTCAATTTGGTTGGCCTATGAAAGGAAATCCAAAATTTACCGTGAACATAATCATTCTCTCATGAATTTCTCAGGCCTATAGGAAAATAAGTGCATACCAGAAAAACGTTGTCTAGCATATGAATAGCTAACTGAATTTCAGAAGCCACATGGTTTTCCAAATGGAATTTGGACCATGTATTCCATGGCACTGTAAATATTCATGGCCAACAAGGTAATTATTGTCGAAAATCCTATGATAGGAAATGGGTTTAGGAATGGTGGTTACATATCTCTTACATGGTGTTGGTGCTTTTCTTCTCAGTTAAGTATTAATTACAATTTTATATCATGATGGACACATTTATATTGAATGGACTTGTTTGCAAGTTCTATTCTTGATGAAGTAAGCACATAAGGCCTCTACTCATGTTTGATTATAACAGAACATCTGTTTGTAATGTCATTCCAGGCCATATTATTTATCATTGTATGGTCTAGGATTAGAAAGGATGGTGCAAGTAGGGACCAAGGAATTTCTGAAGCTTATTCATGTTCCTTGCATGGATGAAACATTTTCCATGTTACAAGGACTGCATAAACAAGGCATGAATATGGTGTTATTTCTACTTTTGTCCCTAATTGTTCATAATATGAGAATGTTTTAATTGTTACAATCCTTTAAGAGCTTAAAGGGCTTATGCAGTAAGGATTTACTTCACCATGCATTGTCATCTTAGCTTAGAGTTCTTTTGTTTGTATGGTGTCCTCTATCTCACTACCCCATCAACGGATGCACCCACCAAAACCTAGTATGTCAAAGGTCTTTTTGGAAGACCTTGCAAAGTCAGTCATTCACCTTTTCAGCCATTTCAGGTGAAAATTAAGAAGAACAGGTTGTAGTAAAAATAAATGCTAAAATGCATCAAGTTAAGAATGTTCCTTTATAGCCTTGAAAAGTTAGTATTAAGATTTACTTTAATAGTCTCAACTTAATTAACCTTTATGTTAATATTAGTCTTCACTTTTAGTCTTCAAAATGTTTCTCCAAAAAATATTTTCTCAATATTGATCAAATTCTCATAAATCACTTACAACTTCGGCCATTAGATGCATTAATTGAGCAGGGTAAAAATATATTTAACTCAAATATATGTGAAAGAGCCATGGAAAGAGTTACAAAATGTGATCGAGAGTTCAAACATATAGATCAATTGAGAAAGAACCTATATCATGTACATAAACTCTTGTTACAGCATAATTTTCCACCTTGTGAGCATCAGCACTCTTTGGCCTGTAGGATCCATTTTACTGACTCAGATCCACTTTATATCCTTTAGACACACTATTTTCCCTATTTTATCCTCTGTACGCTAGCTGCATCACTACAGTGGGTGTACTCGCGAGTTGCATCACTATATCCCGCGGGTAGCATGTAAAATGGTAAAAATCACTAGTTAATTTCTTTTTACTCCCAAAAAGTGGTCATAGGGTGACCTTTGGCCCTCCATTTGCCCCGAAAACGCCTCGATGTGTCCTTTTACTTACCTTTGGGAGGACTATATATTGAGAACATATGGCTTATGGACAAGAGAAGAAAGGAGAGCAAGAGAACTCTAGTGGATTTTTTCCCTATCTTGAGTCTACACTCATTGATCCTTGTAGTTGCGAACCCTTTATGTTCACCTTCCAAACTCCTTCCATAGTTTTAGTTTGCCATTCCATGGAGGATTGAAGTGGTGGAGGCACAAGTGGATTGACCCAGATCTTGGGTCAAATTGGTTGCCGACAAGAGTTCATATCTCATTGTACTTCTTGTTATTTATTAATAGAAATACTCATATTCTCATCCATTCATGTTGTGAATGTTGTTTATCTTACATTGGGTTGCATTTACTTATAATATCATGGACCATTGCTATTGATTATGTTAATGTCATTTATATATCATATGAACTTGTTCTATATTCGATGTGAAGACTAATTTGCAGGTTCAAGTGCACGAGTTGAAAGCTCCAATGGGGATCTACATCAAATGTTTGGATCGAGGTTGGTTATATTCTTCATTATCTTAGCATCGTCTTTTATATAGCATAGTATTGAGAATTGAGTTAATTTCTGGTATTCAACTATCTTTTGTGGTTCACCCCAAGCCATAGGAATTTTTCACCAACACAGAAACGGCGACTGCATTGGGGAAAACATCCATTTTTGGGGATTTTTCAGCGTTAGTCCTTATTTAGAGTTGTTGTTTGTCGAAACTCTATGTCACTAATTGGCCATTGAGATACATTATAGAAAAATATTTTTTTTCCGAGCCATTGGACTCTTTGTTTTCCCATTTGCTTTTCCCTACCCGCGAGTGAGCTTAGCTCTTCCCGCGTATACCTGCATATGTTTACACTATTGCCCGCAGGTACCCACAGGTATTCTTTTGATAGTAGCGTACAACTCCGGCTTTGGTTGATTCATGACCTTTGGTTGTTGTTGGGTTGGTTTTGGATGATCCTGAGTCTTTATTGGCCTGATTCTTGACTGTTCCATGCCTTGTTTGTGACCAGAACTCTTCTCTTTTCTTGGTTGAACCTTATTGGTTATTTTTACCCATCTTTGGATTTAGCCTTGTTGGATTTTTCCTATCTAACTCATTACGTTGGATGAGTCTTACTGTTTGGATTTGCTAGGTTGTCTTAGTGATCTCTTTGGAATTTCACTGACTAAATAGTAGGATTTTGCTTGCATTTTTCATTCCATTATATTGAAAAATACAAAAAAAAAGTTTTGCATTTTCCTTTTGCTTATAAGAGAAAATACCAAAAAAAAATTACTTTTATGTACTGCATTTTGCATTGACTACTTGCTGCTTTCATTTAGGTTTTGCTTGTGCATTTAAAATATAAAAGAGTTGCATCATTATTTCGAAACCATTGGATTGATTTTGCATGCTAGTGGCATTGTTTTTATTGGATATATGAGTCTAGAGTTTGATGATTTTGCATACTATTGAGTCATATACATCACTAGTTTCACGACCATATCCTTTGAGTACACCAACTAGCATAGGCTTAGAGTCTTGGAATAGATCATTGTGAGTAAACAATCCAAGACTACTAGAGGAAACATTGTGTCTGACCAGGGAGTGGTGAAATCCATGGTATACATCGATGTTCTCAGGAAGCTCTACTCATACAAGAGTTAATCATGAGGTCATGGGAGGTTGGTTGCGGAGATATCCTTCCAATACCAGCTGAATGTGGGAGATATTTCCAGGATTTGTTCATATCTGGGGACTCTTGGGGAATTTGAACCTCTTGAGTTTCGGGTTTAGCTACCCTGCCCATACGATGGATCCCACCTACGAATGTCCCCCTGAGCATTGGTTATACTGCGGTGACCATAGTTTCCTTACTTAGGTATCACATAGGGGACTTGCAGTGGTTATACTGTTTGTGTCCTAAGTCAGATAGGGGTTGGACATCACAGTTGTTTGTTTCCGAGGGTTATGGCCCTTTGCACGCAATGAAGCCTGGGTGCCTCTATCACTGATTCTATTACCCCCAACTACAGTTTGGGAGTCTCAAGCCTCTCCTAGGCGAGACATACCGGCTCTAGTGTCGGGAGCTCATTTAGCCACTTTGTTTGTCTGCTCTTGGTTGTAGTTTCTCTAGGTGTGTGATTTTGATTTATTGTTTTTGATCGATAGTTGGCCATTAGGGGACATTGTGATTTTATATTCTCTCCAGAGATATCGTGGCGCAGAGTCCTACTCTCCGTCGATCCCATCGGTTAGCTGATTTAAAATCGCCCGAGCTTTCATGCCGTGTTGCTAGGGGACGTCGACGGGCTCCCTCAAAGTCTTTGGATTCTTACGAGACATACGTCCTATATGTCATGATTGTTGCACACTCTAGCATGGAAGAAATCCCTACGACTCCATCGGGTAGAGTCGAGCACACTTTAGACACCCCTACTCCTCGTGAGGCATGGGGGGGTGATCCACCTGAGACCCAACCTAGTTTATTTGGTTTGGATCCACCCGAGACTCGACCTAGTTTGTTTGGTTTGGATCCACCTAAGGACGACCCGTTCGATATTTCATAATCACATAATTATTTATACAGGATGCCAGAGTTACACAATGACACAGGTCCTACAATCAACCCTACTGTGTTCTCATATGGTATGCCTAATTACAACACAGTTGATCCTTCCACTGCTTTTGGTAGTCATGCTAGCACTATTCATGGTGTTAGCAACACTGCACCCACTGGGGGAAATACCCTCACTGTGTTAAATTTTCAGAATTTACTTCAATCTGATCTAGAATCTTAACTAAGAGAACAACATGTACAGCATATCTACAGCATATCAATCATGGAGACAATAATGCAAGCACACAAGAGACACAAAGATTTACTTGGGGAAAACCATAAAGGTGAAAAACCCCAATAACTTCCTCAGAGATAGATAGAGCAATGATACAACCATGAGAGATAGACATAACCTAGCAGCAGATCCTCCTCCTCCATAATTGCGCCACTCCTCCTTGAGCGCATGTGTGAGAAGTGAGTGAGTAAATAGAGTTCCTCCCACACTCTATTTATACTTGACTTGACTTGCCTTTTTACCTAACTCATGTAGGCTCGAACTTAACCACATAATATAATGCTGACTGGGCCGACCCCCAATAGGGTGGTCTAATAACCCTTTGACCCACATGGCCAACCCCCAATAGGGTGGTCTAATAACCCTTCGACCCACATGACTTATACAGGGCCGACCCCAACAAGGTGGTCTAATAACCCATCAAGTATAAGTTACGACACTTACAATATAAATGACGACACTTCCGTATAGAGGAATAATACCATCTCTATAGGAATACAATATACATATATGTGAAATACATTCCGAAGTTACATATACATCAACACTCCCTCTTAACTAGGAAGGTATTTCTCAGCACAGTTCTTCTAGCACAAGTCATCTTCTCTGGATCATCGTCACTGGATAATCGTCATGGAGTCATCATCATCGTCACTGCTGCTGCTATCTCAATCAATCTCTAAATCTACTCGTCATAGGAAGTTCTACAGAGCCAGTCCTTTTTCATACTGGATGTAGGCCCACCACCTACAGATCTTCGTCATCACTGGCCATACTGTGGAATCCTCAGGACTTATTACGTGCGTCACAAAACCTCGAAAGAGCATCCCAGGATGTTACAGGTACACAACTCCAACCTGTAGGATCTCCCGGGGCGCTATTACATGTGACCCCACCACAAAACCTCGAAAGAGCATCTCAGGATGTTACGGGTACACAACTCCGACCTGAAATCTCCCAGGGCACAAATTACATGTGGTCCACCACAAAACCTAGCAAGAGCATCTCAGGATGTTACAGGTACACAACTCCGACCTGAAATCTCCCAGGGCATAAATTACATGTGGTCATGGCAAAACCTTGAAAGAGCATCTCAGGATGTTACGGGTACACAACTCCGACCTGAGATCTCCCAGGGCCCAAATTACATGCCATAGGACAAAACCTCGCAAGAGCATCCCAGGATGTTACGGGTACACAACTCCGACCTGAAGGATCTCCCAGGGAACAAATTACATGTCCTCCCAGAGCAATGTCTCGAAAGAGAATCCCAGGCTGTTACGGGTACACAACTCCGACCTATAGGATCTCCCAGACATGCTCATCTGCACAACCTGATCCACGACCACAGAGTATCAAACTGATACTCACCATACATCATCCTGATGTACTCATGATCATCCTGATCATCATCACTGCAACGTCCTGCTGCATGTCATCTGGAGCAACATCCTGAAGCTCATCATCCATGATCATCCTGATCATCATTGCAACATCCTGCTGCATGATCCACCTGATCATCAATGCATCCACCTGATGCATACCAAGTATCTACCTGATACATATCATCATACATGATCCTCCTGATCATACAATGTATCCACCTGATACATGATACATATCACCATACATGATCCACCTGATCATACAATGTATCCACCTGATACATATACAGATACACGGTCCAAGCATCCAACATGATGCATATACAAAATACATACACATGATCCAACTGATCATATCCAGCATCCAACATGATGCATACATACATAAATGATCCAACTGATCATATCCAGCATCCAACATGATGCATACATACATAAATGATCCAACTGATCATATCCAGCATCCAACATGATGCATACATACATAAATGATCCAATTGATCATATCCAAGCAGAAACCAGAACATCATCCTGATGCCCATTATCCAGCGCTTACTTCCACAGCCATGTGAAGGATCCTCCTTCCAACATGCTTGGAATGGCTTCAACAAATGTTTCCATCACTTCTTCCTCGAAGTGTCCTCGATCTGAAGAACGCCAAGCCTCTCTCTGAAGTACTCGAACTTCACTCTAGCTAGTGGCTTCGTCAGCACATCTGCAATCTGCTCATCCGTCGCAACATACAGGAGCTTCACAGCTCCTCTCTGCACCATATCCCTGATATAGTGATATTTGATCTCTATGTGTTTCGACCTGTCATGAAACACAGGGTTCTCGGACAGTTTCACACAACTCTAGTTATCACAGAAGATACCAGTAGCCTCAAATAACTCAGACAGTAGCTTCTGTAGCCATACTACCTCACAACTACCTGAGCAGGCTGCAACATACTCTGCCTCAGCTGTACTCAGTGCTACGCAAGACTGCTTCCTGCTAAACCAAGAGATCACACCTGATCCCATACTGAAGAAACACCCAGATGTGCTCTTCCTATCTGCAGCACTGCCAGCCCAATCTGAATCAACATAACCCTGCAGGTTAAACTTTTGATTCGCCTCATACCTGAGCCCATAATCCACTGTACCCTTCAGGTACCTCAGAATATGCTTTATAGCAACCAGGTGAACACTCCTCGGATCCGTCAGGAACTGGCTCAATGTGTTCACAGTAAAGCAAATGTCTGGTCTTGTGTTCGTCAAGTACATCAAGGATCCAATCATCTGGCGATACATAGAGACATCAATCGGCTCAGATGAAGCATCACATAGAAGCTTCAGATTTGATGCCATAGGTGTGGCCATGGCCTTGCAATCCATCATCCCGAACCTCTTTGGGATCTCTACTGCATGCTTCCCTTGTCCAAGGAAGATTCTATCTGCACTCTGCCACACCTCCATGCCAAAAACAAATAGTGCATCATCCCCAAGTTCTTCATCTCGAACTCGGTAGTAAGCTTCCGCTGCGTGTCGACAATCAATCTATCTTCACCATACCAAGTTCTGCACATATATGATTTCCTATCATGTGTCTCAGAACCAAGTGGCTGCTCTACATACACTTCTTCTTCAACTACACCATTCAAGGAGGTTGTCTTGAATCCATCTGGTGTATCTTCTATTTCATCACTTTTATATTTCTCTATGCTGCCATCTACAACATGCTTTATCTTGATAGATCCATATGGAAGTCATAACAAAGTTCCCTTCAGGTCTTGGGATTACATCCCAAACATCATTCTTCATGATTGACAGATCATGGCATTCCATTTCTTCATCCCAGATCCTGGGAACTTCAATATCTTCAATAGATATCTTTGTTGCTGGAACAAATGTTGTAGTCCTTTTGTAGGTGAAGATATACGGTCTTTCCTACAAAACAAGTTAAATTGCATGATTAGAAACATCTCATATTTTTCAGAACAAATTCTTACACATAAAGAAATATGTCATACAGTCATGCAATTATTTTAGCCAATGCTTCAATACAACATTTATCCATATCCCATAACTTTCTAGATGCCTTCCAATCTCTACCAGAACATTGTTAAGAGTGTGCACAACTCCCAACATGTCAGCAAAGAGGTTTCATTCTAGATAAGTAGCAATGGAATGTTGTACAGTGCCATAGGCCACTTACCCATGTATATTAGTAGTATACTGTTCATCAATGCAACTATTCTAATATGCACAATACATATCCTAAGTCTAGGAACATGAGCATATACATCATTGAACAATTTTATTTAAACAAACAAATATGCAAGAAATTAAAATACTTATCTTTGTTTGTTCGTTGGGTGGACTCCCTCTGAGTCTTTGCTTCCTTACAGGAGCTGCCGGAGTCCTAATCTGCAGTAGCTTCTTCTACAACTTTTTGTTGTAGAATGTAGAGAGATGGTCAACTCCCTCTGAATATCTGCATCCTTTCATAAACCACTGCAGTGTACTCCCTCTTGATCTTTGCTTCCTGGATTACCTGTTCTTGAACTCATATTCATCCTTGGTCCTTATGCATGCTTATTAGTATCATGATTGTGTTATCCTTGTGATCTCATATAAAATCATACATTCATTAGCATACTATTAAAACACAATAATCTCAAGCATGTATAGTCATGATCATTCCAAACAGAAATAATAAGCATTATCATTCAAGGTTTATGTAGGATTCTTATGGTTAGTCAAATCATAAGAAGCATAACATGTCTAAACCTGTAATTACTCAAACCTATGACTCTTCAGGTTAGTTGAATCATCAAACAAGATAAGAGATATAATATGCATAAAACTTGTGATTATTCAAACCTATACCTTCATGAATCTTCTAGTTAGTCATATCATCAATTATGGTAAGAAACACAATATGCATACAACCATGACTATTCAAACCTATGACTTCATGAATAATCATTATCAACAACAGTATAAGATCCTAACATAAGGTAGGATTCTATCTTGATATAGGAAAAACATACCTGGATTAGCATGCTAGCTATTTATGTCTAACATACTCACATGATGTCTTATTGTTCTTCTTCAATGACTTGTGCTAGTAACCTGTATATCTCATAGGTTAACCATTATAAAACCAAGTTATACATACCTCGTAAATGGATCTTCTATAAGATCCATGACAATGGATGACTCTTTGTCCTCATGTCATCATGATCATATGTTCTTGGACCAGAACATGATTTGTCTTTCTTGGTGTACCTTTCATGTTAGTAGACAACATAAACCTCATACAACACCATAATGCATTAGTACAATCATAAGTGTCAACACCCTAATCAATGAATATTTTCTATCGTGCATTCATAATTTTATTAAGGTGATATGCCAAGTCTAAAATCAAGATTGTACTAACCATAATAACATGAAGACAAACATACCATAAACTTAATCATGAACAAATATCGAAACATACCTCGATGAGTCATACCTGTCGAGATCGCTTGTAATCTTCTTATGTAAGGCCTTATCCTCATCTCCCTCTGAAACAGGAACTTCTTCACTCATGCAGATGATAAATCCATCTTCTTCTAGGATTAACCCAATCCACTTGATTTGCAAGAACTGGACCTGGAGCTGGATATGGGTTTGTCAAAAAAACCCCAAAAATTCAAACTTTGAATTTCAAACTTCCGAAAGGATAGAAATATGCGCCTTGATGAGCTGATCAAACTGGTATATTCAAAATTTGAAAACTGCAAAGTTTCACTCCTCAATTTTGCCTTTGAAACTTCTGGATTCACTGGACGTGACCCTGAACTGGGGTTTGATTAAGCCCACTCTTCTGCCCAATCAAAATGTTTGATCCAAAGCTCTAAGCTTCTATTTTTCTGAGGAGCTTCCAGCCGTGGTCACAGATTTCAAAAATTCCCATTTTTACAGAAGCCCTAATTTTCCACTTTCCTGATCAAAGTCCCGAACTAGGGTCTGATCAAGCCCGGCCTTCTTCCCAACCAAAAATTCTGATCTTGGTCTCTAAATTTTTATTTTGATGAGTATCATTTAGCCGTGGTCTCCGATTACAAAAATTCCAACTTTCTCCAAAGCCCTAAATTCCGGAAGCCATGAATGAAGGTACCAAAAAATAATTTTGTTTTGACAGAAATATGTACCTCATTGTTTCTGGTGTAAATCCGAAATTTTTGATCCACAGGGCCTGCAAAAGTTTTTTGAGATATCCTGACCTGTTAGCTTTCCATCCTGACAGGTCTGACCTCAATTGGATTTTCTGAGAGAGAGTTATGCCAAATGTCGCAACGTGACCTGTTTTGGGATAAAACAGAAGAGCGAACTTGTACGGTGTTCCACGTGTCACAGTTTGAACTTCGGCCACTGAAAAACATTCCTGAGATAGCTCGGTCTATTAGCTTTCCATTCTGATAGGTCCGACCTCAATTGGACTCTCTGAGAGAGAGTTATGCCAAGTGTCGCAACATGACCTGTTTATGGGATAATACAGGAGAGCGAACTTGTACGGCGTGCCACGTGTCACTGGTTCAACTTAGGCCTCTGAAAACGTTTTCTGAGATAGTACAGACTGTGTACTACCTGTCACTTTTTACGAAATTTCATTTGGAGCTTCATAGCCCAAGATATGACCTTTTTCCCAAGGTCACCTGATTTTGACTCAGATCTGGAAGAGGCAGAAACCCTATATTGTACAGATCATAAATCATAAAGTACAATGAATTAGAGATTATCCTTTGGACACAAGGTACCTGGATATTTAGTCTTCGTCCTGTAACAATTTCAGATCCGAAAAATTCTCCAAAACGGATTTATAGCAAAAGTTCTACGATGACTGGTTTTTGCTATATCAAGCCCTAGCATCGTAAGTGCAACAAGTGTCATACATGCCATATCATGCCTTCTTTCAGGCTAGCTCTGATACCATGTTAAATTTTCAGAATTTACTTCAATCTGATCTAGGATCTTAACTAAGAGAACAACATGTACAGCATATCTACAGCATATCAATCATGGAGACAATAATGCAAGCACACAAGAGACACAAAGATTTACTTGGGGAAAACCATAAAGGTGAAAAACCCCAATAACTTCCTCAGAGATAGATAGAGCAATGATACAACCATGAGAGATAGACATAACCTAGCAGCAGATCCTCCTCCTCCATAATTGCGCCACTCCTCCTTGAGTGCATGTGTGAGAAGTGAGTGAGTAAATAGAGTTCCTCCCACACTCTATTTATACTTGACTTGACTTGCCTTTTTACCTAACTCATGTAGGCTCGAACTTAACCACATAATATAATGCTGACTGGGCCGACCCCCAATAGGGTGGTCTAATAACCCTTTGACCCACATGGCCAACCCCCAATAGGGTGGTCTAATAACCCTTCGACCCACATGACTTATACAGGGTTGACCCCAACAAGGTGGTCTAATAACCCATCAAGTATAAGTTACGACACTTACAATATAAATGACGACACTTCCGTATAGAGGAATAATACCATCTCTATAGGAATACAATATACATATATGTGAAATACATTCCGAAGTTACATATACATCAACACACTGGGGGCACCACGTTTTCCACTCACACACATAGTATGGGGATCGGTCATATTCCTCCTAACAATGCTAATGTTGGAAGACGACCACCTCTTAGGTCTACCCAACCTAATAGGAACACTGTTTGCAACACGACTCTCCATCCACCACCTAATACACATGTTGCTACCCGTCAACCTATGACCACTTTCGCAAATGTTAATTCTCCTCCCAACCACGGGGGTGGACATATACCACACACTTTTGCGTCCACTTCCGCTACTAGTAATGCTAATATAGGAGGTGGGAATATACCTCATTCTCATGGTCATAACGCCACCATTCCTGCTACTAGTAACACCAATGTTGGGATTGGGAATACATCTCATACTTATGGTCACCACACAACTGCTCACACTAATCCTAATTCTTATGCTGGGGGTGGGAACATACCTTACCGTTATGGTCATTACAACATGGTTCCTACCACGAATAGTACGTATATGCCCCATACTTATGTTGGAAACCCTTACTACAACACAATCGGTGTTGGCCACCAGTACAACCCACCTCAATATGGTGCCCAAAACACTTATATGCCTTCTTACTCTCACATGGGTCAGGTTGGACGAGGTTATCAACCTTATGGCCATGGTCAAGCTTATGGTTTGTCAGGTCTATATAATCAGCAGTTTAATGCTCATGGTCAAGCTTTTGGTCCATCTTATAGTTCAGTTCCGTACAACCAACCTTTTATGGGAGCTTATAATCAAGCTTTCCATCCGCAGCTCCCATTCCTTGCACATTTGAATCTTCCGGATCTTTCGAAGCTCACGAATGATCCGATGTGTCATGACCCTAATTGGCCTCCGGCCCCTACCAAGCTCCCTTTGGACGTTCCTATGTTTGAGGGGAAAGGTGGTGAGGATCTGGGTGATCATGTCACAATAGTTCACCTTTGGTGCTCTTCCAACTCGTTCAATCACGATTTCATTAGATTACAACTATTTCAACGCACCCTCACGGGGGCAGCTGCGAAGTGGTATGTTGAGTTTCCTGGGAACACTTATAGGGGATTCAATGAGATCGATTTTGTTTTCTTGGATCATTTCCAATTGCCGATTCGTTACAATACTGGTATTGAAATTTTGTATACCTTCCGCCAGAATAAGGCCACACATATTTCTGACCACGTTCAAGAGTGGCGTCGATGGAAGCGATTAGTGAAAGCCAACATTCCTCTAGAGTTTCTGTTGGAGTGGTTCCTCAAGTCCCTACTCCCATATATTGCTAACGATGTTTTGATGTCTAGTATTATGACTGAGGAACAAGCCATCTTAAAAGTCCAACAGTTAGATTTACTATACTTTCAGTCTGGCATTTTGTATGACATCATTCCTGATGCGCTGCGAACACGACATGAGCCCAAATCAGTTCCTAGACCGCATGCCGATGGCATTGTGGGATCCGCAAGAACTCACCCTGTAGATTTGGTGGCTAATCAAATTCAAAATTTGTTGCTAAACCAGTCTACTCCTAGACAGGTTCACACCTTTTCCACTTCCGCCCCATCATCGGATGTACACACTGTGCAAACCACAAACCCATCGGGTAACCGACAACCTGGTGGTAAGAAAAAGGGGAGAAACAACTGTAAGGGTTGAAACCATGGGAACAATAACAGAAATCGCAATACCCCTCGTAAGGACAATGCCAAGCCTCCTTGGGAAGGAGGAAATTCTGGTGAGGACCGTAAACCTAGGCATAAGGTGAAATTTCTTTGTAAGCTTTGTGGGGAAGATCATCTTACTCACTTGTGTCCTTGAATCGAAGAAGCATCGAAGCATTTGGCACAGAGCCAAGCTTTGTTGAAGGATCCCCTTACTCATCATCAAAACATGGCTTCGCATGCTCCCACCACTGGTTATGGACCTACTGAAACGGTAACATCTTCTTCCAATACTAGTGGTTATGGATCCGTGAATATGGTTCAATTGGAGGTTAGTGTTGCTACTCGTCAACGCGATTATAGGATATTCCTATACTCCATCCTAGTCCTTCTAGCAATCCTGTCATTTACATTTTCAGTCCTGCATGCAAAATTAGGGTTTGCATGCATTTTACATGCATCCTAGTCATCAGCACCAACACCTAGCCCTCAACAAACTAGCCCCAGGAGCTTCTCTCGGATCAGTCTTAGCTCTCCTAGAGCTTAGTGTGCCCTCATTTTAGTTATTGCATGAGAAGGGCACCTTTCTTCATCTGCCAGTCCAGTTTAGTTTAGTTATCTTCAGTTCTTCCTTGATTTAAGGATTAACTGACTCCTAACTGACCTTATCACTCTTTTGGTCCTCCAGTGTGACTAGATAGACTGTTTTGACTCCAGTTAGCTCCATGAGCGCCCTCCACTAAGTCTCCTTCACTATATTAGTGCTTCCATGTTCCAGTTACACCAACCACACTCAGTTAGACTCAGTTTGACTCCCGGTTGATCACTACTTGTGCATTGATGACTTCACTGATGATGAGATAGACTCCTAGTTTGGCACTGATGACTCTCCACTGATTATGGATCTGTGCGTGAAGGATAAATCGAATTACACCTAGTGAATTCGAATCCTCATACTCAGCATTATATATTTACCCGGTTACTATTCTGATTAATGTAGTGTGTGTAATTATTATACCTCTATTGGATCTATGTTCTATTGCTTCTCTCTTCTTCCTTAATTCCTTAATTATTTCACTGTGAGGTTGCATTATCTCTTTGGATCTTATGTTGGCAATCTAACACCGCCAGAATAAGGCCACACATATTTCTGACCACGTTCAAGAGTGGCGTCGATGGAAGCGATTAGTGAAAGCCAACATTCCTCTAGAGTTTCTGTTGGAGTGGTTCCTCAAGTCCCTACTCCCATATATTGCTAACGATGTTTCGATGTCCAGTATTATGACTGAGGAACAAGCCATCTTAAAATTCCAACAGTTAGATTTACTATACTCTCAGTCTGGCATTTTGTATGACATCATTCCTGACACGCTGCAAACACGACATGAGCCCAAATCAGTTCCTGGACCACATGCCGATGGCATTGTGGGATCCGCAAGAACTCACCCTGTAGATTTGGTGGCTAATCAAATTCCAAATTTGTCGCTAAACCAGTCTACTCCTAGACAGGTTCACACCTTTTCCACTTCCGCCCCATCGTCAGATGTACACACTGTGCAAACGACAAACCCATCGGGTAACCAACAACCTGGTGGTAAGAAAAAGGGGAGAAACAACTGTAAGGGTTGAAACCATGGGAACAATAATAGAAATCACAATACCCCTCGTAAGGACAATGCCAAGCCTCCTCGGGAAGGAGGAAATTCTGGTGAGGACCGTTGTTAACACCTAAAAAGTGCTCACTAGCTCATTCACTTATTCACATGACCCATTTGTCCACTTTTCCACCATCTGAGCCTCTGAAACCAACAAAAAATCACCAAAAGACCTTGGTACACCCCTTTTTCCCGCTGAAAAATATTATTTCTCCTAAAAAGCATAAAAAACCCTCAAAAAGGGTCCAAAATTCCCAAAATATTAAAAAGGGAATAAAAATATTAATTTTATTCAAAAAAGGAAAAAGGAGGGAAAAGTACCTAAACCATGTTGGTCAATACCATTTGGTTTCCACAAAACCACAAATGGTATTCCCCACCACCAAAACCTATAAAAAGGTGGTAGGGGCTCCTCATTTCACATCCATCCATATTCCTATCCTCATGCTGCCAAAATCTCCCTTGAGTATTTGGCCATTGTAGCAACCTTGTAGAAAGGACCCATTGGAGATTGGAGCTGCTCACCATTGGAGCCATTCAACAACCTTCATCACTTGAAGGTATTGTTCTTGCAAGCATTTGCTTGCCCCATTGTCAATACAAAAATTATTTTTTATCTTTCTTGTTCTTGTTCTTTAATTCAAAATGCACATGCTAGTTTAGTTTAGTTTAGATTTAGTTTATTGTTATTTATTTCTATTGAAACTGCTGCTACTAGTTAGCAGGTGCCCATAGCACTAAGCTTGGTTGCAAAACCAAGCCAACAGTTTTTTAGCGACTCCACTGTTTTTTGAATCTTTAGATCTCACTTTTGCTTTAAATCTTACTTTTTGATAGTATTAGGTAGTTTAATTCATAGATCTGCCACCCTAGACAGCAGATCCATTGCTGTTCTAGATCTTGGCCCATTTTTTAGCCATTAACAGCCCGAAATTCTCAATTTTCAGCGTCATTTTTCGGCATCCGCATACGGCTTTCGCCTCGCGGCTTTTCGCCCAACAGTCGTGCATCTCATCGCGACTGCGCGGATTTTTTCCGCGCGGTTCACCGTGGCTTCGCGGCCATTTAGCGCGCTGCACATCGCGGCTTCGCGGACCTTTTCCGCGCTGCACATCGTGACTGTGTGACGAAATCCCGCGCTGCACATCGCGGCTTCGCGGTCAAAACCCGCGCTGCACATCGCGGCTTCGTGGTCAAAACCCGCGCTGCCCATCGCGACTGTGCGACAGAAACCCGCGCGGTCCATCGCGGCTTTTCAGTCAGAACCCATGATGCTAATTTTTTCATTCGGCCGAATCGTTTAAAAAATTAATTTCTTATTGTATTTTCTGTCCACATAGCAAAATTTCCAGTATTAGAAATCCTGCATATTTTACAGCCATAGAAAAATTTTTACTATTTAGAATGCCCATGTGAAAAAGTCTTTTTAAATATTTTCAGAAATTGAAAGAAGGATTTGATTGCATTTTATCTAGATTAAAAAAATTTGTTATTTGCTTCTTTAATATTTTGCCCATAGCAATTATTGAAAACGAAATCCATTTATTTCGAAAAGAAGTTATATTATTTGCTTTCCTGTTTGAAAGATCCTTTGTTTTTTGAATAGTCCTTGAAAAGCATTTAATTTCCATTTATTGAAAAAGTCATAATATTTGCTTTTTATTTTCAAAAGATCCTTTGTTTTTTGAGTACTTAGCATTTACTTTTTCAAATTCAGTTTAAAATATCACACGTGCATCCACTCAAACACTAATTTTAAACTGAGCCTTAAAACGTACCCTAATTTCAACCCACTTTTAACCCCACTTGGGGAACACTAAAAGAACTTTGTAGCTAGGTAGTATTGAGGGGATAGGTGTTCCAATAACACCCCTCAGTTATTCCATCTGAGACATGGTTGTTGTCCTTTAGGGAGCTTAAATCTCTTAGTATTTATTGGCATGGTCACAACCGGTTTATGGGAAGGCCTCTCCCCTAGGAGGGTTGAAGTCGCGAGGATGGTTCCGGAAGCCTGAGTGGAATACTAAAATCCATTCAGTAATCGAAGGGCTACCATTCGCAGCTCTCGGGATATCCCTATATTGGGATATTGCGATCAAGGACCAAATGGCAGATTTACCTTTTCTCGACGTGTCATGAACGGAGTATCCTAGTAGCCATTCTTTAGGATTGATTACCCGGTGTCCCTCCCGGTAGGGGGATATCTATCCATTGACTCAACACTCATATTGTCTGACTTGGATTTCATCACCTTGCAGAGAATATCATTTGTTGATCAACAATACTTTTAGTTAGGTGTTTGCATGATTCAACCCACCCTTGGTCTAGTTACACTTTTTTTTTCTAGAAGCTGTTTGCATGTTGGTACTCTGACCATTTTTTGCATCCCTCCACTTATTGTAGCACAGCTGCTAGAATAAGTGCCTTTTTTGAGGTTGATTTTTTGGCCTGAGAGCCTTCATTTTCACTCCCCTTCTTGCACCCTTGGTTGCATTAGGGTTTTGAGTTTTTTATACATTACCTTTTTACACATACAGATTTTTACACCATTGAGAATTTTAGACACTCTCGTCATCTACAGGGCGAACTCCCAGAGTTCAGTCTACTTGGCTCGCCATGTCACCGACGCCGAGCCTTATCCCTCGACTTGACACATTGTCGGTCAACTAGAAAGTCATCCGATTCTGACACGCCTCACTTCACATTTGATTTAGAGGCAGAATCTGAAAACGCCACAGAGTTATTCCCAACAAACCTTATGGCTGGAACTCCATTTGACCCACTTTTTACCAGCACCATAGGCGAGACATCTACAGACCCTTCTACTGCAGTGCCATCCATGGAAACACCCACCCCCCTAGGTATTCCTAATATAAACAACACTCCACCTTTAGGAATGCCCAACATAGGGCCACCACCTGTTATGGGAATGCCCAACATAGGGGTCACACCCCCTTTGATTCCCACAACCCAGATTCCAGGAATCGCCCCTACTATTCCTAACCCAAGTGTAACCCATGTTGCACTTGGAAGCGCTGGCCCATACCAGACCACACCTATTGGAGGACACATACCTTCAATACCTAGCATACCTTTAGGCGCTACTGGAACCCTACATCATACCACCATGACTAGGCATGTCCCAGTCCCAGTCACTACATCTGCTAGCTTACTGTACATGGCGAGTCTGAACTTGCCAGACTTAGCCAGGCTCACCAATGATCCTATCAGACACGATCCTGCATGGCCTCACATGCCCACCAAACTCCCCTCTGACATCCCTAAGTTTGAGGGCAAGGCAGGTGAGGACCCCCAGAACCATATCATGTCCTTCCATCTATGGTGTTCCTCCAACTCCATAGTGGACGACTCTATCCGCCTCCGTCTATTACAGCACACCTTCACTGGCTCTGTAGCCAAGTGGTATATCGAGCAGCCCCATGGGACGCATGCCACCTTTACCTCCCTTGCCTCGACCTTCCTGCAGTTCTTTCAGTTGCCTGTCTGCTATGATGAGGGAGTTGAGATCCTACTGTCTTGCAGACAGAACACGGCCACCCACATCACTGACCACATTCATGAGTGGCATCAACGCCGAAGCCTCTGCAAAATAAAATTAGATGACAGTATCTTCCTAGATTGGTTTCTAAAATCCCTTCCGCCTCTCATTGCGAAGGATGTGGCATCCGAAAGACCTTAGTCTGAAGAAGAGGCCATCCTCAAAGCCCAACAGTTTGATCTCATTTACGCCCAATCGGGTTATCTATATACCATTATTCCAGATGCCCCTCGGGGTGATTCATCCCAACATGATGCGCTGGGGGCATCCCATGCCGTTGATGGAATCATTGGTCGTACGGCCTCGCATCCCCAACCCTTTTCCATTGCACATCCTAGCCATGGTCCCGACCCTTCGCGGGCTACATCTCAGTCTGGAGCAACCAGTTCATATGCTCCCATGGAACATCACCACCATACCCATGGACCTTCATGTCCACCTCAGTGTTTTGGTCATGCACCATTTTCATACGCCAGCCCAGCTGCACCTCAACCAGTGTACTATCCACAGCAAGCTGTGGCAGCTAACCCAACACCTCCAATAGCTCAGGGTTACCAACAACCCCAGCAGGTCACTAGACCACCTCCAGCCCCACAGGCTTATTATCCACCACAACCTGCTCCTGCACCTGCGGTGAACCAAAATCCTCCCACTACTCAAGGGCAAGTGTACACGTAGCACAACCATCCCTAGAACCAAAACAACCAGCGCAACCAAGGTGCGCAACAGAACCATGGTAGAGGTCGTAACCGTGGTAATAACCAACAACATCAGCAAGGTCCTCCACCTCCCAATCCTCCACAGAATAACAATGTTGCTCCTCCCAACCGCAATCCGGATCGGAATCCCAAGCAGCCTAGAAATAATAACCTCAGAACAAACCACCCTTGTTCTATCTGCGGGGTCTATAGTCATTACACGCATTCTTGCCCACATTTGGAGCGAGCTCGACAACTCTAGACCGACGATGCACATCGTCAAGGGCAAGCGGCTCCTCAGCCGCCACCCAACCCTCCACCACCTCAACATCAACCTTTGGTGCTGCAAAACCCCTTTCGAAACCAGGTTGTAGTGAACACTCAGCCGTTAGCCCCCCCCTCAGGGAAACATGCCACCACAACAGATCACTTATTCAGCCCCTGATCAACCCATGTTCGATTCAGGTACTCACCATTTGTTGATGATGTCAACTACCGATGCCAACCTCCAAACCCACCAGAACCAATATGGCTCCACTTCTGAAGCACCTCCCGCCAACAAGAACACTAACGTTAATCCCACAGATCAAACGTTACGTATACCTCCGGCTCCACTTGATGGTGCTTCCAAAGCACCTCGCTTCCCACTTCGTCGCATCAACAGTAATCCCAATGCTCGCGCTGCGTTGAATTACAACATTGTCAACGACTTAGCCCAGTCTCCTGTAGCCATGTCTGCTTTAGAAGTTTTGAAAAACTGTCCTTCACAGCGCAAGACTTTACTCTCTGCCATTGGCGCCACTGACCCCAATGATTCACAGCTGATCGCATTCGATTCAGACCAGTCTGAACCACCACTGCCTTCCAGTTTAGCATTCCAAGTTTATGTTTCTGTTCAGAATCTTGTCATTCATCGGTGCATTATCGATGAAGGGGCCTCTACATGCGTCATGTCCACATTTGTTTGGCAGAAGTTGGGATCTCCTACTCTCTAGCAGTCCACCACTGCGTTGCGAGCCTATGACGGCCGTTCGGCACAACCCCAAGGTCTCTTACCTAATGTCCCCATCCAACTAGCTGGGAAAACCATACTCATTGACATTGAGGTCATCAATTCCCAACTCGACTATAACCTTTTACTTGGTCGCAGCTACATGTATGCCATGCGGGCGGTCGCCTCATCCATTTTTCGTACCATGTAGTTCCCCCATGAGGGACGCGTGGTCAAGGTCGACCAGCTCACCTATTACGATCCCAAGGCCCCCACCACACCTGAAAATGTTCTCCCCATGGTTGAACAACCTGTTTGTGGTGCAACTACCTCATTCATTTCCTCAGTAGGACCCGGACTTTACTTCGAGGCACCGATGACCTCTACATTCCAGTCCATTCCACCACCGTCACCAGAGACCCACGTCGCAAACCTTTGCACCCTTTCACAAACACCTGGTAATCAACCCTCCTTGTTACCCAAACCACCATTGGTCCCTAGTCACATTGGGGTTACACCCATCCACACAATCCCCTTTCGATTTCCTCCTTTGGGTGTAGTAAGCGCCCCGGTTATGGCTACCCTTAGTCTAACCGGGTTAACATTGGGATTACCCGTGTGGTATATTTCACCTCCCGTTCCACCGCCGACACCAAATGTCATCCTACAATCGGTGCAACCCATTGTTACTTCTACCCAACCACCTCCCGGTATCATGACTCCTTCGTCGTCGACGAATTCCCCTCCACTCATCAGACCCACTGGGGGAAGAGGCCCGCAACCATACACTGCAGTACCCCCACCCAAGGCAGTTAAACCTCCCCCCTTGTTTCGTGCTCCTCCCAAATGCTCATTGTGTGATGAGTTAGGCCATCCAACTCATCAGTGTCCACAGTTACCTGCATTGCAAGAACACATGCAAATGTTGGACGACGACCCCAACATCCCGGTGGTCAAACTCGATCCAAACCCCATGCCTCATGATAAATCACTACGTACCAACCACCCATGTGCGATATGTGGTATTTACGGCCACTACTCACATAACTGTCCTGACATCCCAGATTACAGAGCAGTTCTCTACGAGATGAACAGTTTGGACCTCAAGACGGCACCCCCTACTATCGAGGAGATCTACCCTCCTGCATCATCCTCATCCGGAGAGATTAACACCATTTATATGATCTCTTCGACTACCACTTTCAAACTAGAACCCCTCGATTTGTGGTCTGACTACTTCAATACTGACGAACAAATTCTGGAAACACTCACTGCACCCGACAACCCTTGGGATGATATGCATCATCGCTCCTACTTCCTCCCAGAGGGGTCTACATCCACGGCATCTGACCAGCTATCTGTCGAATCGAAATATTTCATACCCACTAAGGTCGATTGGTTAAAGGATCCCATCCCAGCACCAGATGCCTTCGAAGAAGGGAACATGTCCAACATTTCCCCCATAATACAAATTGATATTTCCACCACACCTGGGAAACCTGAGCTCATCTCACTGGGTGCATCTTGCACTCAAGCGGAGACTCAAACATACAAAAAACTTTTTCAAGAATTCCGTGATGTCTTTGCCTGGTCCTATACCGAAATTCCTGGTCTTGACCACGCCATTATAGAGCACCACATTGACACATGGCCTGATGTCCCCCCCGTTCGTCAGAAACAACAACCCATTCATCCTTCCAAGCTCCCCGCTGTTAAAGCCGAAGTCGAGAAACTTCGCGAAGCAGGATTCATTTATCCTTTTCCTGATACCACATGGGTTTCAAACCCCATTCCCGTCAACAAAAAACAAGGCACCCTTAGAGTATGCACTGACTTCCGTGATTTAAACCACGCTTGTCTCAAAGACAATTTCCCCATGCCATTCATTGACCAGCTCATTGACGCGTGTGCGGGACATGAAGTCATGTCTTTCATGGACGGCTTTTCCGGATACAACCAGATTCAGATCCGTAAGGAGGATCAGTACAAAACTGCCTTTACTACCCCATGGGGCACCTTTGCCTATCGTGTCATGCCTTTCGGCCTCAAAAATACTGGTTCCACCTTCCAGCGGGCCATGACCTATTGTTTTCACGACTTGGTCCATATCCTACTGGTCTATCTTTACGACCTTACAGCTCGTTCCCGGAAACGATCAGATCACCTTAACGACCTTCGACAATTTTTCCTCCGTTGTCGCAAATATAAAATCCGCTTGAACCCACACAAGTGTGTCTTTTGCATTCCTGCAAGCCGTTTATTTGGTTTCATTGTTTCCCAGGATGGAATTACTG
This sequence comes from Larix kaempferi, assembly GCA_027924585.1. Classification (NCBI taxonomy): domain Eukaryota; kingdom Viridiplantae; phylum Streptophyta; class Pinopsida; order Pinales; family Pinaceae; genus Larix; species Larix kaempferi. The sequence goes on from BSBM01000114.1 coordinate 716,035, forward strand.
TTGATCGCCTGAAAGTCAAAGCCATCTTAGACCTTCCCTCTCCACGTACGCTTCGGCAACTCCAGAGTTTGCAGGGGCGGTCCAATTTCCTTCGTCGCTTCGTGCCTAATTATGCCACCAAAGTTCACGGTTTCTTACGCCTACTTCGCACCCACATATACTTCGTTTGGGATGAGCAAGCAGACACGGCATTCGAAGCCCTCAAGAAAGCTCTCACACAAGCCCCCTTGATCTCCCCTCCGGATTTCTCTCAGGACTTCACCCTTTACGTCTCGGCATCTGAACATGCCGTGTCCGGAGTCTTGGTCCAAGAAGATGCCTCTCACCAAGAACATGTCATTTATTACGTCAGCCAGACCCTGTCTGGCCCACCCCTACATTACCCATACGAGTAAAGATTAGCCCTAGCTGTATTATTTTCCGTCCAAAAATTACGACACTACATTCTGCTCGGTCATACCACAGTCGTCGCCGACTCCAACCCTATGGTCTATCTCCTAAACCGGCGGCTCCTACAAGGCCATGTTTCTAAATGGGTCATTATCCTAGGGAATATGACCTCACTTTCAAAACTCCCAAGAGCACCAAAGCCCTCGCGCTTGCCCATTTGATCACTGACCTCCCATCCTCTTCGTCATCACCCGCTATCCAAACGGATCTGATTGACGATCACATCTTCATTATTTCATCTGACGACCCATGTACGGTGACATCCTATTTTACCTCCGCACACAGAAATTTTGACCCCACATCGATCGTGACAGACGTCGTCGGATACGTCACCACGCCCCCCGATACCTCTTGTTAGGGGATGTGCTTTATCGACACAGTGTTGATACCATCCTACAACGTTGCCTATCCCATAGTGAGGCAAAACAAGTCCTCAATGATTGTCATAGCGGTGTCTGTCGAGGCCATTTCTCCGACATGGCCACTGCCCAAAAGATCATTCGTGCAGGTTACTTTTGGCCGTCATTATTCACTGATTGCATCACCGTAGTCAAACATTGCCAAAATTGTCAACTTTTTGCCCCTAAAGAAAGAACCCCACCCGCCCCCCTTCATCCAGTCGTTACTACCGGACCATTCTGCAAGTGGGCCATTGACTTCCTTGATTGCAATCCCACGTCAGCCAGCGGTCACAAACATATTGATAGTGGCCGTCAATTATTTTACCAAGTGGGCGGAGGCAATGCCAACTTACAATTGCACAGCCGAAACCGCTGCACGTTTCTTTCTCAACCATGTTATTGCACGTTTCGGAGTGCCAAAGCAACTTATATCAGACCACGGATCTCACTTTGAAGACGCCGTCTGGAAAGAACTATCCACCTTACTTAAATTTGAACACCATTTCTCTTCTGCATACTACCCCCAAGGAAATGGCCAAGTCGAAGCGATAAACAAAAATTTGAAAACCATTCTCCAACGCACTGTAGACAAACACAAGTGAAATTGACACCACATGCTCTTCCCCATGCTATGGGCATACCGCACATCAACTAAGACCGCCACCGGTTGTACCCCTTTCCATTTAGTTCATGGTGTCGAATCCGTCCTCCCCATTGAGTGCCAGATTCCAACCCTACATATGGCCGTTGAAATCCTACCAGACACTGCCCCGATTGAGCAACGCTTACTACTTCTGGAGTAGGTCGATGAAGATCGGCGCACCGCCCTTCAAAACATGGAAGCAGCCAAGAACCAATCCAAATTGAATTATGACAAACATGTCCACCCAAGAACTTTTTCCGAAGGGGACCTTGTCCTCGCCTACGATCAGGCTCATGACAAAACCGGGAAAGGAAAGTTTGTGTCCATGTGGCAAGGCCCATATATCATACACTCTTGCCTCGGACAAGGGGCATACATTCTGACCGATTCAGAAGGCAACCCCCTCCGCAACCCATGCAACGGGTTATATCTCAAATGATTTTACCCATAATACCAGATGGACACCACTGTCCACTGAAGAACTTCATGATAGATCTTTCCTTTTTCTGTTTTCATCGGGTCCATCTTTTGACCATTTTTTGGGCGCCCTCGTCGCTTTGATTTGCATGCCACATCAGCCATCATCCATTTTTGACGAGTCTTTATATCGCTGGATTCAGTTTCCCGCGCTTGTGATGATCATTGAGATCATTTCTCGCTCTCACGCCCATACTTTTTCGGCCATTTTTTCAAAATGCCCTCTCATTGCCTCGATTTGCATGCCACAACGGTCGCAGCCCCCTTTTGACAATCTTTATGTCACCGGATCCAGTATCCCACACACATGATGACGCTTGAGACCTTTCCTTGCTCCCATCTATCCATTTTTGTTTGGTATAATTTTATCCCTTTTTCAGGCCGAGCAATCCTTTTTTACGAAAAAGGCACTTAGGGAGTTTCTGTTAAGCTCTTTTCTGACTCCTAAAACAATGAAAAGATCGTCGAGCAACCTTTCTTCCTTTCATGCTCGCTAAACGTATCTGAAAGGGCGTCTACCTGGTATAAGTTTACCCCTTTTCCAGACCTCGTAGACTAATTACGAAAAATGTATACTCTAGTCACATCGGCTAGAAGAGTTCTCCATCCGCATCATTTTATGCTTTTTCGGGCCTTGGAGACTAAACTTACGAAAAAGAACACCAATGGAGTCCACTTACCGCTTTCAGACTCTCTAAACATGAAAGCGACCACGAGCAACCACCATCCTGGGCTCGTAAAACCAACAGGATAGTAGTCATAACCACTGCAGAGTCTTCTTATCGCTTTCAGACTCGTTAAAAATGAAAGCACCAATGAGCACGAACAGTCCTGGGCTCACAAAATCACAGGACAGTACCATTTTAGAGCACACTTTTATCCCTTCTTGGAGCTCATTAAAACTACGAAGAAGGACCCAATGGTGCTTCTCGGTGCCACAACAGATCACGTCTACTCATATGGCAGCTTCCCCATTTTGGTCGCCTTTGTTCAGAGTATTCTGCAGTATGTCACCCTGAGAACCCCTCGACATCACCCATCAGCTTGATTCCCCCCCAGAGTCAATGCATACCTTTTAGTTCCTAAAAGCTATGATCCTCAAACTTATAAGTCAGTTCCCTACACTGCCAGGTTAACCACATCATCATGCTCTGAACAAAGGAAGTTTGAGTCTACCCACTATATGACCCCAGTTACTTCCCATCCCCACAACTATGTTAGTCCTACCATCAGTACTACAATACTTCAGTTCTACACCTCGCGCTCCTATCAAGGAAACATCATTGCCTTGTTAGTTTTTGGTCTCCCTTTGTTGACGACAACAAAATTTATTCCAGAGGATAGACCTAGAGGTCCCTATGTCTTGGACTCATCACCATTTATGATGAGTGCCTACGAATCACTTCGAGAATACTCCTCAGTGCTTCTCCAAATGGTTGTTTCTCACATGCTCGACTTCAACAACTTGATCGCATCGTTGAGACTTGCACAAGGCATCGGTCCGTTCATTTATTAGTCAAAGACCCCGGATACCATCTGAATCCTCCACATTTGAGAGTCTACCTATGGATACAACCAGTTACACTGTTCCTATAGATATCCGAGTTGCGCATGGCGACAGTATTCAGATGTACACCATTTTTATACTCCCTCGAGTATACAGTCACATATACTTCCCAGAGATGGCTCACAGTCATTACGTCCCTACAGATGTTGGACACCATCAGTTTCAGCAGTTCATCAGTTATTCCAGTGTATCAGTTATTGAGATCAGTCATGTCATGATCATGAGTACATCCAAAAATAATGTACCCTCTGGACCATTATGATGTACCAATATATTTTTTATGTATTAGATCCCCCTTCTTGGGACTAATTGTTATGTTTATGTCTTGATACAAGCATGGGTATGCCCACCTCGTCCATTATCATAGATTATCCCTCATTCATATTGAGGCAATGTAATATTTGTTTATTTTTTGCAGCTTCCATGGGATGCGGATCCAGTCTCCAATCGGTCTCTTCTCCTCCCTACAACCCCAGAAAAAAGACAAAAGAACTATGATGTCTATCGGCCATACGATGAGCTCCTGCCCTCACACATCAGGGGGCAATCTGTTAACACCTAAAAAGTGCTCACTAGCTCATTCCCTTATTCACATGACCCATTTGTCCACTTTTCCACCATCCGAGCCTTTGAAGCCAACAAAAGGTCACCAAAAGACCTTGGTACACCCCTTTTTCCCACTCAAAAAGATTATTTTTCCTAAAAAGCATAAAAAACCCTCAAAAAGGGTCCAAAATTCCCAAAATATTAAAAAGGGAATAAAAATATTAATTTTATTCAAAAAAGGAAAAAGGAGGGAAAAGTACCTAAACCATGTTGGTCAATACCATTTGGTTTCCACAAAACCACAAATGGTATTCCCCACCACCAAAACCTATAAAAAGGTGGTAGGGGCTCCTCATTTCACATCCATCCATATTCCTATCCTCATGCTGCCAAAATCTCCCTTGAGTATTTGGCCATTGTAGCAACCTTGGAGAAAGGACCCATTGGAGATTGGAGCTGCTCACCATTGGAGCCATTCAACAACCTTCATCACTTGAAGGTATTGTTCTTGCAAGCATTTGCTTGCCCCATTGTCAATACAAAAATTATTTTTTATCTTTCTTGTTCTTGTTCTTTAATTCAAAATGCACATGCTAGTTTATTTTAGTTTAGATTTAGTTTATTGTTATTTATTTCTATTGAAACTGCTGCTACTAGTTAGCAGGTGCCCATAGCACTAAGCTTGGTTGCAAAACCAAGCCAACAACCGTAAACCTAGGCATAAGGTGAAATTTCTTTGTAAGCTTTGTGGGGAAGATCATCTTACTCACTTGTGTCCTCGAATCGAAGAAGCATCGAAGCATTTGGCACAGAGCCCAGCTTTGTTGAAGGATCCCCTTACTCATCATCACAACATGGCTTCGCATGCTCCCGCCTCTAGTTATGGACCTACTGAAACTGTAACATCTTCTTCCAATACTAGTGGTTATGGATCCGTGAATATGGTTCAATTGGAGGTTAGTGTTTCTACTCGTCAATGCGATTATGGTGCACCACAACCTAATATGGGGAGTGAGCCTCCCCCTCCTCCCGATAATTCCTTGCATATCGAGAAACCCTCTATTATGCCACAGATACTGAAAGGTGTTCTTAAGCACTCTACGTATAATCCCAATGCCCGAGCCGCCCATAACTACTCCATTGTAGAATATTTGTGCCAAACTCCCTGTGCCATGTCGGCTCTTGATGTTTTACAGGCGTGTGCTTCTCAAAGGAATTCCCTTTTGAGTGTGTTAGGAGTTCAGGATGGGGGAAACCCCAACGCTATCAAGTTCGACACTACTGTTGTTCAAACTCACTTACCTTACCACATGGATTTTCAAATCCATGTGGAGTGCCTTAAGAATTTCATCAAAAGAACGGTGGTTGACGATGGTGCTTCCGCGTCAGTGATGTCGTTAGCTTGTATAAAAGCTCTTGGCTCTCCTCCTCTACTCATGTCTAGGTCCATGCTCACTACATTTGACGGTTGGTCATTTAAGCCACATGGGATTATCCCTTCCCTTGTTGTCAGCTTGGGGGGTAATCATGTGCCTATTGAAGTCGAAGTGGTTGATGCGCCCATCTACTACAACCTTTTACTAGGTCGGAATTGGATGTACGCTATGAAAGATGTCGTGTCTACTATATTTAGGATCATTTGCTTTCCACACGAGGGCAATATTGTGACCATTGATTAGCTGGATTTAGTTAATCCTCCTCCTGAAGCATCCATGGGATCAGTAGTCCCCCAGGTTACAGATTCTCAGCCGGTGACTGGGAACATGGGTGTTGGTATGTACCCTTCATTGATGGGATCTTATGATTTTCTCGCACTCGTGAATTTTATTGGAACCATTTCCGACAATTCGTCTCCTCCTATGCATAATGTACCGTTCTGAACTTCATATTTCGATGATCCATGGACTTTACCGTCCACGAGTTCTACATCTAGAGACATTGCGCACGTGAGGATGTTTGTGCCACTATCTGCTGTTGAGCTTGCTTATCAGGATATTCAACAAGCCACCGCAAAGCCGGATCTCCCCTCTTCTCGGATAGTCGAGGAAGATCCCGTTACACTACCAGTTTGGGTAGTCGACTCATCTTGTTTGAATGATTGCATTGATGGTACTTTACCTTAGGATGAAGCTATTATCGAGTCCATGTGTGGTAGTGAGAGACCTTGGGAGGATATGCATCATCTCTCTTATTTCCTTCCCAACCTCAATTTCGCCAAGCAAGAAGAGTTTAGGACTACTCTTGCCTAGATGGTTGGTCACCCTGTGGATCTTTTGGGTTCACTTGAGATTTATGCAGAGCGGAACATGGATAATATCTCCCCGACTCAACCGATCAAAATCTCTCACACTCTCAGGAAGATTGATAATGTTTACATCTGTGATGATTGCTCTTCTGAAGAAGTTGTTATTTACAACGAATTGTTTATTGAACTTCGGGAAGCTTTCTCCTGGTCATACGAGGAGATGCTAGGAGTAGACCCTAGTATTTTTGAGCATGAGATGAGAATGTATCCTCATGCTAAACTGGTTTGACAACATCTACGAGCTGTTAACCCTAGGAAGGTAGCCTCTATCAAGGCAGAGGTGGAAAAACTGTTCAAAGTTGGTTTCATCTACCCCGTTCCCCTTACCGAATGGGTGTCAAACCCCGTTCCTATGGATAGGAAGCAGGGAACGATCCGTGTATGCACTAATCTTAGAGACTTGAATAATGCATGTCCAAAAGACAACATTCCCACGCCATTCTTTGATCAAAACTTGTACGCTTGTGCGGGAAGTGAGATTTTTTCATTCATGGAAGGCTTTTCAGGGTATAACCAGATACAAATCAAACCCGAGGACCAACATAAGACTACTTTCATTTGTCCATAGGGTACGTTTGCATATCGGAAAATGCCCTTCGGCCTTAAAAACGTCGGAGCTACGTTTCAGCGTGCCATGACCTATGCCTTTCACGACCTCAAAAGTATAATGGAGGTTTTGTTGGATGATCTTGCTGGCCATTCTTGTAAGAGAATGGACCACCCCACACACCTTCGTTGGATTCTCGAATGATGTATACACTACAAGATCCGATTGAATCCCAATAAATGCATCTTTGTAGTGTGGTATGATCACCTTCTAGGATTTATAGTTTCGAAAGAGGGTATTAGAGTCGATCCTCTTAAAGTTGAGGCAATACTTTGATTGCCTCCTCCACGCAACTTGTTTCAACTTCAGAGCCTCCAAGGGAGAGCTACTTTTCTACGTCATTTTGTAGTCAATTATGATAATCTTACCAAATTTTTCACGTGCTTGTTGAAGAAAGACACACTATTTATCTGGGATGAGCGAGCCCAACAATCTTTCGATGCCCTTAAGAAAGCTTTGGTATCATCCCCTGTGCTTAATCCACCCAACTTCGCATGAGATTTTATACTTTATGTGGCTGCATCTCACGAGATGATTGGCATGGTCTTAGTTTAGGTTGACGATGCACTTTTCAAGCATGTCATCTATTACCTTAGTCAAAATCTAGTAGATGCTAAACTGAGATATACTCACATGGAAAAGCTGGCACTTGTGACTGTCCATGCAGTCCAGTGGTTACGACACTATATTTTGCTTAGAGCAACCACAGTTGTAGCGCACATCAATCCATTTCAGTTCGTCCTATCACGATGCCTTATAGGGGGGAAGTACAATAAATGGATTCTGATCCTTCAGGAGTTCGATCTCTATTTTTCTTCGACAAAGTCGGTGAAATTGTTGGTGTATGCTGAGCTTATGTTGGAAATTCCAAGACTTGATGAGGATGTCATCCATGAAGATTCCTTTGTGGATGAACACTTGTTTCTTATCTCGTCAGAGGACCCTTGGTATAGGGATGTCATTGTATATCTCCAAACTTTGAATTTTCCTTTGCATTATTCACGGGATGAGCGATGACATGTGAAACATCACGCTAAATATTATACTATCGTCAGTGATACTTTATATTGTCGAGGAAAGGATTCTATTCTCCGTTGTTGCTTGACTCATGAAGAAGTGGATCATGTGCTTAATGATTGCCATGCTAGGGTGTGTGGCGGTCACTTATCTAAGCTTGCTACAGCCCAACGTATTATGCGAGTTGGTTACTTTTGGCCTTCAATATTTAAAGATTGCATTAACGCTATGAAGAGATGTCACCCTTGCCAGGTGTTTTCTCGGATTATACACTCGCATCTAACGCCCCTTCATCCGGTCATCACCATCGGTCTCTTAACCAAGTGGGGGGTGGATTTCATGGATTGAAAACCAGCTTAGGCTGGGGGGCATCACCATATCATAGTGGTCATGGACTACTTTTCCAAATGGGTTGAGGCCATGCCTACCATAAAATACGATGGTGCTACAACAACCCGTTTCATGTTCAATCAGATTATTACTCGGCTCGGTATTCCGAAAGAGATGTAACTGACCATGGCAGTCACTTTCAGAACAAAATGATGGAGGATTTGTCTCTCAAGCTTGGGTTTCATCAAGAACGCTCATCTTCTTACTATCCCCAAGCAAATGGTCAAGTTAAAGTAGTCAATAAGTCTTTAAAGACCATTCTCCAACGTACCATCCAACAAAGCAAGAACAACTATCACATTATGTTATATATTGCTTTCTGAGCATATCGAGCCACAGTCAAGACTGCCATCGGGTTCTCACCGTTTCATCTAGTACATGGTGTGGAGTCGATTTTACCGATTGAATGTGAAATCTCTTTGCTTAAACAGGCCATAGAGCTCCTCCCTGATACGACGGGTATTGAGCAACGTTTAATCCACCTTGAGCAACTTGACTAGCAGCGTCGAGATGCCACCGTGGCTATAGATGCCAATAAACGCCATGTTAAGGTTCAGTACGATAGGTCTGTCCATCCCCGGAAGTATGCTGAAGGTGAATTGGTCCTATTATATGACCAAGCTAAAGAACCCCTAGGGGCAGGAAAGTTTAATCCCATGTGGCACGGTCCTTACATTGTGAGGCATGTCCTGGAAAAAGGAGCCTATGAATTAGAGGACTATGAGGGGAATGTCTTGAAGGAGCCTAGAAATGGGCTCTACCTCAAGCGATATTATGCTTGAACTTCGGGTTCGAGCTAATGCTTTTGTATACTATTGTATAGTTATTTCTCTACATAGTTTAGCTTGCTTTTGGTTTTTGGGTTTGCTGATTAGCTTCCGTTTGATTGATAGATGTCAGTAGAGTTTCCTGCGTTCTTAGGGTTCGCGGATGGTGCTAGCCGTCATACGTAGCAGCTTGCTTATGCTGCCTGGGTTATTTATTCACCTGACCATCTAGTTGTGTCTTCAGGAGGTGCTTGTATTGGTACTACATCTAACAATGTGGCTGAGTATAGTGTCATGATTGAGCTAATTCGGGATTGTAACATCCCCGTCTTGACCCTATTTCATTAATATTGTAAATGATGTAAATATTGTTATTAAGTCATGGTGAGGAGCTCAAGGCCAAGGCCCCGCCATTGATTATCGTTCTATGTATCGGCGATTAGGATAGATGCATATGGTTCTTGTGCTAGCTGTGCACAATGTAGAATCGGACATCATGTAAATATGCAACTTTTAATGAAAAACCCACAACCAGCTACGCAATTCAACAAAGAGATGGGGGCATGATCTTTACAAGGAAAACGGGGGGGGAAATAACCAAACCCTTGAGCCATGGTGTTAAGCCATTTCATTAAGGAAACCCATGAACTCTCAACTACCCATTTGGCCTCATGCACCCAATCATTTAATTCTTCCAATAATTGGTTGAGACAATTAATGCCTTGGGATGGGAGAGGTATGGCTGTCAATTTTCGTGTATGGGCAAGGCAGCAACCTGGGAAATCGAGTTTTGGCTTGCTGGGTAAGAAAACCCCCACGAAATTGGCCCAAAGTCGTTCTTCACCCATGGCATTCTTCCTCTCACGCAGTCTGAGCCTGTTGGGGTTTTATCCTTCACGTTTTTCACCATTTTCAGCATTATTCCATGCCTGCAAACTCTTTTTTGGTTAGCTCATTGGCTGGGAGAAGAGAGCCACGATTTTTGGGGTTATGGAGGCCATTTCTGCCCACGAAATGCCCATGAGCGTTCTTCTGAAAACGATTCTGCTCTCCTAGGGTTGTTTTCCCATTTTTCTCCTTTTCGTTTTGGTTGCCCATGTTTTTCTGGAACTGTTAGGAACCCATTGTTGGGAACCTCACTATAGAAGCGTTTTTCTCATGCCCAGCACTTACACTTTTGTTGTTATATGCATCCATCTCCTAGCAGCCTTAGAAACCAAACTGCTAGTTGGCTTGGCTGATTCTGGCATATCTTTGGCTATGTGAGAGCCCGTTTCCCCTTTTCCTTGTGGAGATCATGCCCAGCTCAGGGGTGGCAGTGGTGCTGAGAGATTAAGGAGTACACTAGCCTACGGTTGGGTGGAACGTTGCAGAAGCGTAGCTGGTTGCTCAGGGACCACTTGGTTTAAAGATAAGTATTCTCATTTGCTATTTTTGCAATGTCTACACTTAATGGCTATCATGAAAATGATGGATGTGTGTTAATTCTGCACATGATTTACTTCTCCTGTGTTTGCTTAGATTTGTACATCTGCATGCCTGTCTTTTTATATATGTGGATGTTTTATTTAGTAAGCATCGGGGCCAATTACCCATTATTAGCATCACGATCCTCTCCATTGCACTGGTATGATGGGTGGGGACGTGACAGGGATGTTATTTTACATGGCGTCCAGTCTTTAGAAGTCCACCTATATTCACAACTAGTTGTGTCTCAGTTGAATGGTTAGTACCATGTGAGGGATCCTACGCTACTACGGAAATTCCTAAGGGTAAGACTCTTAGAACGACATTTTGTTTCAATTACATACATTCATGTTCCGAGAAATGTTAATCATATATCTGATGAATACGCTAACTATGTATTAGATTGGCATTTGTCACATTCACAATGAAGCACACAAATAAAAGATACATTCATACATTTGTACATACACACATATAGTAGAACCAGAGAACCAAACTTTTTTATAAATAATATGTCCAAAATGGGAGTGTCACAATACAAAACTGGAGCCCGTAGCCCTAAAAAATATACATATCGATACAAAATTGGGACCCTGAGATATCTACTCCCTACAAGGAGGCCTAGTTGTCACCCCGACAGGATGTGTCTGATAGTAATATTGTACTTTCTTTGCTCTACGTTGCAGTAGTCGTACCCAGTTACCCGGCACCCGCACTACTTAGCACTACATATCATCTAGTAGCCGCACCACCTCTATCTATGGTACCCTGGCATTCATCCATGATAGCTTTCCCCATAGAGTCTATAGTGTATGCTCTACTGCAACACCCCCTGCCTCATCACCCATGCCCCAGTGACGATGTCTCAAGAAGCCCTCGGGTCTCACTGGGCCCTTGTCTGTGACCAAACAGTAAAACATTAATATATGATACTACCCCCAAAATTGTTTTTTCATTTACATCTATAATAAAAAATCCATAAAAATTTAATACACCAAAAACCTAAAAAGATTACTCACCAATGTCTCTGAACGTTACATCTAGTGGAAGCGGCATATCACTATCCTGGTGGAAGTCTATCCCTAAATAGAGGTAGTCCTCTATGGCTATGACCTGTCGGTCCCACCACTGAAAGAACTCCTATATGTATGGTGATCCCTGACGGCCACCACCCTGTCGCATCAAGACCTCTACCCAACAGGTCAAGGCTGGGTCGCGGAGACTATGAGGAGGGACCTCAACCCTCAGACTGAGCCCCAGAACTCGCTCAAAGAAGAAACTGCATAAGATACTGCCATACCAAAGTTTTTTTCCTCCCCTTGCTTGCACTCTGTCAGCCGGGTCTTCATGGACCCTAGTAGCGTGGTACACTAGTCAAATATCATGGGTTGCATACACTGCAACGCATAGAACATCACTAGCCTGGATGCCTGGTGCAGAGATTTTGAACCAGTAATCCACACTAATGTATCCACTATAATATTCATGCTCAGATTAAATATGGCTCTTATGGGCACCTAACTCCCCACTTCTCAAGTATTTGCAATACAATACTGCTCTATATAGTCAGGGATGGTGATCCCAGCACCCTCGGAATGAGATCGAAGGCTTGCCACCTCACCTCAGTGGGACAAACCAGTAATGAAGTAGATATCTTCCACTTCCACAATGAGTATTTTCCCATCTAGGTTGAAGTTTTGTGCATCGACGTCGCACTAGTCTATCAAGTGGCAGAGCAATAGGTTTTGGGCCCTTAAACCCCCTATGCTCCAAAATTTGTATAGCCCACATGCTTATAGCACTTGCTATGCATGCACATCATTGCAGACGGGCTCATCCACTTGGTCATGCTCCCTCTCTCTCCACTCTAGAACCCTCCTGGAGGAAGAAAAACCATAGAGTTTAGTCAGTTTCATTTAAAAAACTAGCTTCATGGTTGTACCCACGGGCAAGTTTTCTTATAGAGGAGGGTACCACGGTCAACGTGTGCATTGACTACGAGTACCTTTCCCTACCCGCGGGTAGTGCCGAGACCATTTAGGGCTTGGACAAATTAAAAATCCAACTGATGAAAATTGAAATAAAAGCATTGAAATGGAAGGCATGGATGAGACTACCAACCTGCTCCTAACAATTCGATGATTGGATGCCCATAGCTCCCAGAATCAGAAGTTTAATTTCAAGGTGAAAACTAACCACAAAACTCCAAATGGGTGAATTATAAATTTTTGTTACTATTTATAATTTTCAAAACCCACTTGTCTATAGTTTTCACCATTTAATGTTGTTTTGGACTAATACAATGTCATGGAGTAGTATTTTTCGACCATATTTCCTCAGCGAGAGTTGTTTTGGACCATTTCGTGCCTACGGCAGGTATATTTCACACCTGGCATATAGGTTAGATGTCATTTTCACATGCATTATGCATTGGACCTTTTGACCACTTTCATAAACCCTAGGTGCGACCCCACTTCTTAAATGACACAGAACCTTCACACTGTTATAGAAGTGTTGTTATCTGGCGGTAGGGCCTTTCCGAACATGGGCACCTTAGTTAGACCCCCTTTTTGCATTATGGGGCTCATGTCATTGTTTGTCCTTAGGATCCGGAGTCCTTCGTAGTTATGCCATGACTTTGTGATAAAGACTCATACTCTACTTTGTCTTATGCTGGCCATCTCCCATAAGGACTCCCCCATTTATATCAAGTTGTGATTGCATTGTATCATCATGCTTGCCACTTGAGCCTTGTGCTGGCTCCCGCTTACTCAGTTGTTATCCTGATGCCTAAGCACTTTTCCCTGTCAAGCCCTGCAGAGCTTCCATTTGTCCTTCACAATTTGATGACCTTTTGACCCTGAGGGAACACCCCCCCGAGTCTCCACCTCCTGCACACGCTTCCTTGCATTGATCATAGGTATGTTCCACTACTTGGCACTAGTCTGCTTGCTATTTGACACTCGTTCCCTCACTTGTTGTACTATAAGAAATTTTATTATTTTTCAAGCTTTTCCAAATATGAAAAGGACCAAAAAAAATCAAATATTCCAAAAAGTCAGACAGGATTATGGTTACTACTTCTAGTTTCTAGTTGTTGTGTTTCCTTTGAATAGAGCATTTATTCCACTCCATACATTATGAGTCAGGACTATAGTTGGACATTAAGAGTTGTACTTGTTTCACAGTTTACTCCACCGATTGGTTAAGATTCCAGTCATTATGGAGCCCTTTGTGGTGCCTCATGCATCGCACAATTTATATTGAGTCTATGCTGCCTAAGTCCATCCATCTGCTCATGCTCTTGTTCAAAGGAATTCCTAAAACCAGAGTCAACCACTCCTCAAATTTCTTGACTATTGCATGTCGACCATCCTTATTGAGTCAGTCTGTTTCACCTGAGATCTTCCAAATCTTTCAGCATAGCTGGTACCTCGTGTTGGATGATGGGGGATTCCTTAATGCCTTCCTTCCAGCGAGTCTCGTTTCGTTGAATTCAACCCATTTCTTCTGGGACTTGAGGCTTAGAGTTCGGTTGAGTACCTTGAGGCTTGCAGTCATTAGTGTTCGACTGTTCGACTTTAACACATCTATTCACACTCTGATGATTGTACTCTGTGCCTTGATGCCCATTTTTATCATTGGTGCGTTATCTCACGTCTGTTAATGGTATACATCATTGACCGGTAATCAGACGATGTCACATCAGGTTCGACCCCAACTCCTTTATTCACATGATGGGACTTGCACCGTCGAAGACTTATGTACAAGACCCCAGGCGATAATGGAATTTAGTATGCTACTTATGATTATGACTTTACATCTGAGATATCACCTCTCAGATATCAGTAGTTTGTACCTCCATTTTTCCCCAGTTGTTTCCTTTTTAGTAGAATACCATATCTTATTATAGAGGGATCATGGCTATGATCACTTATGACATGTATTCACTATGTACTGCCTATTCATGGCCATTGTATTAGATTGTTGTACTATACCGACATGTATTCAGGGATACTATTATATTATGACGAGTGAGCTGCTCCTTCCACTTGTGTCTCCATCACTCCACTTCTAAGATTTATAATGTATTTTGGCCATAGTAGCATCAATCTCTGACCTCACACATTAGGGGGCATCTGTTACAGCGTAATTTTCCACCTTGTGAGCATCAACACTCTTTGGCCTGTAGGATCCATTTTACTGACTCAGATCCACTTTATATCCTTCAGACACACTATTTTCCCTATTTTTTCCTCTGTATGCTAGCTACATCACTACAGTGGCAGTACCCACAAGTTGCATCACTATAGCCCACGGGTAGCATGTAAAATGGTAAAAATCACTAGTTAATTACTTTTTACTCCCAAAAAGCAGTCATAGGGTGACCTTTGGCCCTCCATTTTCCCTGAAAATGCCTTGATGTGTCCTTTCACTTACCTTTTGGAGGACTATATATTGAGCACATATGGCTTATGGACGGGAGGAGAAAGGAGAGCAAGAGACCTCTAGTGGATTTTTTTCCTATCTTGAGGCTACACTCATTGATCCTTGCAGTTGTGAACCCTTTATGTTCACCTTCCAAACTCCTATCGTAGTTTGAGTTTACCATTCCATGGAGGATTGAAGTGGTGGAGGAACAAGTGGATTGACCCAGATATTGGTTCAGATTGGTTGTTGGCAAGAGGTCGTATCTCATTGTACTTATTGTTATTTTTTAATAGAAATACTCATATTCTCGTCCATTCATGTTGTGAATGTTGTTTATCTTACATTTGGTTGCATTTACTTATAATATCATGGACCATTACTATTGATTATGTAATGTTGTTTATATATCATAATCGCTTGTTGTATATTGGTTGTCAAGACTAATTTGCAGGTTCAAGTGCACGAGTTGAAAGCTCCAATGGGGATCGACATCAAATGTTCGGATTGAGGTTGGTTATATTCTTCATTATCTTAGCATCATCTTTTATATAGCATAGTATTGAGAATTGAGTTAATTTATGGTAGTCAACTTTCTGTTGTGGTTCACCCCAAGCCATAGGAAGTTTTATCCAACACAACTCTCCATGTGCACATTATGTCTCGAAGGCCAGAAGGTGAACATAATTTTGTTTTTAAAAACCTTAATGTAATTTCATAAAACATTGTGTTGATGTAAGGAATTCCATCCTCCTATTACTCAACTTCGAAATAACGAGCTCGAGGATTGAGACCTTAGTGGTTTTTCTTCAATCTTTAATATTTACACAAGCTCTTTGACACAATAAGGGACATTAAGGGGAAGTTTGCATGTTTTCAACATCTAATAATTGCTTAAATATGGATTTTAGGATTGAAATAGCAATCACAACTTCTCTTTTATCAGTTGATTCTTATAGAAGAGCTAGCCTGCAAATCTCTAATTCTTCTCAGTTTTATATTGGAATGGATTTCAACATCCAAATCAGTAATTCTAGTTCATCCAATTTTTGCTAGTTGTTGTACATGATTTGATATTTTTAACGATAAGGATTAGATTAGAAATCCATGGAGGTATGATCCACGAAATCAGTTGTATAGCTACAATAGTCTAGTTATTTTATGGATTTTGTACACTAACAGATTTGCAGTTGTGTAAGAGATATACTTTGTATTAATTTTTGAATGGTTAAGTTAAAAGTTTATTTAGATCTAGGCTTTAGCTTCTATGGAGGGCCAAGTAAGATTATTTCCTTAAATGCACCTCTTCTTATGCGATAGAACGATTTGCAAAATGGGGTCCCAACATGCCCTGACTACTAATTTTTCCTCAACATCAGAATATTGGGTTCACTACTGGAAAATGAATGCCAAAGAAGGAAGATCCTTTGAATACTAGTGAATTGTTCAAATATCTAAATAACTACCTTGTATACATCATCAATTTTCTAGACATCTACCTGAAATTTCTTAACATTTTCCTGAGTAAATGTATCCATCACTAGTGTATCATTATGTGATTCCTTCATTGCCTCTTCTGCTAATTGTTGTACATCGCTAAGTTGGTATATTACTTCTATTCCTGATCCTAATAGTGTGGAACTAGTTTGTATTGATCAGTTTGGGTAGTAATATTTTATTTGGTTGAACTTCGTTGTTGTTTTTGAATCTATTCTTTCATAAAGGTTTTGATTTCTTTGGATTTTCCTTCCTTTTGGATCGTGAAGAAGCCTACTGTCAATATGGCACTCTATATCTTGTTTGAAGTTTGCAAATTATTGTCCATAAAGCATTTTACACTAAAATAGTAAGATATAATGTTTTTACAGGTGAAATGTTGGCAAGTTAGAAACTAGATAAAATATCCTCATGTTGTAGGTGCCATCCACATTTATTTTTAAAGGGGATTTATTTTTGCAGAGGTAATTTTACACCAATTTTTTTTGTGTTTATGCTAGTATCACGTCATCATTAGTGTAGAAAATGTTTGGTTAACCCATTTGAAGGAGCTGCACAAGTTAAAGTATACGCCTGTTAGGATGATGCCACATTGTATTCAACATATTAAGTTTCCTTGTTATGGAAGAATATATGTAGAAGAACACCCAACTTGGTAGCTTCCAATTCCACTACAACCATGGAGACAAGCATTTAACTAATCAATATTTATGGTTTTTCTATATGATTCTAAGTTTTTTATGCTTTCTATAAATTTCTCTTATTGAGCATTATTTGAGACGATACATGGCAACTTATAAATATCTATAATTGTTCCTATCACCGAGGTCTTGGTAGCTGGTATATAATGTGTGAGATTTTGCAATTAGTTAAACTTGAAATATGTTTTGATTGCATATTCTTGTCCATGTATGAACTTCATACTTTCTATGTGTTACTTGAATTTCTTCATGTTCATGTAGTTGATTTAATTGAATTGGTATATGTGTATTATATAATGATTCAATTTGAATTCAATTATTAGAATAGGATTCTTTCAAAAGAAAGTGTAAGGGTATTTGTTGTTTGGATGTGTGGAGGTGTCGAAGGAATCTAGGCGCTATTTCATCTAGTTGTTCAACATTCAAGATAGAGGAATGAGAATTCATTCACAGGTTGTCTACACCCCTATAAGTTAGTATTTATTTATTTGCATATTATGAATATTTTCTACATGTAAATCAATGAATATTTGATATTGTATATTATTATGTTTTTGAAACAGGTTCTGATTGACTTATAATTTACTTTTAAGTTTTGCATATAATATATTTTTATTTAAAGGGGTCAAAACACTATGGTTTCTCCATATTTGGACTTTCAAATTTTCAATAGCATTCATTCTAATATCACTATTTTTTATGGCCTTGCTAACTTGTTCTTTATGTTCTTGCCAATTGATTTGATTCTTCAAAGGTCATCATTCACTAATGTTTTTATGCTTATTTGTTCTTTCAGGGAATGTGCCAAGATGATGCAAGTGCATTATCATCGACAGAAGGAAGGGGAATACATGAGTATTTAGAACAGTTTTCAACAAAATGACACCCAAATGGAGGTATGGTATAGGAAGTCAATTGTATAGCTAAAATAGTCTAGTTATTTTATGGATTTTGTACACTAACATATATGTAGTCGTGAAAGAGATATACTTACTATTAATTTCATGGTTAAGTTAAACGTTTATTTAGATCTATACTTTAGCTTCTATGGAGGTTCAAGTAAGATTATTGTCGTAAATGCACCTCTTCTTGTGTGATAGAGTGATTTTTAGTTTGTTATTTCCTTGTTCCAAAAGGAAAGAAAACCTTCTATTAACATATACATGATGGGTTGTTTTCCTGTGATTTTTTCTTAGAGTTAGGTTCCATACTTAGTCAAATTGAGTGCTCCCTCTCCTTTGTTGTAACCA
This sequence comes from Larix kaempferi, assembly GCA_027924585.1. Lineage (NCBI taxonomy): Eukaryota > Viridiplantae > Streptophyta > Pinopsida > Pinales > Pinaceae > Larix > Larix kaempferi. Next base: position 734,548 of record BSBM01000114.1, read on the forward strand.
TGGAACCTTTTGAATAAGACCATGCTTGTGTCTTAGATCAATAATGTAAAATTATATAATATATTCTATTTAAGGGTGCACCTTACTTATAGGCAGGAGGCTGGTGGTTTGATTCCCTTGTGCCCTATATATTTTTTGAAACCACTAAAAAGAGATAAATGACCCAAAATACTACCAAAATATGCATATAAATGACCGCTGGTGGCAAATTTGCAGTCATTGATCATGTGACCTAAAATATGGTCATATTTAGTTTGCTCCTTTACAACTTATCTTGTGATCATATATTTGGTCATTAATTATGGAAATTAATGACCAAATATATGACCACAAGATAAGCTATAAATGACCAAGTTAAATATGACCACTTTTTTGGTCGTGTGATCAATGACCGCTAATTTTCCACCAGTGGTCGCCAAATCAAAAGTGGTCATTTATATGTGGATTTTGGTTGTTTTTTTGGTCAATTATCTCTCATTTTGTACCAGTGATCTCTAAATCCCTTATAATCGTGCCCATATCCAATTAGTTGGGAAAATATTCCCTTTCTAGGGCCATTACTGGTTTAAGACTTTTTCATGCATGGTCCGTTAGCCCTAGAAGCATATATTAGGACCGTAGATGCTAGTTTTCAATCCCAAACCATTATGAAGGCCTCGATATCTATCCTTAGCATGAAAATACCCATTTTCCATTCTAAATCATAGACCAAATATTTTCTTTATACAGCCAATGTGGTGGTCAAGGGCCTCATGCATGACTCATGAGCATTAAAATCATCTTTTAGAGCCTAACATTTTTGAATTTTTTTCTCTAACCCTATAAAGGGCTCATAAACTCATGTTTGAGGCACAAAATAAAAAAACAAAGTGCATAACCCAATCATAGGAAAATTATTCTCCATGCACAACATGAGAGACAATCCAAGGGCATGTGCATGATCCCTACAAGTTTTTTTAGAGTTCCCATATCCCACTCATAAAAAAAATATTCCCTTTTCCTAAAGCATAGGTGGACTAGGTCCATCTACATGGACCATCATTCATAAAGCCATATTTTAGGGTACATGAACCTATTTTCGTACCTATACCATACTCAAGGTCTCAAGGCCCATTCTTGATGTAGAAAACCTCTCAAAGCACCCATAGATGCTCATAGATTAAGAAATCCACTTTAAAAGGAATGTGAGATGATTTGGAGATACATCCATGATTTATGGGTCATAAAAGAGCATTTCAGGGCGTATAACCCTATTTTTCATTCTTGAAACATAAATAACACCATGATTCCCATTTGTAGTGTGAAAAACTATTAAATTGTGTCCATATCCCAGTCATAAGATAAATATTCCCCTTTTCTAAGCATTTATGGTGGTTATATATTTTGTTTATGTCCCTAAAGGAATATTTTAATCATATTTTTTAGGCATTTTTGCTAAACATAATGTAACATGAGGGTAACCCTAGTTTCTCCTTTCAATATAAACTGAGCAAAAAATAGTTTCTCAGATAATTGAACAAGATGTCACATTCTGAAGGTAGAGGGGTTTCAGTATTAGGGTTTCTCTAAATAAGAGATAATGCAATTTTTTCACAAAGGGGTCGACTTTGGAAATTCGTCGACTATGAACTTGTGGATATCATTCCTACATCAAACTTACCAAAAAACACTTGCAAGATCTCACATGTCATTTATGCTTCCTAGTTCAAATCCTATGCCCTCAGCAAGGATTCACCATGGGGTTCCTCTCATGGGTCCATGGCTCAGAGCTCGCCCTTTTCGATGATTTCATAAACTAGGGTTTCTCTCAGTAAGAGACAATAGATTTTTTTCACAAAGGGGTAAAATTTCGAAATTCCTCGACCATGAACTTGTGGCAAGCATTCCAACATTGAACCAGCTAAAATAAACTTGTAGGATCTCATTTAATTTAGTTCTACTTCACGGTTCAAATCCTATGCCCCCAAGAGGGATTCACCATGTGTCCCTAAAAGCTTCTAGGAGGCATCTTGCAATTGGCCATAAAATGATGACTAAGGTTCAGATCAACACACCATCAAATCAATGGAGTCAAGACATCAAAATAATTCTATGGGTTCCTCTCTCCTTTGGGTCCATGTTCCATATCTCATCCTTTTTGACGATTTGAGAAACTAGGTTTTCTCTAAATAAGAGATAATGCATTTTTTTCACAAAGTGGTCAACATTGTAAATTCCTCAACCGTGAACTTATGGCTAGTGTTCCCATGTCGAAAATTCCCAAACACACTTATATGATCTCAAATAATGTAGTTCTAGTGCTTGGTTAGAATCCTATGCCCCTAGTAGGGATTCACCATGTGTCTTTGAAAACCTCCAATGGGCGACTTGCAACTGGACATAAAATGATGATCATGTATTGGCTTGACAAAACATGGAATCCATTGGAATTAGGACATCATAATCATGATAGGGGTGTCTCTCTTCCTTGGGTCTATGGCCTAGAGCTCCTCCTTTTCGATGATATCATAAACAAGGGTTTCTCTCAATAAGAGACACTGCAATTTGCTTACAAAGGGGTCAAATTTGGAAACTCCTCGACTGTCAAATTGTGGCTAGCGTTCCCATGTTGAACCTACCAAAACACACTTTCATGATCTCACGGATCTTAATTCTATTTCCCAATTTGAATCCTATGCCTCCAACACGGATTCACCATGTGTCCCTGAAAGCCTCTAGAAGGTGCCTTACAACTGGCTATAAAATTATTACCATGGCTTGGATCGATAAGTTATTGACTCTAATTAAATTAGGATATCAAAATAGTTCTACGAGTGCTTCTCTTCTATGGTTCCATGGCCCATAGCTCATCCTTTTCAACGATTTCAAAAAATAGGGTTTCTCTTAGTAAGAGACAATGCAATTTTTTCACAAAGCAATCAACAAATTTGGAAATTCCTTAACCATGAACTTGTGGTTAGAATTACCACATTGAAACTACCCAAACGCACTTGTAGTATATCACATATCTCATTTCTACTACCCATTTAAGATCCTATGGCCCATGCAGGGATTCACCACGAGTCCTTGAAAAGCTCTAGGAAGTGACTTGTAATTGGCCATAAAATGATGAACGTGGATTGGAGTGATGAACCGTCAAATTAATTGGAATGAATACATCGGAATAATTATAGGGGAACCTATCGCCTCTAGTTCCATGGCCCTGAGCTCGTTCTTTTTGACGATTTCAGAAACTAAGGTTTCTCTTAGTAAGAGACAATGCATTTTTTTCACAAAGGAGTCAACTTTGAAAATTCATTGACAGTGAACTTATGGATAGTTTCATCATGCCAAAACTAATAAAAAACACTTGTAGGATCTCACAAAACTTAGTTCTTCTACCTTATTGAAAACCTATGCCCCCAACAGGGATTCACCATGTGACTGTGAAAGCCTCTAAGAGGCGACTTGCAACTGGCCATAAAATAATGATCATGGATTGGATCGATGAATTGTTGACTTCATTGGAATCAAGACATTGGAATAATTCTAGAGGTTTCTCTCTCATCTAGCTCCATGGCCCACGACTCATTCTTTTTTATGGTTTCAGAAACTAGGGTTTTTCTCAATAAGAGACAATGCAATTTTTTTACAAATGGGTCAACTTTGGAAATTCCTCGACTGTGAACTTGTGGGTATCATAAAACCCTATAAAATGATATGACTGGTTGTTATGGACCCAAGGGTATCTTTGTTCAAGTTAATAGAAAGATCAAAATGTATAATAAACTTTAAGTTTATAAAATTAACTCATATTTTTATTTGGTAAATGATTTACAACTTTAAATTCTGGACTTATAATAGGAGGTAGAGTAGCTACAAAATTGTCCATATTTATAGTATCACAAGATAAACTAGTTGGAAATTTTAAATCAACTTGCAATTGTTCCTACAAATTTTGCTTAAACATCACCTCATTAACTGCTTCAATCTAGAGTATTTCACCCAAACCAACATTGATTACATAGGAATTCTAACCACTAACTCCACGTTCATGATATTAATATGACTTGCATTACTATGTGGATAACATGATTGAATTATCCTTAGCAAAATACACTTGTTAGATCTTATGATTCTCAATTCGTTCCACTTACTTAAATGCAATTTTTTCTCAATAAACCATGTTTTTAAACCCTAAGAGTTTGAAAAAGTAAGTGGTTCACTTCATCCAAGCCATGCTTAGGGTTTGAAAAGATGTTTTATGAAGAAAAACTAGCTTATGAAGAAATTAGGGGCTTAAATACACTAAATTATAAAATCTAGAAATTGGGCTCTAAATGGGAGATTTAGGGAACATTAGTAATGCATGGAGTTGTAGGATCATGAAAAAGAACATACCTAAATTGGAACAATGTGACTTTACAACTTGCAACTTATTTAGGATTTAGTAAGTGGGAGGGTCCAACATAGGTGGTGACATGCTGGAGTATAGAGGTGAAAAAAGATCCTATATGCAATTGGATTGTGGTCAAGAACATTCTAAATGTGCATTGTTGTCAAGAAAATTGTATAGATGAAGGAGGTAAGGTGTTTACCCAACACAAACATTTGGTTCCATGATGTTAATAAGGTGTAGAAAGACAATTCTTTCTACTATCATAGTGAGAGGTTAGATGTCATGAAGATGCCAAGTTTTTCATAAAATACACCCACTAGGTTCTCATGACACACTTGCAACATTGAGATGAAACAACATGTCCAAAATATTTAGATCCAAAATGGCATTTGTGATAGAATCATTGAATCAAGGTTTCATAATCATTGAAAGGCCATGTATCATATCTCAAGAAACATATGCATATGAACTCATATTTTTCCTCTATAACAAAAATCCTATTGCATATTATTATTTCTAGTCCTTCATATGCCATTAAGAATTACTCAATGTTATATCTGAGATCTCCATGCAATTTTCCAAGCTATCAAACAATGGAAACAATACATATAGAAACATTATTGGCCATGCATGTATGGTAACACTAAATAATTTTGTGAATATGTCAAGAGAAAATATGAAATAAAGCATATCATGCAAGTTATAATAAAATAATACAAACAATCAAAAAATCATGTCAAGAGAAATAGTTAGACATGTATGAATAAAAAATATAACATGAATAAACTATATACATAACATGAAATAGTTACCTCGGTGTGACTTCTTTCCATTACATATGTGGCATTAACTGAGCATCTCATTGTAACATACCCTTTTTGTTGGCAAACATTTTGTGTTAGCAAACATTATTATAACTTTTATTGTAAAGTTTAATGTTGGACAAGTGTCCAAGGATGACTGTAATTTGCATAATATATTATTATTAAATAAATAAAATAGGAGACAAATGCCTAAGAGGACTGTTGAAAGAGTGGTTACTGATCCACTAGGTGGAATGGAATCTGGGGTAGAAGGAAATGGACAAGTGGCAGCATCATGATGCAACTAACTAGCTGTTGGTATGGGACAACTCCCTTGAAATGTGGTCATAGTGCCCTGAAAGATGGGACTGGAGCTTGATGCTCATTTATTCCAAACTGACCACTAAAATACCTAAGTAGTCTATATAATAGCCACCAAATATTGAACTGAGGTTCATCACTTTTCCTGACGAGGAAATTTACCTTGGGGTTTTGCTGTGTTTGCACCCAAGAGATTTGATGAGGGGATATGTTATGTTTTTTATCATGTTGTGAGTCTACCAAACTCTTATTGAGTTCAGGAGGTTGATGCTGAGTGGAGAAGGCATTTTATTTCAGGAGGTTGATACCGAGTGGAGAAGGTATTTTGAGTGCCTTGTTTCTACACAGATTCCACCCACTTATTGGATTAGTAATCATGCTCAGGGGTTCACTAGAAGCTAGCAGTTGGGCTGCTTCTCCTGAAACAAGTTGGGAGGAATAGGCCTCCTTGGGTGTTTGGCGGCCCTATCGTCAGTTACAGGTTCTATTGTCTTATCTATTTTGTATATTTTAAGTTTTGTTGTTTATTTAACTTTTACTATTTATTTTTATTAGTTTATTTCAGTTTCTTGTTTAAACTAATAATTATGTGTAGAATCGAACTGATTGAATAAAATAGTCTCTGCATTTTTCCCCATGCTATAGGAACTGCATCGTACTCTAGTACAAAGACAAATTAAGTAGGATAGATCAAGATAGGCTTTTAGCCATGTGAATGAGAAGATGAAAACGATGTATTTTCCTAAGTTACTGTTTACTGTTAATTTCCTTTGATTATATGTATCAGTGCTTTCTTTATAAATTCTGCACAGACATTTACTTCCAAAAATTACAGTGGTGTTTTCTACATTTTATAAATATCAGTTTGTTTAGAAATAATTAATTTTCATTTGTGAAAATCATATGAAATATTTTCTATATCATACAGTTGTAGAGTAGATCCCAACATACAGCATATCGATATCAATTTCTTTTAGAACTAATGCATAGTAATAAATGAAATTCATTCACTATCATATAGAAAAAGAAATTCATTCTTTTCTCGACGAATGTTTATGTTTTTCATTTTACAACATATAGTAAAACAAACCCTAAACCCTAAAAATGTTATTTACAAACCCTCCTAATACAGAGCATTATTTCATTTCTTCATCTACGGTAATATTTGATTTACAGTCATCGTTCTGATCTTTCTAGTCAAGAGAAAAAGAGTAAAACCCTTTTTATAAAACATTTCACATTTCATTCAAGTGTCGTTTCATAGCATTATCATTTTGTTTTTCGTTGAATATACAGAAATAGAATTACACTTCATCTTCTAAATTTCCCACACACATCACAATACAGATAATTACTATTGATCTGAAGTTTAAATTTTCTTCTAAACGAAGCGACAGTCAAGAATTATTCCATGTTTTCCACTTATATTATCTTTGAAACGAAGAGGACAATAACAGAGAACTTTCATATTTATTTCATGCACAGGATTTTTACTATTTTAGTCACAAACTCTAATCTGGGTCGAAACCCCATTAAGAACGCACATCAACCATTGTTTTCCAGAAGTCGTATTACTATTTCCAAACCCGACTAAGAATTAAACTCTCGTCGGCAAAATTGCATTGCCCAGAACGAATCAAGATTCGAAATCAAGACATCAAAAGCGAAACATAAACATTGTTTTGGAAGCTTGGAAGAACAGTAACATTTCATTGCCAAAACTCATCTGAGAGCCGAAACCCTCGACGGAGCCACCTTGCCAGTTTTAACATGAAACTAAAAAAAAGACCACAAACATTTCAAACATAATCGTTAAACATGTAGCCAAAGGCACCTTTATACAGACTCAAGAATAGACGCATGTCTCCTAAGAGACCGACTACCGAACCGAAAAACTACTTAGTCATAACTTCTTCGTTGTCTGCAGCTGACAGAGGTCCTACGAAGGGTCTGCCACAAGGCTTACCGGTTAAACACATGCTATCCATCGAAAGTAAGTTAAACTCGCATGGCGTGGATGGATACCTGCCAAGACATGGAAAACAAGGTTAAAACTCGATCATTAGAAACAATTTTTTTTTAAAAGTAAATCAGAACGCAATGTGACAAGAAAATGTGGGTTACAAAAGTTTACCTTCGAATGAAAGATGGTGTCTCCACACAAGACCAGTCATAACCACATCTTCATTCCTGGCGCAGAGAAAAAGGGTCAATCTCACAACACAGAGCTCATCACCGTCAATGCTTGAATCTAGGAAACCTTCATAAGAACTCAAGAATTACTATCTTCAACACTCAAGTTGAATGGTATCCAAACACATAGCAGTAAAACCTTACAATGACGAACCCTGCTACCCCCTTCATGCAGGTTTTTCACCATTAAAATAACAAAGCCGACTCACAGAGGTACCAACGGCCAAACCCTACTTTGCAGTGGCCTGTCGGCCTTTTCCTCCGAAGAACCAGGCTCCAAATGAGCGTAAAGACAAAGGACGAATGGTAGTATAGCAAAAACCCTTAGGGTTGGTTTCATCGGAAGATCAGCAGTGAAGATTGTGCCAAACAATCAACACAACTACCAAAGCAGGGTGTAAAACAATGACTACATTAATTGCTTATCCAACTACAAAAACCAATTCGAGGCCACGTCAACAAAAACATGCTATAGCTTGGCAGTATTCTTACACCTTCAACCAATGGCCATCACGTGGAGTCAACCATGAAGGAGCCAGCGGAGCAATCCATTAATAGTTGCAGCTACACATAAATGCAAAGGGATTTCGTATCACTTCGACGATGTTCACCTGCAGGAGCATTTATAACATGTCAATGTCGCATTTATATATATATAATCCCAAGTCTCAAACCTTGAATCAATCGTTGGTTATAATAGTTAGCGTCATATTTCATTAATCACATAGTTATATAGTTTATGTTAAAATTCATATTGTATTACATTCACCTGGATAACATAGACCTTGGTTGTGTTTTAATATTATTACTTATATATTCCAACGTGTATTATAGAACATAGTCTCACTTATCTTTGGATTTTGACATATTATCTCTAAGATTACATGGAATATTTTTAATTGCAAAGGGTCTAATGGTAGTATAGGATGCATCGACTCTTGTCACCTAGGCTTAGAAGACCACCAATTTTTTCATTATAGGAGTAACACAATGCTAGCATGACTTGGTACTTGTCTTACATAGTACCTCTTATCTTTACAAGAATACTATTATTTGTATTGCGCTAACAAGATGAGATAGGATGAGGTTCTTTAAAACCACTAAAGCTATATTTTTTATTAATCCTGTCACCTCATCAATGATTATAACATGCTTGATAATATTTTATCTTAAAAGCTCGTCTATACTCTTTATGTTTCCAGCTATCACCAACTTGGGCAGACAAGAAGAACTATCATGTACTTATATCATTTCAAATGTTGTTTTAGAGAGTAGGAAGTGCTTTTACTATTTCAATTCATTTACAATTAAGCATTTGTACTAAGTACCTTCATCCTTACTTTCTTACAGCAGAATAAAAATAACTGAGTTGTTAAAAACAAAACTGGAAATCTTACTGGCATCACCTTCATGCATGGTTTTACACAAATCTGTTCTATTTTAAAGACGATTAGCTGAAGCATATATAGTTCTTGAACGACTGGAAATATTTTTAACTCTTACCTGCAAATCTTCAAAAGAAAGAACAGTTCCAATACTTTAGTTGTTAAGCTATGTAAACCAAGGGCACCCGATAGGAACCCCTTCGGAAAACATACAACAAAGTCGTCACCATTTAGTTCTCCAATCATAAAACATGAGAAAATTTTTATCTTTTATCTATGTCAATTTGCAATCTGCAGTCCACACATGTTAATTTATACATTTTGTTTTATGTGTAGTACCAGGTTCAGTAGTTGTCAATGTTCATTAATTCTGCAAGCAGTGTTTATAGCATTAAATGTCATTTCTAAAAAGTTTTAAATTTTAGTGATTTTTGGGGTGTTACACACATTCAAGTAGGCCATCTAGATCTTCTCTGATGCTAATTGTCTCCATCAATCGCTTGTGCTCTACATGAGGTAGGAACTAACGTACCTTGTTTGAGCTCTTTCTGGACATTGTTTGTAGTTGGGTATTTGTACCAATGATTAGGTTTGTAAAGTGATACACCATCGAACCTATTTTATAATTCATAAGAGAGAGAGGGGGGGTTGGTTCAAAGAGAAGTAGGGGGGTTAGGGAAAGGTGTGTCTTGAGAGAGAGGGGGGGTATGAAAGTTAGTGAGAGAGGGAGAGGGGACGTTGGGCAAAGAAAAATATAGAGGGTGTACATTGAGAGATATGATACATGAGGGGGCAGGGTTACATAGAGGGAGGGGCGGTTACAGAGAAAGGGGGTTTGGGTGGTGACGAAGAGAGAGGGTTTTTGAAGAGAAAAATAGATGAGTTGTGGGGAGGGAGTGGGGATAGAGAGATAGATTAGGGTTTAGGGTAAGAGATGGGGGGTTACGGAGAGAGGGAGACATAGAGGGGGGGTTAGGGAGAGAGGGATACAAAGAGGGGGGTGTGAGATAGAGAGAGATATAGACGTGGGGGTTAGACATATAAAAGCATAGATAGTGAAAGGGGGGGGGGAATGAAAAAAACCTATGGAAACACTATATGTAATAGCATGTGTGCTTTAATAATGTGTGCACTTAATAATGCATTTACGTTAATAATGTATGTGCGCTATGAAATGTGCACAGACTATTAATGTGCATGTGATTTTAATGCACATGTGATATCTACCCACACGTGTTAGCTACACACATGTATTTCCGAATTTAAATTTTTTTGGCGCACTTTCCTTTTATAACCTCCATTATGGATGAATTGGCATGTTTGGTTCTAGGTTCAAATTGCCAATACTTAATGTTCAACCTCCCGTTATACCAAAACACATCATGTTCTGTAACTTCATTTTTTTGACCTTGATCGTATATATGCTCCACTTTTCCACTGCTAATGAAACTGTACACACTTATAGAACTCTATGTGCAAATTTCAAATATATGATTTCTGAATAAATATGTTTTTGTTTTCTATTTTCTATTTATTTTCATTTGCACTCATGTCAGATTTATATAAAATATAGGTCATGTATTTCCGCTATAACATTTGATTGGATCACCTATTTCGGAAATCCAAATGAACATGCACAAGTATATAGGAAGACCTACACACTAAAAAAATTGATTGATTATGTTAATACCATGATATTTGGGATTTACGCTCAACCTTTTCATTTTAGGGCTTTGCTAGCTTCCTTAATTTTAAAAAAATATAAAATTAACTTTGAAATTTTGGAAAAATAATTCAACACAAAAACCATATGTTATCTACAACTCAACATAATTTTTTTCACACACTTTGACAATTTACATACCAAACTTGGGGTCTAAAGCGAACATATGCATTATGTTTTAGAGAAAAAATAACATACCAATATTAGAAGGACACCATTTTTTGGGGAGTTATGCCTATTTTTCATAAATAAAAGTTAATATTCCGGAATGTGATCCGATTGTCTGTGCTTCCTCTTTTTACATCATATCCAAAGAAGTTGTGTAGTTACCTCTAATAATTCATTTTAATGATCAGATTTTTGTTTTTCTAGAATTCCATTGAAACTAACGGATCATATGTCAAAACCCAAATTTTCCGAAAAATTTAAAATTTTTAAAGTAGCATGTAATATTATTAACTGCATTCATTTAACCGTTTGATTAGTTTAAGTGCTCAAAATTGTGTCTGAAAGATCTTTTGTTGTACTATATTTTTTATCTGAATTTCTTTACCGTTGCTGATTGTTTTTCTATTTTACAACCGCAAGGGGAATTTGCCATAGCAGACTGGGCTTACTTAGCTTCTGAGCTAATGCAACAGGTTTCTTTCTCTTACAGATATACAGGTAAAGTGTGGGTTGCTACAATTAAATCTTTCAAGTATTTTAAATCCAATTACTGTACCAAAACATCCAGTAGAAGTTTAAGCATGCTAACCAGGTTTATCAAGCTTTTTAAAGGTAGAGTTCTTCCTGCATCATGCCAAGTTCAATTTCAGAATATGTTTTGTTTTATACTTTAATTGTAAAGGATTCGGAGTTAAAGATATTACTATGTTTGTACTTTTCTTATCTTCAGTAATTGCAAGGATTACCTGTCAGTACCTGTCTTCTATTATTAATTTAAGGGTTTGCATTGATTGGAATCCACTTTAGTTTCCATAAATAACACTTTGAATAAAATCTATCAGTACTTGTAGAAATAGTCCTCAAGTATCATACCTGATTAAATTCGTTGGTATTAAGGTCTAGGGCAACCTTAGTACAAATTTTATGAGTTGTAGAGCTTGAAGTCCACCAGTGAAAGTGACATGACGAAGGAATGACATGTCTTTTATCATCTATGCAAGACTATGACAATCGGCAAATTGAAGTGAAGATGTAACAGCTAAACCCTAATATCATTTCATTATCTTACAGGCTTGAAGAATAATCTAAGTTTTGTCACATAAGAAAATAGGGTCATATAATGGTAGGTTTTATAACAACAAAATAACATACTTGGAACTTACCTCCTTATAATTTTATAAAAATTTATCATATCCTCTATGTTTAAACAGACTCCAAGTCTTAATCTTCGAATTCTATTGACAATGCAAGGTTTTAATGAATATAAGGCAAGGTATTAAAGGCCATATTCTAATGTTTTGATTATTAGAAGGATGATATGTGAACTATGGTATTGCAACCATTATGGATAGCCATGCAATAATTTCTGTTACCCATGCTATGCTTCTATTTAGCAACAATAATGAGAACCTCATCGAATCCTGAACATTAATGACAAGCTATGATTTTATTGTTTGTAGGGCAATGTATTATGGTTCACAAATGTGAGTTCGAAAGCATTGTTTGCAATATGAAATAGGGAAAGTTTAAACTATGGTGCCACGACCATAAAAGAATATCCATGCTATGATTATGGTCTACCCTCGCTATGATTATGGTGTATCCACTCTATGATTTTAATTGAAAAGCAACAATTGAAGACACATCGAGGAACTTTGGACGTAGACCCACTGCATGATAATATTTAAAATGATACGTGGTGCTTTCAAAACCAAGTGTTTATGATATTAATCCGTTGACCAAACCCTACTTGTCATTTTTCCCATGCCTTCGGGATCGATCGCTCTGTGGAACGTCCTGGTCTGAGTTTTGTTGTTACAGTGTGCTAGCAGCTTCTATGCTTCCTCAAACCTTCGTATTCGTCCACTGTATCATTTGGAACTCATTGTATCTTTCCTGTTGACAGATATAATTTTATTAAACACCTAGGGTTTACCTGTGCTGCTGTTACTGTGTGCTAGCAGCTTCTATGCTGCTCCCAGCCTTCGTACTTGTCTATCGTATCATTTGGGAGTCATTTGTTTTTCCTGTTGGCAGTTGTGAGTTTATTATGACCTAGGTTTTATCCCTTTTGTCACCAGTTCTAACCCTGTCTCGGTGTGGCCATGACTCTCGGCTTGATTCTGTTGAAGCTTCCATTGTGATAAAATACCCTTGCTCCTGCCAACTCGTGGTATTTGTTGACGAAGAAGGGGTTTTAGACTTACCTTGCTCGCGGTTATCATGCTAATTACAGTGTTAAAACTGCCTTCCAAACGCGGTAAGTTACAAAACTTCTCCATTGTTATTCGAGTTAAAGATTTGTTTTATCTATATATATATATATAAATGCGTTTATAACTGGTACCAATTTGTTATTGCAGGACCTGGCTGCTCTCGAAGGTGTACAGGACACTTACCTCGTCGGTTGGCTTAACCTGGTAAGCCTGGTCTTTCGCCATGGATTTTCCTTCTTGCTGGTTGTTAGGGTGTTTAGGGTTTTGGCTTGAATGGAGTGACATAGGGATTACGGCAGCCTTTTTAAATCTTTTAACTCTGTGTTTTAAATGAAAAATTATGGGTTTAACCCTGCGTTGTAATGAAATGTTACAGCTTTAGTTCATTTTGTAATTACTAGTTTTGCTTTCGTGTTAAAGGACTTCTGTAGATGTAATACTGTGTATAAAATATAGATAGATGGGAAGAATTGGGAGCCTGCCTGTAGATGATGTTACATCCTTGTAGTTTTAATATTGGGCTCTAAATTTTCACTCAGGGTTTTCACCCAGGGTTTGGTAATACGTTTTGTTATGAAATTTTCCTGTGTAATTGGACTTGGATAAAATGATATATTAACAGTCTCCCATATATTTGAGCTGGTGTATGGCATGAATTTAGAATCCAAGTTTTTAAAATCACATAAACAGTGAACCTGAGCTACGGTCGTAGGTGAAATCGTTGTATTAATTCTAAATGTTTAATTACCTGTAAAGTTTGGAATGATAGGGTTTAATCCGAAAATACAGTAGTGATTTTGTTTAGATGTTGATTCTGTTGATATGATTATGATTTTGTAATTAAAAGAAAGTTTAAGGAAAGATAATACTATTTTGTTTAAGCTCAACATCGAGTTAGATATTGTTCTATTAACTCTTCTGTTTTTAAAACAATAACTAGTTTATTTAACTATGGATAAGTTCTTTGTGATGAATTTCTGTTAGGGTTTTTGCACATGGATTTGATTGATAGGTAAAAATTGGATAATCTTTAGCTAGGGTTTGTGTTTGATTGAAATAATAGATTTAAATCTGATCAATCTTTGACTAGGGTTTGTACCCTGACATACATAATCTAACTGTGGCTACAATCTTTCTGCAACGATATTGATAATGCTATCGATACTGTAATATATCTGGTTATATTTTAATACTGTCTCCTATGATTGTCTAATTGGTTTTGTAAATCACAGGGGATAAATACTTGGTACATAGATTTTACTTATTATCTCATCAAGTACAAATAAATTAGGTTTGTAAGTACAATTGTAAATTATTACTTACTATGTTAGTCTTCTATTGTACGCATTATAACACAATACTGGTATTACATTAACTACATTTATTCTTACTAAGATATGCTGAAAACACAATAACTCTACCAAATCTAACTATTTGTTATTCTGAGATACTAACTTTACTAACTAATTACTCTTCAGACATAAAGAAAATAAACAACACCTACATTCATTCATCTTTAAATAACATAATGAAATCAATGGCAGAACCTGTTTCTGTAGACAACAACAGCAATGGGAGGCTGTTCCTCCCTACCAACTCCTGGAGAGTGCCCAGACAACACTTCTCAGGACCCCCGAGCTTGCTTTGGTCTCCCTGGCTGGAACTAGGTGCAGCAAAGTAATTCTCTCAGCCTAAACAGCTAGAATGGAACCAAGTTACTGCAACATTCCTCTCAAACAACTTCCTTACTGTATTTACCTCTTCCTCAATGGGACTCCTGAATAGCATTCACCTGAATGTATTCTCCCTCCAGAACAATTCGAACCCTCAGCTCATTCATTGAGTACTATTTAAAAGATTGCCTAGGTCTTTGTTGGGTTAATTGTCATTAATGAGCCACCTTCTCTGATTCCACTTCCTTGGGGAATCATAACCCCAAATATAGGGAAGTTGCCACCTGCAACTTAGGAAGTGTTTGAGGATGCTGCCACTTGTCATTTTCCTTTCCACCTAGTTCCATCCACTAGTTTGACCAGTAACCTCTTTTTAACAACTTTCCCATGCTGTTGTCTCCATAATTTATTTATTAATAATAACATATTCTTAATTACATTCCTTTCCTAGTGACTCTGCTGAGTCATCAATTCCTACTTAGCATTAAATTTAACATAATGTCTCAGGAAAATAATGAAATAATTACATAATTTTTACAAAATTGGGGTATGTGACATACACACCACCTTAAAATGTAACATCGTCCTCGATGTTACTTATTCCTCATCCTCAGCCACCTTCTGGAACAGATTTGGGTATGCTTCCTGCATCTTACTTTCCAGTTCCCAGGTGGCTTCTTCAGGACTAAGGTGCTTCCATTGCACCTTCAGCTGTCCAATTGTGCGGTTCCGCAGAGTAATTTCCCTCCTCCCGAGGATACAATCTGGTTCCACCAGAACTTCCCCTTCTGGCTCTACCTATACAACATTCCAATCAATCACATGAGTAGCATCATGAACATACTTTTTCAGAACAAAAATATGAAAAACATTGTGCACTTTTAAATTAGGTGGTAATGCTAGCTGATAAGCAACTGGACCAATTCTAAATAAAATTTCAAACGGACCACAGTAACGTGGCGCTAATTTTGCACAACTCCCCAATATTAGGGAGCTCTTATTTGGTCTTACCTTTATGAACACATGTTCACCCACCTGGAACTCTTTATGAGTTCTTTTCAAATCTGCTTGACTCTTTTGCCGATCCTCGGCAATCTTCAAATTTTCCTGTACTTGTTTCACAATCTGTTCCATTTCTTTTAATAATTCAGGACCTAACACTAATCTATCTACTAGATTATTCCAAGAGATAGGAGTGTTACATTTACGCCCATATAGAATTTCAAAAGGACTGAACTTAGCTGACGATTGATAGTTGTTATTGTATGCAAATTCTGCTAAATGTAAATAATCCTCCCACTTACCTGGTTGATCCTTAACATACATTCTTAGCAGATCTTCCAATACCTGATTAACTCTTTCAGTCTGTCCGTCCGTCTGAGGATGGAAAGAAGTGCTGAAATTCAGTGTTGTGTTTAATCCCTTAAACAAAGATTTCTAGAAATTTCCTGTGAATTTAGGATCCCTGTCTGAAATAATAACCTTTGGAACACCATGTAACCGAAAAATCTGCTTCAGAAATATATCAGCTATGTTTGAAACCTTGTAAGTGGTTTTAACAGGAATAAAATGTGCTGATTTACTTAATTTATCTTCTACCACCATAATTGAATCATTCTGATTTTGATTTCTGGGTAATCCAGTAATGAAATCTAAGCTGATGATTTCCCACTTCCAACTAGGAATAGGCAAAGGTTGCAATAACTTTGCTGGATGTTGATGTTTTGTTTTTACTTGTTGACAGTCCAAACATCTAGCTATATAGTCAGTTGCTTCAGATTTCATATTAGGCCAAAAATACTCTTTCCTCAACATGGTGACAGTCTTCTGGTAGCCTGGATGCCCTGAATAAGGGGTTTTATGAACTTCATCCAGAATTAATAGTTTAAATTTAGATACATTCAGAACATACAGTCTGTCTTTAAACAATAAAAATCCATCTTTATTTAAACTATAACCCTTTATCAAACTTTCTGTAGGTTCTTCTTTAGCTGAAGCTTGTAAATTTTGATAAATTTCATCCAATTTTATCCCTTCAGTCAGCTGTTCATTTAAATCAGAGGTATAAGTGCTGATAGCTATTGTAAAATTCAGCTTTGCGTTTCTGCTCAAAGCATCAGCCACCTTATTTTCCTTTCCTTTTATATGCTGAATTTCGAAATCATATTCACTCAAGAAGGCCAACCATCTGGCTTTCCTTGCATTTAAGTTAGGCTGATCTAAAAGGTATTTTAGACCCTTATTATCAGTCAGTAAGGTAAACTTTCTGCCTATTAAGTGGTGTCACCACATCTTTAAAGCATGAATAATAGCAGCTAACTCTAAATCATAAGTGGCATAATTCTTTTCATGAATCTTCAGCTTCCTAGAATCATAGGCAATGACATGCCCATCCTGAGTCAGCAGTCCGCCTAGACAGTCATTACAAGCATCGGTGCAAACCACGAAATCCTTATTAGGATCCTCTATTCTTAGAATAGGCGCAGTTGTTAATAAAGTCTTTAATTTCTTAAATCTTTCTTCACACTTCAAGTTCCAATCAAACTTCTTGCCTTTCTTTTGCAAGGAAGTGATTGGGTTGGCTATTTTTTAAAAGCCTTCAATGAATCTCCGGTAATAACCGGTAATTCCCATGAAGGATCTAACATCTGTTATGTCTTTTGGTACTGGCTATTCTTCAATTGCCCGGATCTTTTCAGGATCAACTGAAATCCCTTCCTTAGTCACTACGTGACCTAAGTACTAGATTTCATCCTTGAAGAAATCACACTTACTGAACTTCGCAAAGAGTTGTTGTTCTCGCAGTTTTTGTAAGACTATCCGTAAATGTTCTTTATGTTCCTCTTCGTTTTTAGAATAAATTAAAATGTCATCGATGAATACGACAACAAATTTGTCCAAGTATTTATGCATTATGTTATTCATTAGACACATAAAGACGGCTGGGGCATTAGTAAGCCCAAATGGCATTACGACAAATTCGTAATGTCCATACCTCGTTCTGAAAGCTGTCTTGAATATGTCCTCTTCTTTAATCCTCACCTGATGATAACCCGATCTCAGGTCTATCTTAGAGAACACCGTAGCTCCACGTAGTTGATCAAACAGATCATCTATGCGAGGAAACAGATATCTGTTTTTAATTGTCATCTTATTTAGTTGACGGTAATCTATGCAAAGTCGCATAGTTCCATCCTTCTTTTTAACAAAGATTACTGGTGCTCCCCAAGGGGAAAAACTGGGTCAAATGTAGTTCTTATCTATTAACTCCTTTAACTGTGTTTTTAAATCGTTAAGCTCCAGAATGTTCATATGATACGGAGCCTTTGAACTGGGTACAACACCTGGTACCAGTTCAATTGTGAAATCCAGTTTTCTCTTGGGAGGTAATCCTGGAATTTCCTCCGGAAAAACATCTGTAAATTCGTTTACTACAAGAAGATCCTCAACTTTTATCTTGCTTAAATTAGACTTAACTGCCTCATTTGTAATAGTTACAGCATAGGCTTTGCACCCTTTTCTGACTGCTCTTTTAAGTTGTAAAGCAGAAATCTGCCTGATTACAGTTTTCCTAGGAATACCCTTAACCGTTACAGGCTGTTCATTTTTATTCACACATGTAAAATTTTTGTCAGAACATTTTAAAACTACCTTATGCTGTTCTAACAAGTCCATACCGATAAGTATGTCATACGAGCCATGTGGCAGAACATTTAATTTAACAGTAGTTTTAAAATCATTCATATCTAAAGTACATTCTTTAACATAACAGTTCACCTTCCTTTTTGCCCCAATGGCTAGTTGTACTGACCAAGAGTTATCAAACCTTTCAACAGTCAGATCACATTTTTCTACTATATGCGGTGAAATATAACTAAGGCTAGCACCTGGATTGATTAAAATAGTTACAGGGGTTTTGTTAACCATACCTCCTACTTCCACCATGGAAGTTTGATAATCAGCTTGGCGGTTCTCCAATGCGGCATTGATTCGGGGCACAGTCTTTGCAAAGTCTCCGACAGTCATTTCATCTTGTATGGTATGAATATTGCTGCTTGGTTTCTTCCGATTTGGGAAAACTGAAGCATAGTGTGGGCCATTGCACTCCCAACACTTAACAAGCTCCTTTCGTTCAAAATTCTTAGTGCAATTTCCATGATTGTTAGAAGCCTCCTTGCTTCCCTTGAAGTTGTTGGAATTATTAGCAGCTCCATTTTTGCTTCCCTGAATGTTTTTACCATTAAAATGGTTTATGTTCTTGTTATTCTTGAAATTTTTCTGGGGTACAAACTCATTTTTCCTATACTCCAGCTGATTACTATTCTTTTTAGCCTTCTAGTTGGCTATTCCTTCTTTCTTTTTATTCTGTTCAAAACAGAAATTAGCCTTTCGCATAGCTTCTTCCAGATTTTTGGGGTTATCATATTCGATTCTGTCCTTTATATGATACGGTAGGCAGCTGAGAAACCGCTGTACTTTAGGTTTCTCTTCAACAAAATACGGCACATATCTTAACAGACTTAAGAACTTAC
Organism: Larix kaempferi; assembly: GCA_027924585.1. NCBI lineage: Eukaryota > Viridiplantae > Streptophyta > Pinopsida > Pinales > Pinaceae > Larix > Larix kaempferi. The sequence continues at coordinate 753,940 of BSBM01000114.1, forward strand.
TGTTTAAGTCCTTCATAGTCATAGATCCTAGCTTTAATTCATAAAATTCCTTGGCCCTCTCTTCATAGTACTGCTCAGACAGAAATTTCATTTTGAAGTACCTTTTAAAAGTACTCCAATTGACTTCTTTTTCTTTGATCCCCTTGACCCTTTTCAAGTCTTGCCACCATATATCTGCCTTTCCAAAAAGGTTATAGATGGCCATTCTTGCCTTCAGCTGATTTGAATAGTTGTATATCTGGAAATATTTTCTCATCTCGGATAACCAGGATTCTGCCTCTTCTCCTGTTTCAGATTCTCCATTGAAAGTTGGGGGTTTTATTTTCTTGAACTCCCCAGAAATCTCTTCATAAGGCCTGAACTTCTTCTTTCTGTTATACAACTCAGCCTCACTACTGTCACTAGTAGTGTGATAGCTTGGTTGTTCCCTTCTTCCTTCAAAGGATGAACTATTGTCTGATTTAACTAGTTTCACCCTTTTAGACCCTTTCTTATGACTAGCTCCTTCAGATTCAGCTCTTTTGCTTCTTCCTTTAGTCTGAAATTTTTCTATCAAAATTTGATTTAACTGCTCTTGAGTTTTCAGAATCCTTTCATTATCCATCTTGACTGTTTCTATCTCAGTCTTTAAACCCTTTATAGTCTGCATCAGCTCCGAGGAGTGAGCAATTAACTCCTCTATCACAGGTTCTCTGGACATCTGTCTTGTCTCAGTGTTTGGAGATTCCTCCTCAGCATATTCTCCTAGCATCTCCATACCTGTCTGTTAGATTCATAAAAGGAAATTTTCTGCTCTTTTACATGAAACAAAAATACAAAGTTAGTACATAAATTTTCTTTTCTTTTATGGTTCTGCGGAAACTAGTTAGGCCACATCAAGACCTAGTATTTGAACCATGCTCTGATACCACATGTCAAAACCCAAATTTTCCGAAAAATTTAAAATTTTTAAAGTAGCATGTAATATTATTAACTGCATTCATTTAACCGTTTGATTAGCTTAAGTGCTCATAATTGTGTCTGAAAGATCTTTTGTTGTACTATATTTTTTATCTGAATTTATTTACCGTTGTTGATTGTTTTTCTGTTTTACAACCGCAAGGGGAATTTGCCATAGCAGACTGGGCTTACTTAGCTTCCGAGCTAATGCAACAGGTTTCTTTCTCTTTCAGATATACAGGTAAAGTGCGGGTTGCTACAATTAAATCTTTCAAGTATTTTAAATCCAATTACTATACCAAAACATCCAGTAGAAGTTTAAGCATGCTAACCAGTTTTATCAAGCTTTTTAAAGGTAGAGTTCTTCTTGCATCATGCCAAGTTCAATTTCAGAATATGTTTTGTTTTATACTTTAATTGTAAAGGATTGGGAGTTAAAGATATCACTATGTTTGTACTTTTCTTATCTTCAGTAATTGCAAGGATTACCTGTCAGTACCTGTCTTCTATTATTAATTTAAGGGTTTGCATTGATTGGAATCATTTTAGTTTCCATAAATAACACTTTGAATAAAATCTATCAGTACTTGTAGAAATAGTCCTCAAGTATCATACCTGATTAAACTCGTTGGTATTAAGGTCTAGGGCAACCTTAGTCCAAAATTTATGAGTTGTAGAGCTTGAAGTCCACCAGTGAAAGTAACATGACGAAGGAATGACATGTCTTTTATCATCTGTGCAAGACTATAACAATCCGCAAATTGAAGTGAAGATGTAACAACTAAATCCTAATATCATTTCATTATCTTACAGGCTTGAAGAATAATCTAAGTTTTGTCACATAAGAAAATAGGGTCATATAATGGTAGGTTTTATAAACAACAAAAATAACATACTTGGAACTTACATCCTTATAATTTTATAATAATTTATCATATCCTCTATGTTTAAACAGACTCCAAGTCTTAATCTTCGAATGCTATTGACAATGCAAGGTTTTAATGAATATAAGGCAAGGTATTAAAGGCCATATTCTAATGTTTTGATTATTAGAAGGATGATATGTGAACTATGGTATTGCAACCATTATGGATAGCCATGCAATAATTTTTGTTACCCATGCTATGCTTTTATTTAGCAACAATAATGAGAACCTCATCGAATCTTGAACATTAATGACAAGGTATGATTTTATTGTTTTTAGGGCAATGTATTATGGTTCACAAATGCGAGTTCGAAAGCATTGTTTGCAATATGAAATTGGGAAAGTTTAAACTATGGTGCCACGACCATAAAAGAATATCCATGCTATGATTATGGTTTACCCTCGCTATGATTATGGTGTATCCACTCTATGATTTTAAATGAAAAGCAACAATTGAAGACACATCGAGGAACTTTGGACGTAGACCCACTGCATGAGAATATTTAAAATGATACGTGGTGCTTTCAGAACCAAGTGTTTATGATATTAATCCGTTGACCAAACCCTACTTGCATTTTTCCCTTTCATTCGGGCTCGGTCGCTCTATGGAACCTCTTGGTCTGAGTTTTGTTGTTACAGTGTGCTAGCAGCTTCTATGCTTCCTCAAATCTTCGTATTCATCCACTGTATCATTTGGAACTCATTGTATCTTTGCTGTCGACATATATAATTTTATTAAACACCTAGGGTTTACCTGTGCTGCTGTTACTGTGTGCTAGCAGCTTCTATGCTGCTCCCAGCCTTCGTACTTGTCTATCGTATCGTTTGGGAGTCATTTGTTTTTGTTTTTGGCAGTTGTGAGTTTATTATGACCTAGGTTTTATCCCTTTTGTTACCAGTTCTAACCCTGTCTCGGCGTGGCCATGACTCTTGGCTTGATTCTGTTGAATCTTCCATTGTGATAAAATACCCTTGCTCCTGCCAGCTCGTGGTATTTGTTGACGAAGAAGGGGTTTTAGACTTACCTTGCTCGCGGTTACCATGCTAATTACAGTGTTAAAACTGCCTTCCAACCGCGGTAAGTTACAGAACTTCTCCATTGTTATTCTAGTTAAAGATTTTTTTTTATATATATAAATGTGTTTATAACTGGTACCAATTTGTTATTGCAGGACCTAGCTGCTCTCGAAGGTGTACAGGACACTTACCTCGTCGGTTGGCTTAACCTGGTAAGCCTGGTCTTTCACCATGGCTTTTCCTTCTTGCTGGTTGTTAGGGAGTTTAGGGTTTTGGCTTGAACGGAGTGACATAGGGATTACGACAGCCTTGTTAACTCTTTTAACTGTGTGTTTTAAATGAAAAATTATGGGTTTAACCCTGTGTTGTAATGAAATGTTACGGCTTCGGTTCATTTTGTAATTACTAGTTTTGCTTTCGTGTTAAAGGACTTCTGTAGATGTAATATTGTGTATAAAATATAGATAGATGGGAAGAATCGGGAGCCTGCCTGTAGATGACGTTACGGCCTTGTAGTTTTAATACTGGGCTCTAAATTTTCACTCAGGGTTTTCACCTAGGGTTTGGTAATACGTCTTGTTATGAAATTTTCCTGTGTAATTGGACTTGTATAAAATGACATATTAACAGTCTCCCGTATATTTGAGCTGGTGTATGGCGTGAATTTAGAATCCAAGTTTTTAAAATCACATAAACAGTGAACCTGAGCTACGGCCGTAGGTGAAATCGTTGTATTAATTCTAAATGTTTAATCACCTGTAAAGTTTGGAATGATAGGGTTTAATCCGAAAATACAGTAGGGATTTTGTTTAGATGCTGATTCTGTTGATACGATTATGATTCTGTAATTAAAAGAAAGTTTAAGGAAAGATAATACTATTTTGTTTAAGCTCGACATCGAGCTAGATATTGTTCTATTAACTCTTCTGTTTCTAAAACAATAACTAGTTTATTTAACTGTGGATAAGTTCTTTGTGATGAATTTCTGTTAGGGTTTTTGCACATGGATTTGATTGATAGGTAAAAACTGGATAATCTTTAGCTAGGGTTTGTGTTTGATTTAAATAATAGATTTAAATCTGATCAATCTTTGACTAGGGTTTGTACCCTGACATACATAATCTAACTGTGGCTACAATCTTTCTGCAACGATATTGATAATGCTATCGATACTGTAATATATTTGGTTTGTATTTTAATACTGTCTCCTATGATTGTCTAATCGGTTTTGTAAATCACAGGGGATAAATACTTGGTACATAGCTTTTACTTATTATCTCATCAAGTACAAATAAATTAGGTTTGTAAGTACAATTGCAAATTATTACTTACTGTGTTAGTCTTCTATTGTACTCATTATAACACAATACTGGTATTACATTAACTACATTTATTCTTACTAAGATATGCTGAAAACACAATACTTCTACCAAATCTAACTATTTGTTATTCTGAGATACTAACTTTACTAACTAATTACTCTTCAGACATAAAGAAAATAAACACCACCTACATTCATTCATCTTTAAATAACATAATGAAATCAATGGCAGAACCTGTTTCTGTAGACAACAACAGCAATGGGAGGCTGTTCCTCCCTACCAACTCCTGGAGAGTGCCCAGACAGCACTTCTCAGGACCCCCTGAGCTTGCTCTGGTCTCCCTGGATGGAACTAGGTGCAGCAAAGTAATTCTCTCAGCCCAAACAGCTAGAATGGAACCAAGTTACTATAGCATTCCTCTCAAACAACTTCCTTACTGTATTTCCCTCTTCCTCAATGGGACTCCTGAATAGCATTCACCTGAATGTATTCTCCCTCCAGAACAATTCGAACCCTCAGCTCAGTTCATTGAGTGCTATTTAAAAGATTGCCTAGGTCTTTGTTGGGTTAACTGTCATTAATGAGCCACCTGCTCTGATTCCACTTCCTTGGGGAATCATGACCCCAAATATAGGGAAGTTGCCACCTACAACTTAGGAAGTGTTTGAGGATGCTGCCACTTGTCATTTGCCTTTCGACCTAGTTCCATCCACGAGTTTGACTAGTAACCTCTTTTTAACAGCTCTCCCATGCTGTTGTCTCCATAATTTATTTATTAATAATAAAATATTCTGAATTACATTCCATTTCTAGTGACTCTGCTGAGTCATCAATTCCTATATAGCATTAAATTTAACATAATGTCTCAGGAATATAATGAAATAATTACATGATTTTTACAAAATTGGGGTATGTGATATTAGAAGTGGGTATCATTACCTTGCACCAGACCATACTTTTAAAACATTTAATCATAAAATCTATAAGTAAAATATCTCCATTGATTATAAACAAAAAGAGAACAAGTCTCAGAATTGACACACATTTTCTATTAGTTTTCAGTATTGTTCGAGATATATCAATATTATCCAACAACACGTTTTTTCTCTTCAACCATCTTTAACCAAATGGTATTGTACATATCTATGCTTAGTTTTAGTATAATAAGCAAGTTTTTTGCTAGGAAGATCGCACTATGTATGTCACAATCTATCATTACAACTTTATGTACACAACCAATATATAAACACTCCCATGTGTTAATTTTTTAGCATTAATTCAATATACTCTAGGATCTTTACTGAGAGAATAACATGTACAACATATCAAGTATAATAATGCATATCAATCACACCAAGCAATCACATGAGACAATAGATACACAGAGTTTCACTGGGGAAAACCATAAAGGTGAAAAACCCCACAACTTCCTCAGAGATAGAAAGAGCAATGATACAACCAAAGTACAAGAGATAGTCTTCTCCTAGTAGCTGATCCTCCTCCTCACATGTGCGCCACTTTCCGAGTGATGGAAGTGTGAGTAATGAGATAATCAAATAGAGATCTCCCGATCTCTATTTATACTTGTCCTATCCTGCCCAATAAACCAGTGGGGCCAACTTGTCTAACTTAGCTTAATAACCCATGGTGACATTAATCCAGGATGACCCCTTACTAGGTTGTCTAATAACCCATCAGCAAGTTACAACACTTGCGACACTTGTCAATACAAATGACGACACTTCCGTATAGAGGAATAATACATCTCTATAGGAGTACAATAAAATACATAGATGAAATACATTCCTAAGTTACATATACATCAACACTCCCTCTTAAATAGGAAGGCATTTCTTGACACAAATATGCTAGCACAAGTCTTCTTCTCTGGATCATCATCAGCAAATCATCGTCATCGTCATTGTTGCTGCTATCTCAATCAATCTCTGATCTACTTGTCATAGGAAATTCTACAGAGGCAGTCCTTTTTCATGCTAGATGTAGGCCGACCACCTGCAGGTCTTCGTCATCACTGACCATACTGTGGAATCTTCAGGACTTATTACGTACGTCACAAAACCTTACAAGAGCATCCAGGCTGTTGCAAGCACATGACTCTACCTGTCGTATCTCCCAGGGCTGTATTATATGTGACTCCCACCACAAGACCTTTAAAGAGTGTCTTGACTTAACAAGAACTCTAAAGAGCATCTGAGGCCTTTTACGTGACTAGCACAACCTGTCCGGATCTCTAGGATGGATTACATGTGGTCATGGAAAAACCTCGAAAGAGCATCCGAGGATTGATTACGAGCACACAGCTCAACCTATCGGATCTCCCAGGGCCGGATTATATGCCATAGGACAAAACCTCGAAAGAGCATCTACCAAATATCCAAGGACTAGATTACCTGCTATAGGCAAGACCTCGAAAGATTATCTACAAATCTCTCAGGGCCCGATTATATGTCCTCCCAAAGCAAAACCTCGAAAGAGCATTTTCCAGATATCTCAGGACCCATTACATGCCATAAGAAAAACCTCGAAAGACTATCTGCAAACCTCCCAGGGATGGATTATATGCTTATCTGCACAACCTCTTCCATGACCATAGGGTATCAACCTGATACTCATCATACATCATCCTGATGTACACATGATCATCCTGATCATCATCACTGCATCGTCCTAATGCATGTCATCTGGAGAATCATCCTAAAGCTCATCATCCATGATCATATAATGCATCCACCTGATGCATACCAAGTATCTACCTGATACATATCATCATACATGATCCACATGATCATACAATGTATCCACCTGATACATTCACAGATACATGATCCACCTGATATATATCAACATACATGGTCTACCTGATCATACAACGTATCCACCTGATACATATACAGATACATGGTCCAAACATCCAATATGATGCATATACATATACATGATCCAACTTATCATAACAAGCATCCAACATGATCCATATACAACTATATCAAGCATCCAACATGATGCATATACAAATATATCAAGCATCCAACATGATGCATATACAGAGTAGTAACTGGAGCATCATCTTGGTGCTCATCATCCAACACTTACATCCACAGCCATGACAAGGATCCTCCTCTCACCATGCTTGGAATGGCTCCTGCAAATGTGTCCATCATTTCTTCCTTTAAGTGTTGTCAATCTGAAGAACACCAAGCCTCTCTCTGGAGTACTCAAACTTCACTCTGGCTAGTGGTTTCGTCAACACATCTGCAATCTGCTCATTCATTGCAACATACAGGAGCTTCACTACTCCTCTCTGCACCATATCCCTGATATAGTGATATTTGATCTCAATGTGCTTTGACCTGTCGTGGAACACCGGGTTGTCAGACAGCTTCACACAACTCTGGTTGTCACAAAAGATACCAGTAGCCTCCAGCGAAAGATAAAATAACTCAGATAGTAGCTTCTGGAGCCATACTGCCTCACAACTAGACGAACATGTTGCAACATACTCTGCCTCGACTGTACTCAGTGCTACGTAGGATTGCTTCCTGCTAAACCAAGAGATCACACCTGATCCCATACTGAAGCAACACACAGATGTGCTCTTCCTATCTGTAGCACTACCTGCCCAGTCCAAATCAACATAACCTTGCAGGTTAAAATTTTGATTCGCATCAGGTTAAACTTTTGATTCGCATCATACTTGACCCCATAGTCAATTGTACCCTTCAGGTACCTCAGAATATGCTTTATAGCAATCAGGTGAGCATGTCTAAGATCTGTCAGAAAATGGCTCAAGGTGTTCACTGCAAAGCAAATATTTGGTCTCGTGTTCGTCAGGTACATCAAGGACCTGATCATCTAACGATACACCATGACATCGACCGAATCTGATGAAGCATCACTCAATGGCTTCAGGGTCGATGCCATAGGTGTGGCCAAGGCCTTCCAGTCCATCATCCCAAACCACTTTAGGATCTCTACTGCATACTTCCCTTGTCCAAGGAAGATTCCGTCTGCACTCTGCCACACCTCCATACCTAGAAGGTAATGCATCATGCCCAAGTCCTTCATCTCGAACTCAGCAGCAAGCTTCCTCTTCATGTCGGAAATCAATCTATCCTCACCTATCACAAACATGTCATCCACATACAATAGGAGTATCACTGAATTTCCTTCCTCAACCTTGTAGTAAAGGTTGGAATCTTCTTTACTCTTGGTAAAGCCAAACTGGACAGGAAGTTGTCTATCCTGCCATACCATGTCCTAGGAGATTGCTTCAAGACATACAAGGCTTTCTTCAATCGGCACACATATGACTCTCTGTCATGTGTCTCAAAACCAAGTGGTTTCTCCACATACAGTTCCTCTTCGACTACACCATTCAAGAAAGTTTTCTTGACATCCATCTGGTGTATCTTCCACTTCATCATTGTAGCCAGGGCAAGTACTATTGTGATGGAAGTGTATCTGGCTACAGAAGAAAAATTATCTTCATAATCTATCTCCTCTTTTTGGGAGAAGCCACGAGCAACAAATCTTGCCTTGTATTTCTCTATGCTGCCATCTACAACATGGTTGATCTTATAGATCCACTTGGAAGTCACAACAAGCTTCCCTTCTAGTCTTGGAACCACATCCCAAACATCATTCTTCATGATCGACTTGGTATTCCTTGATCATGGCATTCTTCCATTACTATGTCCCAGATTCTGGGAACTTCAGATTCTTCAATATATTCAATAGATAGTGTACTTCGTTGTTGGAACAAATGTTGTTGTCCTTCTTTTGTAGGTGATTGTACACGATCTTTCTTACAAGTGAAATTCAGTTGTAGATTAGAAACTTCTCATAGTTTTTCAAAACAAATTCTTATGCGTAAAGACATATGTCATACAGTCATGCAATTATCTTAGCCAATGCTTCAATACAAAATTTATCCATATCCCGTATTCACATAGTAACTTTCTAGATGCCTTCCATCTCTCCCAGAACATTTGTTAAGAGTGTGCACAACTCCCAACTTGCTAGCAAAGAGGTTTCATTCTAGATAAGTAGCAATGGAATGGTGTACATTACCATAGGCCACTTACCCATTACTTTCATATTAGTAGTATCTTGTTCATTAATGCAACTTTTCTAATATGCATAATATACATCCTAAATCTAGGAACATAAGTATATACATGACTAGACAACATTATTTAAGTTTCAAAGGCTCTAAACTTCGATTTTTCTGGGGAGCATCCAGCCGTGGTCATAGATTCCAAAAATTCCAATTTTTGCAGAAACCCTAATTTTCCACCTTTCCGATCAAGATCCCGAACTAGGGTTTGATAATGCCCAGGGTTCTACCCAACCAAAAACTTTGAACTTGGTCTCTAAATTTTTATTTGCTGAGGAGATTAATCCTATGCTAATATCACTCCAAAATTCGACTTCTGTCAAAAGCCCTAATTTCCTGCAGTAGTGACAAGTCAAAAATGAGAATGCTCAAAATCCAATTCTATTTCACAGAAATATGTGCCTTACTGTTTCTGGTACATATCTGAAATTTTGGATCCACAGGGTCTGAAACGTCATCCTGTGGCAGCCTGACCTTTCATCTTTCCAGCCCCAGAGGTATGACCTCAAATGGATTCTCTGAGAGAGAGATATTCCAAATGTTGCAACGTGACCTGTTTATGGGATTAAACAGTATAGCGAACTTGTACAGAGTGCCACATGTCAATATTTAAACTTCGGCATCTGAAACCCGGACTTGTGAAACTATAATCCATTCCCTAACTGTCAATTTTTACAGAATTCCATTTGGATCTTCATAACCCGAGATATGACCTTTTTTCCTAGATCACTTGTTTAGGACTGCATTCTGGAAGAGGAAGAAACCTTAACTTATACGCATCATATCTCACAAAGTATAATGAATATGAGGCTATCCTTGGAAACAAGGTACATGGACATTTCATCTTCTACCTGTAGAAGTTTCAGATCCTGAACATTCGTAAAACCTGATTTATAGCGAAAGTGCCACGATGACTGATTTTACTATACCAAGCCCTAGCTTCCAATTTGTTGCAAGTGTAACAAGTGTCATAAATGCCATACCATTCCTTCCTTCATGATAACTCTGATACCATGTTAGGTTTTCATCATTTAATTCAATAGATCTAGGATCTTAACTAAAAGAACAACATGTACAGCATATCAAGCATAAGAGACAATAGACAAGAGATACAAAACATTTCACCGGAGAAAACCGAGAAGGTGAAAAAACCTGCAACTTCCTTAGAGATAGAATGAGAATCAATACAAAGATCACAAAGATCAAACCCCACAACAAGAGATATGCGAAGTGAGTGAGTGTGTGAATGTGTCAAATGAGAGAGTCACACTCTCTATTTTTACTTTTACTTTCACTTGACCTTTACTGAACTAGGTTGGCCCCAACTTAACCACTTAATATAATGTTGACTGGGACAACCCCACTAGGGTGGTCTAATAACCCTTTAACCCACATGAATCATACAGGGCCAACCCCATAAAGGTGGTATAATAACCCATCAAGTATAAGTTACAACACTTACAATATAAATTGCGACATTTTCAAGTACAAATGGCGACACTTCCAATCGGACGAATAATACATCTCCGTCAGGGATACAATAAAGTACACATACAATATACAAGTGAATATTTCCCAAAGTTACAAATACATCAACATTGTGTGTTGGATTAACATGACTATTTGTGTGAAACGATGGCTGCGAGTGAGCCTGTTTAGTTCCTCCTTAGTGGATACACAACCCAACTCGGGGGTGGTCTCTCAGTTGAAAGAATATAGGCTGGACAAAGACCTATGGTTGGGTGGAACATTCCTCTCACACAACCAGTTGTTTGGACAGCTTCATCATAAAGATAAGTGTTCTCTGTAGTTAAATTATGTTTATTCTGGTTCTGTTATGAATGTTTAATTATTCACGTAATTGAATGAAATGATTATCCTAAGTTAGTTGGCATGAAGCCTGTGTATAGCATGAGAAGGGGATTCATTCTCTGCATGCTGTTTCATCATTTTGCTTGGGATAAATATGTTGATGCATTCCATTTTGTGTGTGTGTTAATATCTTTTAGTTCCATTGTGATGTTTTAATTATGCATTTATTTTAATCGTGAATTTCTTTATATGGAATTGGGGAAGGATTAGACACACCCCATGTTGCATTCATGTTTCCTCTGTGGGTTAGGATGATGAGAGGGGATGTGATAGAGTGGTATCAAAGCCCATGTTGCAGCACTGGAGCTGCTTGGGACAAACTGTGAGTTATAGGAAGATATCAGAAGGTTTGCAAGAGGTATTGATGAAGTTTGGGCAGCATTTTGATGGAGATAATGACAGAATCGGAGTTCTCAGGTGTGGCAGTGGATCACGCAGCTCCATAATGCTCGCCGAGAGCTTTCCAAATGTACCAAATTTTCCCAATTTGGACTTGGGATGATAAAATTATGGGCCTGAGAAGTTATGTGGTTGGGCTTCCGCATTTCCAATTTATGCATTGTGGATTGCAGATTGAGGAAGTGAAATTTTCAGAGGTTGAAAACTTGATGTTTTGTAGTATGGATTGCAGATTGCAGAAGTGAAATTTTTGAAGTTGGAAAAATTGACGTTCCGCATTTCCGAGTTCTGCAGTACGGATTGTCGATTACTGATTGCGGAAGTGAGATTTTCGGAGGGTGAAAACTTGGCATTCCACAATTCTGAGTACCACAGTACGGACTGCAGATGTAGTATGGACTGTGGATTGCGGATTGTAGAAGTGACATTTTCCAAGGTCAAAATTTGGCATTCTGCATTTCCGAGTTCCGTAGTACGGATTGCGGATTGCTGAAGTGACATTTTCTGAGGTCAAAATTTTGGCATTTTGCATTTTCGAGTTCTGCAGTAAGGATTGCGGATTGCAAGTTGTGGAAGTTGCATATTGCAGGTTTTGGAAGTTGCGGATTGCATATTGCAGGTTGTGGAAGTTGCAGATTGCAGATTGCGGGTTGCAAAAGTTGTGGACTGCAGGTTCAAAAAAAAAAAAACAATAGAGCCCGAAACTCGATTTTTGGATAGCAAGAGCATGCAGACTCCGAATTGGATGAGTCCTGAGGTATTATGAGGCCATTAACAAAGGACATGAAATAACCAGTGAAGGTCCCGAGCCCATTATGCTCCAATTTGGCATAAAATTGGGATTAATGGCTTTTACAATCGGTGTCAGGAAGCTTGGTAGGAGGTCAGATTGAGTTGAAATCAATATGGAGTGGCCATGGAGAAGGAACTATGTTAATTATGGAAGCTTGGAGCCAAACTCCAAAGTATGTCGAGTTAGGGTGAGCAAGACGGCTGAAAAGCACTATTCTAGGCCACTTTTTAAGGATTTTGAAATGCTTACAATGGACGAAAGTGACCCTAGATGTAGGATCCAAGAAATCTACTGAACTTGACATTTCATCTATTCATTAACACATACATTTTCTGTTAGACAAATATTTTCCAAAAATACTCTGTTTGGGAGATAGTCATTTTTTGCCAAAAAAATGAAATTTTTGGAAAAAGTGAAAGAGTCAAAATAGTAAAACCTAGAATTTTATAGAAGGTGAACGGTGCATCGGAATAGAGATCCGCAAGTTTCTGAGTGTTCCTTGCTATGGGTACTAACTTCTCCTAGTAGAAAAGTTTTCATGATTATTTATAGATTTGCTCCTACAAGCAACTAAAGTTGGCATTTCAGAATAAAATACGACTGTGTTAAAAGTACAAAATTTTGGTAAACATTGTCATTTTTTAAGTAATGTGATTTCAACACTCGAGGTCAGAAGAAACCATGTGGATAAAAATTGGAAAGTTTATCTAGCAGGGAACAGTGGGGCATAACCAAAATTTGAATAAGGTTTTCATATATCATATATATTTAGAGAAAAAAAGTGTCATTGGTTGTTTTGAAAAAACAAAAAATGTTGACAATATGGAAAATTTCTAGAATTGCATGCCTGGAAAGTAGCAAGTAGGAATATATGCATGAGTATATGTAATAAATTGATTCTCGGTGAGAAAATAATAGCTAATGATTCCTTGTTTGTTTGCTAGAGGCCATGGAATCATACCAACAATGATGTGGAAGAGGAATCCCATGCGGTGATGAGGGTTTGGAAAGGGAAGAATTATGTAATCCTCTGTAAGAGACCAACTGATCAGGTAACATCAAAGGTGTAAATGGGAGCCATGGAAGTAATGGTTTAACTATTATTATTGCATAAGTGTTGAAACGAGATTGGGTAAAAATCCCTTTAACCATATTTAGTAGTCATAAAATGGTATGCCTATAAGGTTGAATGCATTCATGTGAATGGCATACTACCATAGTATAGTGGAGTATGGAGTGGTGAAGGCAAGAGGCCTCATACCATGTGATTGTTTAGAAATTTAGATTGCATTCATATAAAAATATATCATGCCATGTGTATGTTGGTTATGAGTTTAATAACCAAAGCAAGTGAGGACTGGTGGTCCTGATTATGGTAATGCATGCTATATGAGATAGCCATGGTTAATGCCATAATGTAGTTCGAATGATAATGCTATGGTGCTAAACAAGTATACCATGAACTCCCTACTGGTGTTAATTTGGATGAAACCTCTTTTCCAACAACCAAGGATTGAGGAAACCCCTGATGTGTTGTTTGGGTGGAGAAGGAAGGAATCCATATAAGTTAACCAAGTGAATTAGGGAGATGGCTGGGTATGGTGTTGAAGCCTTAGCTAGAAGTACAACTTACCATAATAAGTAACCTATGTAAGCACCAAGATGTCTTAGATCAATGCTGTAGTTCATTGGGTGCATTGAGTAAATGCACATTAAAATATTTTGCAAATCTTGTAATTATGCATTGAGGGAATGCATATGAAAAGTTTGAGTAAGTGTTGTGAATGTGCATGCATGTGTGTAGTTACACCTGATGAGATGCATTGTGTGCATGCATGATTATGATATATGTATATGTTTCATTACAATTAAACAGTACATGAAATGATGAATTAATGATAATTCTGAGATCATTTCATGAGTTGCTATGAATGCAAGGGAAGGATTGCATGAAGGTAGTCATGTTTGATGGGCTTCCAGAGTGCTCTGTTGGAAGGACAGAGTCGTATAAATGATATGGCTATGAATTAATGAGCATTTAAAATCTTTAAGTTGATTGCATAGATGGTGTGATGGTGTCTTGTAATTTTATTGTGATAAGGTTGCATATAACATAAGCCTATACATTTCATTTCATTTGAAATGTTAACAGTTGAGAGTGTTTGAATTATGGAGTGTTATAATTCTAAAGATCACTTTAATGATTGTTGTAAAGGTTGCAATAAAAATATTATATGCATGAACACTCACCGTTTGTTTGGTTGATTGAAGATACAAACCACAAGTAGGATTGTATTGGACATGGAAATGTGGCTAAGGCTGCAATAAAGGTTGAAAGCTACCATATGCAATAGCCAACCAATATGAGGAGGATCTCACATGTGTGAAATCTAATTTATATAGGAAAACAGATTTGAAAATTTTGATTTAGAGATTATGAGAAGGAATCTCATGGTTGCAAACTCTAAGTTCTGTTAGAAGGAATAATTGTAAATTACATATTTGTAAATCTCAGATTTGGAATTTTTCTAATAAATGAATAATGACTATTTGGATTATATGAATTGTGTCAAGGGGACATGTTTTAAGTGAATGTTCATGTAAGGCAGTAGACATAATACCATAATGGAAGAAGTGATGCCACTTACAAGAGCCAAACAGTATGAGGATGTCCCATCTACACTGCATGTTGGTAAACCATGTGAATGAGATGGTAAAATTATGCCAAAAGGGAATATGTGGGTTATGGAACATGAAAAGGATTGGGGTGGAAAATAGAGGGACTATTAACTCAAAGAAGGGATCCCCCATTCCTCATTAATGAACAAGACTACATCTGCAAATGGATAAGTGTTCTGTGACCCTAGCTAAGAATATGCATGTCTAATTGTTAGAGTCAATATGCATAGCATGTTTTGATTTTATTTCCATTCTGGCAGACTACTCTGAGTATGAGTAGGTCTATTAACTCAAACCCTGTCGACAGGGGTTCCCATCACTGTCGACACCAACACCACCGCGATCTCCTTGAGCACCAGCACGAACAAGTTTTATCATGTTCAGCAACACCTACAGAGCAGATGAGGTCTCACCCGAGGCGTTCAAGGGAGAGTGGGCAAAACCATTTTTTCCGTCGAATGAAGGAGGATGGTTGCAGCACCGATTAATTAACTTATCACAAAATTCAAGATAGATCTATGCATTCAGAGTTAACATCATTTATATTCATAGCATCATTCAACAGAAAAATTCATCGCAACAAGTATAACATTTAAAGTATTAACTGCAGCAAGAAACCATAGCATCATTCATGAATCGCAGCATGCATTATCATAAAACATACACAGGGAATTTCACCAAATAGTTCCATCATTTCATATTACTTCAGCAAAACTTTGATACAACATCTCCACAAAACCATATTTCAGCAATATCTCTTGATCTCAGATACAAACTCAAAGACACACACAACAACATCCGAGGATCCATACTAAGATGATCCAACATTTACAACTTATGCCTACATATAGGCTTCCACCTTTACAATGCTTGTCCACTTACTAACAACTTCCTAACTGACACTTGGAAAAATGACCCAAAATCTAACTGACGTAGTCCAAATCACCCAAAAACCTGCCTACAGTGGTACAATTAACCCAAAATTACATATCATATGGTCCAATGACCCAAAAACCCACATTTTGTGGTACAATCGACTCAAAAGTACATAAAATAATCCATCTTTCTGCATTTCGTGACCTCTTCTGACATGTCATAGCATCGGCAATGCTGGGATTCTTCCTTACCAAACCACCTGCCAACAGGCCCCCAACACAATCTTGTGGCTCACCCTCGAGCCACGTCAACTAAACATGGAATATTCTATAGTCTTGACTTTGAAATCCTCATACTATTGCTCGACGGTCGTCACCATTTCCTTTGTTGCTATCACCCGCCTCCTAACTGTCGATGACATCCTAGGGTATTGGGTGCTCGGTCAACTTTGTAGCCACTTTTTGACGATGTCCCTGCACTGCCTAGATAGCTTCACCAGCCTTTGTCATGAACTGGAAGCCAACATCCTAGAACTCCTCCACCTACGTAGCACGCTTCTTCTGTCGCTCGTCGGCCTTGGTGACACATTGTTGCAGGTCTTTTAAATCCATAGACTTAGCAACCTGCTCCAGGGGTGGCATCGCTCACATTGCCTCCTTGAGTGTCGCCAACTACCCCTCTACTTCTTGTCGAACCTTCATCAATTGTTCCACCTGCTCGTCCTGAACGATCCGGCCCCAAAACTACACATTGTCAGCTGTGAGATTTGTTGTCATTGTTTCCATATCCGCCAACTGTGTTTCTATCTCCTCAATAGCTCGTTTGCGGTCATCCACTTCTACTTGAGGGGTGTCGGGGTTCACCTAAGCTTTTAGCTCCTGGTTCTCGTGCCGCAACTGGACAACTACAGCCCCCATTTTCTGCACATGTTGAAGCATATCCACCTCTTTAGTGGGATCCGACACATGGTGATAAGCCTCCACAATGGCCCGGTCTACCCGCACACACTGTCATCCAATATATGAGCCTTCTCCGCAATGAGGAGGTCTTTTTCTTTCTTCAATTCTTCAATATTGCGAGCCTTCTCAGCTCGTTCCTTCTTGATGTCTTCCTCGAGCGCATCCACAGCCTACCACGCTGCAATGACCCTTCCTGTGAAATCCTCGATGGTTGCTTGTGCAGCTGCCTCACGCTCCTACAAACTCATGTACTTACCACTGAGCTCGTGCAATCTATCATCCATTTCGCGGCTAGTGACCGTCTGCATAGTTGTCAATCCTTGCGTTGGAAACACATTAACATTGATGTTCACCTTCTTCAATTGTTGCAGCAAGGCGTTCACAGCCTCATCTTCAGTCACAATCATAGTCAGGGGAATCTCCACATTCCTGACTCGCGGCTCGGTGTTCATTGTGCTAACTTGTGGTGCCACTACATCTTTAGGTGCCCTTCGCGAAACCATATCACACAAAGAGTCCATGCGAGCAGTGAGTGCATGGAATCCTTCATCTATATCCCTTGTCATCTTCTGAGCTACGGTGGTGGAGGCGTCAATGATTTCTTTTATGATTCGGCCCAACTGCGCTTCCATCGACAAGGGAAATCCACTGATTGTCACAGGGTCCCTAGTGCCCTTTTGTTTTGTTTTCTTCTAGTGCCCCGGTCACTGTCGTCATCTGTTTATGTCTTTATGGATTTTCGGTTTGAATCATGATGACTGTGCTAGTCCTGCATCGATATATGATCATCTGGACCTTACGCCGGTTCCCCCAGCCTCAATCTCGACCAACCCCATAGGTTCATGCCATGCCGATGGCAAGTCGTTCACGATAGCCTCCAACTCTATCGTCGTTAACTTATATGATGTTAGCAACAATTGCTTATCTGGGTCACGACGGGCTTGGACGTAAATTGAATGTGATCGAATTGAAAACACCATTACTGGTTGGAACTATGTTGCAGTCTCTTCAAACAATCGGGGCACCTTTGTCATAGCCGCACAGAGCATCTCCTAGTATAACCAAAATAGTAGTGTAAATTCCTTATTCTGCTCTTATTCTCGGACAAACCATAGGTTTTGATACCATGCACAGCGACGCTCTTTCACGGTGTCAACCTCCATACCCTGGTACACGTCGGGCTCCTTCCAGGCCACGAATGCAATCAATAGCAGAAGCCAACTATATGTGAACAAGCCCTTACCGTATTACACCACCACAGCATCCGCCGCCAATTGATTTAGTAGAAACAGTGACCAGTTCATCTGCACTCCTGCTGCTAACTGCTCAGTAGATGCCACAATTCCTGAATTACATTGATTGGGTTGGACACCCTGTACCACTTTGCAGGACAGTATCTTGGTGCCGGTGAGTACCCGCCTTATCATTGATGTTGCTGGTGCATTAACCCCAGCCATCCTTCTTCAACTCATAGCGCTTAACCAGCTACGCGGCTAGCTTTTTGTCGTTCTCCTTTCCTCGAAAACACTGCGATGGGTCGACCCCATCCTTGGGAAACCCGGTAATCTCTCCGATCAAGTGCACAGTGACGGGAATTGCTTCGTCCAACCATAACATACTATCGTGAAAGCAGGCCAGCACTTGCTTCACACATGCATTGACCTCCGACAGCCGTCCAAAATGGGGTATATTGATAAGGCCTAGCAGGCCTGCCTGTTTCAAACCCCGCACCCAATAACGTGTAACTGGCTTACTGCTCAATTGTGATCCTGGATCATAAGGGTCCGACGCAATCTCCTTGTATGCCACCATGTCATGGTGATGGTATTTCAGCGGTATTAACGCCGACGCAATGTCTAGAGAGCACTCCATCCTAACAGGGAGCATTGGCATCTTCAGTGGGTACTTCTGATTCCTCTGCACCTTCCAGGAAGGTACCCAGGGCCAACTGGGGGGGAGATACCAAGGGATATCAATGGCCGAGAGTCCTTCCCATGCAGGGGACTCATCCACCCGGCAGCTGGATGGCCCCGCATCCTTTTGAGCTTCCCCCCGCCCTAGTAGTGGAGGAGCGAAGCTGACGCTTACTTTGTGGCAACTCAGAATGTTGTCCTCCCCCGACACTTCTTATCAATCACCGATGCTCCAACCGGCATGTTTGCAACTTCTTCCTCAAGATTGACTTCTCCCATAGACTTGAATTCTTCTTCAACGATAACCGGGATGAAGGGGTACTCTACTTCACTGTTAATATCAATGGTTTCCAACATACCTCACATGATGTTCTCAACTGATCACTGGCATATTGGATAAACCCAGTCAATGCTCAACAACAACACTCTGCAATTTCAATCGAACCTTGCCCAACTCACAACTGCGCTCACTAGGCCAATACCAACACTCCGCAACACTTCACACAAGCTCACTTAACGACTGAATGCTCGATGCCTTCCAACCAACTTTGACCCATTCTTATAGCATCTAACCCGATCCTTCCTAATCATTACTAAATCTTGCATTAATCACCCAAATCTGTCGTCGATCATGTCAACCAATCGGCCACATCCACCATTAATTTCCATCATGCGAACCCACTCAGTTATTTAACTGTCTCCAATTTCTACATTTATTACTAATTTGACCTAGTCGCAACGTTGCCACTTTTCATGGATGACTCCTAACTTACGACACAAGCCTCCCTGCCTGCGCATTCTCACCTATGTTGATGCGCCATCCTGCCACCGATCAACCTATATATATATATATAGATATATATATATTCGATGTGACTCAGGCATCACGCTATTCCAAGCCCGACCGATTGGGCTTCAACCTTCTACCGTTAATCAACTTTGGGAGCATTGCTCCGTCTAACTACTACAACTGTACTGCGCCTCCTGAGGTGATTCTACTGACGTGATATGGACCAAGCCAATGCATCTACAATTTTCCTGGATGTTTCATAAACTTGCTGTCATACAACAACACCAATTCACCCTGCTGAAATTGCTTGTTTTTTATGTGGTGATCATGCCAAGCCTTATGACAATCCTTCTCCACCCCCTAGTGGAATCCTACGATAAAGCGATCTTCCTCTGGCTGGACTAACTACACTAGATGTTCTTCTAATGTTGTTTCTTCATTCATACCTATCATTTCCACTATGCGCAGACTCAGAACGATGTACTCTATTGGTATGATCACTTCTTGTCCATACACTAACTTGAATGGTGTCTGACCGGTCAACTATTTACAGGTGGTGCGATAGGGCCACAATATTGCTGGGATTTTCAGATCCAATTCATCACAGTTCACATTGCACACGATTGTCAGCGCATGCTCCAATATCTTATTGAAAGCTTCCACCATGCCATTCTCTTGCATATGATAGGGTGTACTCTTCTTATGCTGTATCTATAGTTCCTCCATCAATGCACTGATGGTGTGATTGAGAAAATGGTTGCCTTGATCACTCAGCAATATCTTGGGGCAGTTGAAGCGAGTGATATCGTTATCAAACAAAAACCTTGCTACTGTGGTCGTGAAACAATCAACAACTGGTGCTACCTCCGCCAATCTTTTCAAATACTCGGTCGCAGTAATGATGTATCTTGCACTAGTTTGCTTCCCCGGTGGATTGATTGGTCCTATGAAACCCACTGCCCATTTTTCAAATGGCTACAGTGTTAACTAAGGCATCAATGGCATCTCATCCCTCCTGGATGGCTTCCTGGTTCTCTGACAAACATTGCAGAACCGCGCATAGTCTGTCGCATCATTATGCAGCGTGGGCCACCAAAGCCTCGCACGAAGCATCTTCCTGGCAGTCACCCAACTGTCGTAGTGCCCTCTAGCCATGCCTTCGTGTGCCTCTGCCAATATCTTTTCTTTCTCATGTGGCAAGACACACCGTCGCAATATCTCATCTACACCCATCTTGTATAACTCTCCTGTAATGAGTTGGAAGTTTACAGCCTTGACTACCAACTGCTTCTTCTGACTCGTAGTGAACTCTTTTGGTGCGGTACCTGTCACCAGAAACTGAATGATTTCCTCAAAATAACAATCGGCTATGCCAACCTTAAACAATTGTGCATCAAGAAACCCATCTTTAATGTTAGTTGGATCCTCTCTTGTTTCAATCCACGATAGATGATCAAGGCCAACATTCAACTGCCCGGGATTCACAATTACTTCAAAATCAAACTCTTGAAAAAGAAGTACTCATCGACAGTTCTTCCCCCCCAACATAGTCTGATTGACCAGGTACTTCAATGCAGAGTGGTCTGTGAACATCTTAAAATGTTCTCCCCAATAAGTAGTGTCGGAAATTCGGCATTGCATAGACCATCACCAAGCCTTCACTCTCGGTAGTGGTGTAGTTCCTTTCTCCAGATGACAGCTTCTGACTGGCGAAAGCAATAGGGTGATTGAGATCCCCCTCTCTAGGCTGCGCTAGCACCACACCAAGTGCAATCGATGATGCATCAACATGGAAATGGAATTCCTTACTCCAGTCCAGAAATACTAAGATCGGTGCCGAAGCCATCTTAGCCTTCAGTTGCTCAAAACTATCCTGGCATTCAGTGCTCCATTGGAATACCACATCTTTCTTTAGTAGCTTCTCCATAGGGGCAGTTATTGCTGCATATCCCTGATGAACTTGCGATAGTACCTAGTATGCCCTAAATTTTCCCTCAACTGCTTAATGATGGTCGACGGTGTTAAGCTCAAAATGAGCGCAATCTTTTCTGGATCGACTAACAACCCTTGTTTGCACACAATGTGACCCAGTAATATCCTAAACGATGCACAAAAAATGCACTTCTTCAAATTCAGCGATATCTGGTGTTGTCGACAATGCTCCAACATTAACCGCAGATTGGTCAGATGATCGCGGATACCCCCATAGACTGTCCAATCATCCATGTATACCTGCAAGAACTTCTGGATGAAATCCTTGAATGCAACAATGACAACCCGTGAAAATATCGCAGGTGCATTCTTCAACCCAAACGGCATCACGATATACTGAAAACATCCCCATTCTATCACGAAAGTCATCTTGTGGCAGTCTTCCTTTGCAATGCGGATATGATGATAGCCTGAGAACCCATCCGTGAAAGAATACATCTCTTTCCCACCTACTCCTTCAAGTACTTCATCAGTAAACGAGGTCAGAAAGGGATCATGCAAGCAGGCATCATTCAACTTTCGTAAATCGACACAGATGCGCACCTCGCCGGTCTTCTTGTCCTACACCACCATAGGATTGATCCACTCAGACTCTTCAACCGATTCAATGATACCAACATCCAACATGCGATCAAGTTCTTCCTTGACCTTCTCCTTATGTCCTGGATTTAGCCGATAGGGTCGCTTCTTGATCGATTTAGCATCTGGTTTCAAGGGAATCTTCATCTCACCTAAATCACCCAAAATCCCTTTCATTTTGAAAAACATTCTAGGAAAGAGGTCCTGGAATTCATGCAACAAGTCGGTCACTTTTCCCATCATCTCATCATCCCAATAATCTCCAACATTCACGAACTTGGGAGTGGCCTCCGTCCCAATATTGATCTTGCAAAGCTTCAAGGGTTGACTGAACATATCACTTGGTGCATCAGGTGGTACTACATCGTGACTTCCTTCAGATTCTGGGATATTTACATTCTGCAGATCATCACCATCTTCAGGCCCACCAGTGATATTATAACATTCCATTATGGATTGCATCTGGTAGTGCATATGCGGATCCTCCAGGTATGCCACAGGAACAACCTTGAGAACCACGTCATGGATGATCTGCAGAGCATTATGGACATGCGGGTTGGGATTAGTAAAACTGAACGTATGAGTGAAACATATTGTCAATTCCAACCAAGTAGTGATTTCTCCCTGTAATTCAGCTGCAGTATACCATGATCGCGATATTTCATCCAAGGTATGGATAAATGCATGGACCCACTCATCGCTTGGTCATGATGCCCATAATGTCTGACACTCCATCAAATGGCCTCCAGGGTCGTTCCAACCATCATATTTCCTGGTGTGGTAGACCTCGGTATCGCTGAAGCGAAACGTCATCAATATTCTACATTTCGAACATCCATCAATTGATGCCTTGTGTGTTTCCCACTACCGTACTGGAGCAGCCTTCATTGCTTCATCCAATTCCAACAATCACTGTGGTTTTGAAACTCTTTCCTCAAACTCTGTCAAAAAGTCGGTCAAGCAAGTAAGCCCTTCATATACCGGTAATGTGACCATTTTATTCGCAACGTGACACAACAACTGCGTGATTAACCCACACTTGCGGAGCAACACCTCATGCAAGTGGTTTTGCCAGTGTTCTAATGCATCATCAGAGTCGAAAGACGCAGAGATATCACTGCGCCATCCGAGCTCTCCGTTGGCAGTTGGATGAATATAGTCTTCAGAAATGTTGAATGCATGGTCCCATCCACTGGGATCTTCATCCTTCACTTGCTCAATGTATCGGCGTCCTTCAGCTAGATCCAACGACACTATGGCTCTGAGATCATGGTTTTCAAAATTCATCATCCGCCGCTTGAAGTTGATCACCGCCCCACTATCATTAGCCCATCCGATCCCCAGCAACGAGGGATACGAACTTCCTCCTTCAACTACTTCGATGACATCAAAGTCAGCATAGGTATTCATGCCCTCGATGTCTACCACCAATCGTGGGACTCTCCCAATCGATGTCACTTTAGCATGATTAGCTAACCGAAGCTAGACAGGAGACTAGCTCAATGGGGGGCTCCCCATTTTTTTCCATGCCTGCTTGGTTAAGATGTTGACATCCGAACCAAGGTCCAAAATAACTGAATAAACATCATAATCCCCAATTTGGATATTCATGCGCATCTCCTTACCTGTCTTTCGCCGATGTATGTAGTTTACCGCAGACTCCTGTCGTTCCCTAACTGGACGTGGCAACAACCCTTCAATCTTAGCAACAAATGCAAGATCTCTTGCCAACAATAAATAGCTCTCAAGAAACTTTTGCAAGGTTCCAGACTGCGCTAATGGACCTACCTATGAAGTCGCATAAAAAACAAGGGGGCATGTCGCAAATGATAGCTTTACCGCGATTGTGGTCCAATGCATCACGTGCCTGAAAGAACGTATCATGCTTAGATTCAACATCAAATGATACCTTCTTCTTCCCAGCCTTTCTAATTTCCCATCCTATTGCTGCGCCTCCCCGTGTAATAACTGCAACAATTGCATCTTGTGGTCTTGGCTCCGCAGAAAATGTCACAACATTCACACCCCGATTCTGATTTGGTGTCGGATTCCCTTGTTGGTTCACATTTTGATTAGCATTCTGAATTGGACGTTGGTTTTGGTTATGCGCTGATTGCTGCACCTAATTCTGTACTGGCTGCTATGCCTGGTTCAAATTCTGTAACTATGGAATGGTCCCTGCCTTCCATCGTGTAATCAACTATGGCCAGTTCTCCACTGTATGGTCTGTAACAAATAAAAATGTGCACTGCGACTGCAATAATGGGAAATCACGCTGATAGTGTCCCCATACCGCACAGTGATAGCATTGCACAAGTCCACGACCTCCTCGTCCTCCTCCACGACCAAATCCTCCACCACGTCCACCCCATAATCCTCCACAGAATCCACCCTGTTGTTGGTACTATGGTTGGTTGTACTGCTGCTACATCGGAGCTGGTTCCATGTTCTTCCCTTGCTGCACATACTACAGTTGTTGAACGTAGTGTGGCTGCTGTGGAGCCATTTGCATCGGAGCATGTTGCGGCGTGAACTGCTGTGGTTGTTGTTGTGGTACAAAATGTACCTGCAGTTGAGGTAGCGGCTGGACTACCAGTGCCTGTGGTTGCGGTTGTTGTACGGCACACTGGTCGTCCTTTATGTAGAATGCGTCGTACGTTCTCTCATGAACAAACCCATATGCTCAGAAATATTTATCATCATGTCCCATTGATTTACAATAAGTGCAATATAGATTCATCGGTTTAGTGACCATCTTCTACATATATGGACATTCTTCATGGCGGTGTCCAAATACCTGACAAACGCGACACCATGGCATGCCACGACCATTCAACGGGTTGGACGCTCCTGAAACTAAATAGTTGTTGAAGTCAAGGCAATTGTCCTTAGTATGTCCTTCCCCTCGACATCGTGTACACCATACTTCTTCCCATTGCTCCTTTCCCTTCTTCATATCTTGCAGTGGTATGGTCAAGTTAGCCAGCTACGTCTATATCTGCGACATCCCAGCTGCATTTTCCCCAATTGGCGACGCCTCCACCCACATCGCAATCTCTAAAGCTTCGCTGGGCGTCGATATGTTTTGTTGCATCATTGGTAGTCGAATGTGCGGTAGCAGTGCCGTAATGAACCACTCTTTTTGTTGGACAATGCTCATATCAAAACTAACCCTTGCCATCAGCGTCTTGAACTTCTAGTCAAAATCCTGCACCGTCTTCTTCGGATACTGCTTAATTTCTTTCAATTCTGTGATATATTGTGCTTCGGATTTGGGCTTCATGAATTCTACAATTAACCCATCCCTGATATCATCTAGTGACTTCTCCGGAGCTCCTGTAGGGACTAGAACAAACTTCATAAACCAATCTAAGGTGCGACCTCACAGATTTGTCGCTAACTATCCTTTCTTAGCGGCATCATCAGTGATTTGTTTTACGGTCCATACTCCTTCACACAAAAACCAATACTGCTCTAGGTTATCTGTCTCAATCCCATGGAACAACGACAACTTAGCATCATCGCTTGCCATCCTGGGCTTCCTTCCTATAGTTGTTGAACTACTAACACTTAAGTTTTGTTGACCTGGTGGAGTCAAAGTGGTGTTTCTTACTAGTTGACAGATAGTGGGCGGAGGTGTGGGTACGTTTCCATCGGGGTTTTGTTCTTCCTCTATCCTGGGCATAGATTGTGCGTCCTTGTCTGGAATGTGAGGTTGCTTCATCCCGTGTGGTCTTCCTTCGTGAACTTCTGGTTCGATCACGATAGGACCTTCTCCTATCCTCTATCTCTTTTCCTGTCGAAACCTCGCTCCTCCCCTTGTAAGACCACTCTCTTCCTTGGATTCATTCACAGTCCCATCATGACCTGCATCCATCTACCCCTTATCAATCCATGTACCACCCGCCAGTCGTCGCGATACCCAAGGCCTCTGCCCACCAGGCTGCTTATTGATCCAGATGCATCTTCAATATACCCTTCTCGCAAATAAGCATCTTAATGAACAATTGAAGCGACAGCAGAAACCTTCCCCGGGGTTCACGGAAGAAATACCTTTCAGCTTCACTATAGGACTTCCGTGTATCAACTGTGAATACAGTGATATATCCTTCCAGGATGCTATCAAGCCACACTTTGACAGCCCGCGATGCTTTATTGTCGACCTCTTGTAGTTCTTGGATCAACTACGGGGTCCAAGTTGTCGGCTCAGGGCCTTGGTGGTTCCTTTTATGAGATGTCAACTTTTCCAACCACTCGAACAAAAGGACCGGGAATTCACAGAAAAATCATTCATGCGGACTGTTAACACCCAAAAAGTGCTCACTAGCTCATTTCCCTATTCACATGACCCATTTATCCACTTTTTCACCATCAGAGCCTCTGAAACCAACAAAAGGTCACCAAAAGACCTTAGTACACCCCTTTTTCCATTAAAAAAGATTATTTTTCCCAAAAAAGCATAAAAAAACCCTCAAAAAGGGTCCAAATTCCCGAAAATATTAAAAAGGGAATTAAAATATTATTTTTATTCAAAAAAAGGAAAAAGGAGGGAAAAGTACCTAAACCATGTTGGTCAATACCATTTGGTTTCCACAAAACCACAAATGGTATTCCCCACCACCAAAACCTATAAAAAGGTGGTAGGGGCTCCTCATTTCACATCCATCCATTATCTCATCCTTATGCTGCTGAAATCTTCCCTGAGCATTTTAGCCATTGCAAACCACATTGGAGAAGAGACCATTGGAGATTGGAAGTTGCTCATCCTTGGAGCTATTCAACCTCACCATTAGAGGTATTGATTCCGCAAGCACTTGCTTGCCCCATACTTTCAATACAAATTCTTTATTTTATATGTTCTTGTTCTTGATCTTAAATTATTGTCATTATTTGCTTAATATCTTTGCTTAGATTCATGAATAGTCTTGTTTAATTAGTTTATTGTTATTTGCTTTCATTGAAACTGCTGCTACTAGTTAGCAGGTGCCCATAGCACTAAGCCTGGTTGCAAAACCGGGCCAACACGAACCGTCATGAATATATCTTCCCACCCACTAATCTATTGTCAGTCGAGTCTTCCAGCTTTCTTCTTCGGAAAACTCCTGCAACTGTTGATCAAACCAGCTCTATATTTCTGGTTTCATCGGATGCCACAACATGTCCTCCTTTCACTTCGCACATGGTCCTAGAAATAGAACCATTTGTTAACACAAACCCTGTCGATAGGGGTTCCCATCATTGTTGATACCAACCCATCGTGATCTCCCTGAGCACTGACCTGAACAAGTTTTACCCCGTCCAGCAACACCTGCAAAGCAGATGAGGTCTCACCCGAGGTGTTCAAGGGAGAGTGGACGGAACCATGTTTCCGCCGAATGAAGAAGGATGGTTGCAACACCGATTACTTAACTTATCGCAACATTCAAGACAGATCTATGCATTCATAGATAACATCATTCATATTCATAGCATCATTCAACATAAACATTCATCATGACAAGTATAACATTTGAAGTATTAACTGCATCAAGAAACCATAGCATCATTCATGAATTGCAACATGCATTATCATAAGACATACACAGGGAATTTCACCAAATATTTTCGTCATGTCTTATTACTTCAGCAAAACCCTGATACAACATTTTCGCAAAACTAGATCTCTACAATATCTCTTGATCTCAAATACAGACTCAAAGATGCACACAACAACATCCAAGGATCTGTACAAATATGATCCAACACTTACAACTTATGTCTACATAGAGGTTTCCGCCTTTACAATGCTTGTCCACTTACTAACAACTTCGTAACCGACTCTTGGACAAATGACCCAAAATCTAACTGACGCAATCCAAATGAACCAAAAACCCACCTACAGTAGTATAATTAACCTAAAATTACATATCATATGGTCCAATGACCCAAAAACCCACATTCTGCAGTACAATCGACTCAAAAGTACATAAAATAATCCAGCTTTCTGCCTTCCGCGACCTCTTCTGACATGTCGCAGCATCGACGATGCTGCGATTCTTCCTTACCAAACTGCCTGCCAACAAGGTCCTACATGGCTCACATCGGAAAGGGGTGCAGACTTTTATGATGTTGGGTTATGATAGGATTGTCAATATTAACTACACCCGAAGGGAATGGACGCATTCCTGGTGTTTCAATATTTGATAGTGAATGCTATGAAATATGTTTATAGTTTTAGAGCAGCAATACTGATGAGCTTGCTTATCCATCTTGTGTTGTCAGCTTGAACAGATGCAATTTGGTGCTGCACACAGAACAAGCAAAGTGAAAGGTTGTTGTGAGCGGTTGTGGTGGAAGGGTTGTTGTGAGGGGTTGTTGTGAAGAGGTTATTGTGTGTGTGAAGGTGTGGTGATATTGATGAAGGGTTGTTGTATGCCTAATAAACCTAGTTGGTGTGCTATTTTGTCATTAGTTACTTGGATGTTGTGGAGGTATTGGTGAAGGGTTTTTATATGCCTACGACACCGTAGTAGATCCTTGACCTATAAATGGTCATGGTACAGTTTCCTTCCATTGGCTGATGACCCAGATAGATGTGATGGCTTGGAAATGGAGAGGGAAAATCATGTATGGGACTGGTTTGGCACCACCAATGCCTAATAAACCCAGTTGGGGTACTAGTTCGGCATTGACTATTTGGATGGCATGGAGTAGCCTGTGTGCTAACCAACATCCAATTCCATAGGTGATTCCAATGCTTGTAAAGTAAAGCAGGACCCTATGGACCAGAGAGGAAATGTCCAATACATATAAGTATTTAATTTTCATTCATTTCTTATATTGGATAATGAAAATTTCATGAACAAATATTATGACAACCAAGCTGATACACTATTGTTTCTGTTTTGGAAACTTTGGTCATTGCAGGAAAGAAAGAAATATTAAGGCATCTGAAGGATGCATTTGGACATGTGACTGTTCTAGAAAACTCTGTATGAGCATCAATGAAAGATGGTGCTAGTGGACTTGTGTGGGTCCTAGCAGACAAGAGTTTTGTAGACAAACCATGTGGAAAGGTTTCCTGGTTGATAGGTCTTGGACAGACCTTAGACACTAAGTGTCATAGCCAAGAAAGGGAAATTCAAGCATTCACATTGAAGTGAAAGAGGCTAAGGAGCATGGAACCACAGTGGCGGTGTGGCTCAATATTGGAGAAAGATTAAGAGGGGAAAACCCTTACTCTCCTCTTTCCTTTTTATTGATGTATTTAGAAAACAGAAAATTGTTAAATGCATGTTATGGCTGAAAGTAGAGTGTGTTTATTTGCTTGAAATAAATTGTGAATGCTGAAGTAGTTAATTCCCTTTGAAAGAATGGACATGAATGAACTCATTTGTATGTTGGGAAAGCATGAAAAGTGTGAAATTTTGATGGATAAATAATGGACTACCCATGTCAATTTGGAAATTAATTGACTGATTTTAATGTTTATATTTTGCTTGGCCTAACAGAAATTGCAATGATGTATTTCACAAGTGAGAAGTGGAAGTTAATTGGTTGTAGTTGTTACAAAAACAATGTTACTAGAGAGCAAAGAGTGGGATGTTGTGTACATTGTCCATGAAAACAAACCAAAAGCTAATGCATTTGGATTAAAATATTCTTCAAACAATTGCCAATACCCAAGAAAATCTTGGAGAAATGTTCAAGCTACAAAAGAAACAGAATGAGATGAACCATAAGGTTTTGCAGGACTCTATTTGTCTGCAAAGATAGGTAAAAATCATTATGGAAACAATCATCCGAGGAAAGGGAAGTGGGTCAATGAAGAGGCATTCATCCAAACAATCCATTAATAAATTCTCAAGGTGGAAATATTCAATAGAAATTGAGCAGGAAAAGAAGAAGTGGCCACTGAAATGTTGGGAATGTGGAGGAAATCATCTCTTCCGCAACTTCCCAACAATGAACAGAAGGAGGGATAGTATCCCTTAAGGTTTCAGACTTGTTGATGAGCTGGAAGATCAAAACCAGTAGGAGCAGCTTGTGGAAGCCAAAGGACTTGGTCCTGAAAGTTCAAAGTAAAGGATAGAATGCAACGCAAACTTGCAAAATTTTTGAAAAAATTTGGACATGTGTAAACTGTATATGTATTCCTAAGTATTGGAACACCGAAGATGATGTTATTCTAAGGGGGAGGGGATTGTAATACCCCCATTTCGACTCTTAGTATATATTGGATTTTAATGTAAATATTATATACATGTGATGTATGCTTTCCTAGTGTAGAGCTCAAGGCCAAGGCCTCGCCAGTGGATGCTCATATTTTATTTAAAGAAAAGGGAACGTATTTGATACTATTTTATCCACATGCTATTAAGCAATGGAAATTGTAAAAATGATGTAAATAAACATCATGCAATAAAATACCAAAAACTGGATATGGAAGCAACTAATAAGAGGGGGGGCATGTGTATCCACTAGGGAGTGATGAGGGGGTTGTGGTGTTGAACCATATGGTTCCAAGTGTCATATTGAAAACCAAATTTGACTTTCCTTGCTGACATTTAATTCTGTTGTAAGGAAGTAGTTGAAGAAATCAGTCCATGGCTTCAATGGAGCATGGGAAACCCATAAATTCGTATGGCAGGTATGGGCTCTTTTTTCTCGACCCACAAGTCACTCTACCTCAGGGGAATTCATTCTACCTCATTCCCATTCCATTGTAGATCATCTAAGCTACAATTTTCATCCATTATGCATGCCCAGCAGTGAGAAAAACCAGAAATCACAAATCTAAATTAAGCCACGTTTTGAAGTGCCAAAAATGCCCAAAAATTTGTGTGGATAGTGAAATACAATGGGGGGTCCATAGACCTGAACCTTGGGAAGAATTTGAGAGTGTTAGATGCCCACAAATCCATAGGAAAACCGCGGTTTGATATCCCAAAAATCCAATTCCGAGACACAGCCATTTGGCCATAGAACTGAGAAAATCCAAGCGTGGATGATATAGAAGAAGATAGAATAGAAGTTGAAATTGCTTGATAAACCCAACTGTGTGTTGGATTAGCATGACTATTTGTGTGAATCCATGGCTATGAGTGAGCCTATTTAGTTCCTCATTAGTGGATACACAACCCAGTTCAGGGATGGTCTCTCAGCTGAAAGAATATAGGTTGGACAGAGACCTATGGCTGGGTGGAACGTTGCTCTCACATAGCTAGTTGTTTGGAAAACTTCATCATAAAGATAAGTGTTTTCTTTGGTTAAATTATGTTTATTCTGGTTCTATTCTGAATGTTTAATTATTCAAGTAATTGAATGAAATGATTATGTTAAGTTAGTTGGCATGAAGCCTTTGCATATTATGACAAGGGGATTCATTCTCTGCATGTTGTTTCATCATTCTGCTTGGGATAAATATGCTGATGCATTCCATTTTGTGTGTGTGTTAATATGTTTTAGTTCCACTATGAAGTTATAATTATGCATTTATTTTAATCCTGAATTTCTTTATATGGAGTTGGGGAAGGATTAGACACACCCCATGTTGCGTTCATGTTCCCTCTGTGGGTCAGGATGAGGGGAGGGGACGTGACAGTCAATGTATCTACACTCTAGTGTTTGGAGCTTCTATTGTTCTAGCCATCCAGCTATGAATTCCATTTTTAATGTTCGCTATTGCTGAAGCAGAGGATGATTTCCATCCTTTAAAACATCATTTAGATAAATTAATTGAACAAGAGGATATTAGAATAGACACATTCTGACACCTCTGATAAACAAGACATTGTCAAACAATCATTTGAGAAGAGAGCTATGATGGTAAATTATAAATTAGTAGAAGATGTCCTAATTTGGGGCAAAGCACATAAGGCACCATCCAAACACTAAAGTTTGATTCATTATGATTTAGTCCTTATATCATTTATGAGGTTTTACCGACCAATGCTTTCAAATTGAAAACCCTAGATGGAAAGCCACTACAATTCATTATTTCATAGAAAAAATTTGTTAATATTTTTAAAAAAATCATTAGTTTTACCCTGTAGGGATCTGGATAATACATCAAACAAATCGTAATTTTTCCATTTATTGAATCGATATGTGTTCCTATTTTACAAAGTGCACAAATTGTACACCTCTAAGATGGACAAATATCATTTGCATGACTTCCTTTTCAGACTATGTTATGAATCTTCTCCTTGGAAAGAAATTAGGAAACAAATCTTAAGATAAGTTGAATACCATTCCTACGGTATATCATATTCCAGGTTTTGGCCCCTGGTTGTTAGGAACAAGAATTCACATTTTTAGGACTCTTTTCATGTATTAATTTGGTGCCATAGAATTATGGAATTTTTTTTTGTTAAGGTGCTCTAAATAATACAACCATGACTGTCATAATGCATATTGATTTTTTTTATATAATATCTTATTTTCCCCGTTGCAAAATCATATGACCCAATTATTTCTATTTTAAATTTTTGTATGAGTTATAGGGGCATTGTATATCCATATTACATAAGAGAGTTTTGGGATAGTCAAAGAGACACATGGAAGTCTCATAGAATTTTTAGAATATCACTTCTTTGAAGTAATCATTGATACCTTTCTAACATGATTTGTTTTCCTTGGATTGATGTCATATGACAATGTGGACTCCTTTTCAAGTTTAATTAACTTGGAGGCATCACTAGTTAATCTGTGTTAAGGATACATATTCCTTGTAAAATTCATGGTGGAGATGGCATGGTCTTAGTTCACCAATGGTAATCATGGTATCCTCATTGATATCTTTCCAACTATGTAATACATGCCTTATTATGACTTCATCTCATCTAACCCCTTCCTCAACCCTCTTGAATCAAATTCAAAGTCAAATATTGCACTAAGATGAATTTTGAGAGAAAAAAAAGGGATATACATGTATCACCCCCTTAATGAAAAATCAGAAAACATAAATAAAAAAGTGAAAAAACTTATTCCCATCTATCATCCTGTCAATTGCACAATCATTGGTTGAAAGAGGGGGTGGTGAACATAGGAGCACTAGTGAAATGGTGGTTAAATATGTTTGAAAGGTCAATAAGTAGACATGCCCATGCATAAAACATTGTTAATAGGTATCATTTGGGAAAACACTGACAAATTTACCAATTTATTGGATTGATTGCCTCTTGATCCTTACATTAGTTGTCATTTCATCGATTGGATTGGTAAGATGGTTGTAAAAGAAACAATTTTTAATTATGCTAAGGTTTCTAACTATTGGTTACTAGTTATGATTATTTGAGGGATGAATTTGAATTTTTTTGGTTCACAGGTTGATTAATTTTATACCCTGATGCACGTTTCAAATGGTATCTCAAAAATATTTCACATGTGGATTAGTAAGTGGAGGATAATTTTCTCATTGTATCTTCAAATAAAGAAATGATTTTTCTGTAGAGGGAATGGGGTTCAAACATGTGACCTCCCCTCCCTCTCCTTGCTTTGGTGACTTCCTAGTTCCTATTGGCACCCAATGCTTGCACCTTCGTGCATGGTGCAACCAACCCCATGCATTGGATCCTCCACTCCACCCATCCCTCCTCCAACCTCACCTCTCCCCTCTCCATGTCCTCCACTCCTCTCTTCTTCTCGCTACACTTATTTCTCATCACCAACTACTCCCATACCCCCAAACCTCCTCTCCTCTCATTCCTACACTCTCCCTCTTTCTCCTATGATTTGCACAACCCGCTAGATGCCTCCTCTCATGGATAAGGTGGTTAGGTCCAAGTCCATAGGATATGCATGAGGTGCTTGGAACTTGGTGCCTAAACTACACAAGCCACCCAAGTTGACACCCTTATGCATGGCCCACAATGGACACAATCCCGAAATGAAAACAAACCCAACAAATATTGTTTTTTTCTTTTATGTGTGTTATGTTGCATTGGTGGATGCAAGGGAGGCAGGGGATGAGGGTGGGGGAATTTTTTTAATATATTTTTTACATATAAATGTTATATATATATATATATATATATATATATATATGCATAATCATCTTATAGTATTTCTTACTCTAGATATGAGCCTAAAGGAAGACATGTATATTTTGATTTTAGAGATGAAATAATAAATTTAAAGCAATTTTTTCTTGGAAAAGAATATATATTTAAAAACGAAATTATATAAAAAATAAAATATCTATATATAAAAATAAATAAAACTTAAAACTTATATTCAAATTTAAATAATTTTCAACTAAGAGTTATTAGTTGATTTAGTTCTACAACTTTTCTATACCTAAGTGAAATTTAGCTCAGAAATAGTCCAAATGATCAAAGAAGAGAGTAGATCAAAATCAAAGTGATCAAACTTTGAAAATTATCCCTTATTTTAAGTAAACTTTCCAAAATCCACCTTGGTTCCTATTTCCCCTTGGAATCGATGTAGGAGGGGGGATTAATTGGAAGCTACTCGGGCGAAGTTTCTCCAAAGGAAGGGTAAGGGGTGAGCGCACAAAGATGCTCCCCAAAACTGTTGCAACGAGGCTGCGCTAGCGGGGAAAAAATAGGAATGCTCACACACCTAAGGTAGTGCGCACACACCATTAGGTTCGGTACCGAACTGGGGCATGTGTGCATTCCTATTGCGTGCGCGGACAAACACATGCAGGTGCCCCTATTAAGGTTTAATAAAACAAACAAACTTGATTTCTTTTCATGCTTATCATTCCGGCCAAACGTGGATGAACCAGCGCATGTGCGGAGCGACAACAACCCAAGTGCACCATTTCCACTCAAAAACCCACCTTCATCCATCCACCAACTGCATTGGATAGGTAAATGCCATTGTTTTTTTTCATTTAATTCATTGTTTTTGTCATTTTATTCATTTTTGTTTGTTTATTAAATTTGTAATGATCCCCAA
The DNA here is from genome assembly GCA_027924585.1 of Larix kaempferi. NCBI lineage: Eukaryota > Viridiplantae > Streptophyta > Pinopsida > Pinales > Pinaceae > Larix > Larix kaempferi. The sequence goes on from BSBM01000114.1 coordinate 789,038, forward strand.
ATTATTAAAAGAATAAAGAATATTTCAATTGCAGAGCGTAAACCCACACAATGAATGAACAAAATGTTAATATGGAGTCCAGTGGAACCAATGAAAACCCTCAACAAAATCCAAATGCCCAAGAAAATCAAAACCCCAACAAAAGTTTGACCAAGATGACTTAAACCATTCTCTAAATGAGATGCGAGTGCACACTCGAGAACTAAGAAACACAAGGGAACCATCTCGAGTGTCCCTTGCCACCTCAATTGAGAGCTCAATTGACTCCATCATCCATGCACATCACCAATTGACTGACATGACTCAATATAGAGCTAGGATGTGGGAGTATTATTCCGCGGGCATTTACAAGGAGGAAATAAAATATTTGAATATTACAAAGTCCCAATTGTACAGTATGTTCACTGGTCTAAGAACACAACAACCACCGAACATTAAAAAGCCATGTGTTTGCATGGATTGGTGTCATTTCCAACCATGGAGGGATAATTGGATACATTGGTGGTTCATGGTTTATAATAAACCTCCCTACAATATTAGGGAGGTTCCACAGTACTTCCTTCAGCAACTGTGGGCTAAGTTTTCCCTCGGTTTACATGTCAACTATTTTGACATAATCGAGTTCCAGGGTATTGGGCATGGCTTTTCCCAAGATCAACTTGCTGCTAGTAGAAATCCACTGAGAGGGCCACCAACTCCTAGGCACGAGCCCAACCCATCTCCCTAACCACCTTAGTTACCCCACAAACTTGATCAGATCGAGGACGCGATGAGGAGTGTTGCACAGGGACTGCTTAGACACATTGCCTTTGTAGCAGCTACTACAGTGGAGAGACAAGCTGACCTTGATAGAGATGCAGGTGCAGGGCCTTCAGGACAAAGTTGGGATAGACCTGTCAACGGTGGTAGCCATGTTGGGCCTTCTATTTCCACGGGGACAGTGCCACATATTTGTCCCCATTGAGGGTACACTTTCCCTGGCCCGATCGAGGGTTGCTATATGGAGCAGGTTAGCACTTTTTTTAATGTGTTTTCAATCATCACTTGATAATTTGTAAAGTAATTTTAAAGTATGTGTGCTTGACTTAAACTATTATTTCAATGTACATCTATTTAGAGTTGACATGCCATCATGGGAGAATGCAACATCTCTCGACTTGGATGCAGCATTGGCAGCTGCAACTGAGATTGCGGCACCTCACACAGAGGTCTTTTTAGTACCCCACACAATATTGTTATTACTTATGGAATTTCTATTTTTATGTATTTATATTTATGACATACATGATGATAGTTCATACAATATTTTATAATATTTTTATTGACTGAATAATTACTGGTTTAATATCTTTATAATGTGCATGCATTTTGCTGTCCACAAGTATGCACGCAGTACGATGACTAGCCATCTCCACTGGGGGTTGTCAGATCACCGTATACATAGGCACAATGTGTAGTTAAAAGCACGCTTTTAATTTGAAATGTTACGACATACTATGGTTTAATTTTTTTCTATTTACTAAACTATGATATTATAAATGTGCATGCAAGGACCGCCAACAACTGCATGCCTCTTTAGTCCCATCTTTCCACCCTCTTCCATGAGTCTCCCCCCTCACCTCCATCCATACCCCTCCCTTCCATCCACCTTCCCCTCTCTATCCATACTCCCCCCTCTATCCATCCTCCCCCATTCGTCCATGCCCCCCAATCTATACATCCTCCCCCATTCATCCAACCCCCCCCGGTTTATCCATCCTCCCCCATTCATCCAACCCCCCCCCCCCCCCCCCCCCGGTTTATCCATCCTCCCCCATTCATCCATGCCCCCCCTTCCATCTAGATTCTCCCCTTCGTCCACAAGATCCCTTATATCCATCCTCATCCATCTATCCAACACCAACCTCCCATTGTAATGTCCAAAAATTTTGCATTGGATCACAATGGCCTAAGCCAATTGGCCATACTCATGATAGTTTGTCAAAATGGTACTAAAGGTCAAAATAATTGCCAAGAATGATGTCCAAGTTGGTTATAATGTAAAATTATATCCAAATGGACAAGGTGGGTCACATTAGAGCAAATTCCCAATTCAAATTTGCAATGTCCCTATCCACACAAAATATCATGGAGGAAAATTTCCACTAGCTTACTAGTTCCCTAGGTTGGGGGTGGAAGCATTAAAAGTTGGAGTGATGGAGCTACAAGATCCAAAGTGACATTAGACTTACAAATTCACATTAAAGGGGTCAAATAAATAATAATAAAATAAAATAAGGTGGCATTGGATCATGAGGGAACATAAGAGGTTGTGGGACCCACATGTGGCTAGATTTCCCCACTACACTTGGCGTCACTCTCTCACCAATTCGAATTCAAGGTGAACGGTAACATACTTAGGGGATTTAAAGAGGTATTATTCATGGCATGACTCATCCAGGGTCGAATTGGACTGGAAGAGCAACTCCCATGGAAGAGGAAGAGGCATCTTAGAGAAATTGTGACACTTGGGATAGATTCCCTAGCTTCTATGACAACAATGATGAAGATGCTATGACACCTATGACACAAATCAGACTTGATGGCTGAAATCTGACATATACTACATGTCAGGGATAAAAATAGCCTCCAAGAGGGCACTCAAGGGAGTTAGGGCAGCTAAGATGCTTCCACATGTGATTTGGTGGAAGTGGGAGACTAGGAATTGTTGTACAAGTGGCATTCTTTGGAATCTCTTCCCAACTTGAGTTGGAATCCATCTCTTGGAAGGAATTGGACCCATAGAGAGCTTGGAAACTTTATAAATGTCAAGAAAAGATAATGAAGGAATATTTTGATCATTTTTTAGAATTTGCAATTGCATTTAGAGAGAAGAGCTAGTGGAGTGCTACTCTACTTGCCTTAGCACCAATTTCAAGGGTGAAATATTCCCATCCTAGTTGGTAATTGGAAAGTCCACTCAGAAATTTCATTTGGAGCTTAAATGGAGTCATTTGTTGCTGTTGTTATCTATAGTTCAGATCATGGTCACTTCTAGTTCAGCTTGCTTCTTCAACCATTTCAAGTTTTCTATGCATATTCTTGATCCTTGAGGAATTGCGCCCTTGGTGAGATACTATTCTCTTTGGGGGAGATTCTAATGCCCCATTATTTTGTAATATGATTTATATTCTCTTTATTTCATACTTAGAAGATCCAAAAGTTCATATTCCAAGAAATACTATGAAAAAATGCTCATTAATTAACGAACAGTGCCATTTTCCCCACTACCTTGTTGCAAGTTAATGATATGTTGATAAAATCGAATGGTGAAGTGAATTAATGATGGATTACTGATAAGTGGACTTTAATTTATGTGTTCAAATAGTTTCATGTTCATTAGACAAGAATTTGGAGGCATTTGGTTGAGTTTCATAACATTTAGTGAAGATTGCCTACCATTTCCCCTTATTATGAAACTAGCAATTATATATCTGATTTGAGATAGTTGTAGCAGATATTATAAGCTGAATGATGATGCATATGAGAGCCCATTTATGTAATTTATATGTCACCATACTATTTTCATAATTTATATAGGTTTCTATTGCATTTGGAGAGCCAACTTGTCATTTACCCTAAGGGGATTTGAACCACAATTTGCTAGTAAAACTCCCTACATTGGCCAGATTGCCAAAGTAAGTTGAAGAATTCAATTGAAAGTTGAAAGGAACCTATAAACTCCCTTATTATGTCTTAACATCATCCATACACCTTCTGGTACAATTTGAGATGATTTGGAGCTATTTGGATCCATCTACCCCTAGGGGTTTGAGCCTCAAAATTACTAGTAAATTCCCTCAGTTCTCTTGGATACCTATTCGACCCCAAAATCACACATAATGATGAAAATATACTTTAATTAATGTCTAATAACAGATGCAAATCTCAGACCCATCATTATTGAAGGTTGTACAATGTTTGGAGGAGCTTTGTTCCAAGACCTAGGGGGATTTCCACTTCCCAAGTTGACTAGTCTTGTCCCGAAAATTATTACCTTGCAAATTGAAGACCTTGGTTGGGTATATCAGTTTATTATATGTATGAGATATGTGTTAATGTGTCCCATGAAACCTCATGACCTTTCTCGCCAATTTTGAAAGTATTTGGAGGAGTTTGGAATCAGTTGTATACATATACCTAGAGTTGAAATTTGGTGAATTTGAGAAAATTGGGAAATTTTATTAAGAAGGAAAATTACACCCATTCACCATACCTCAACATCCCCCCTAGTAATTTTGGGTCGATACCCCTTATTGTCCAACTGGTAGGGCTTTATCGTCCACCCCATACCACCATGTCCTCTTCTACCGCATCATCTCCGGTTCCCGCCACTATTGTGGCAACTACTGTGGTCGCACCCATAGTTCCTCCATATACATATGTGCCCCCCCTCATGACTCCATTGGATCAGGTTTTCTAGCCAACTACTCCACCTTCTATCCCAGAAGCTAAGCCATGTCGATTGTCGGAGGTGTTCATGGCAAGAATCAAGTTAATTTATGAAATTTTTTTGATGCATTAACAAAAATTAATTTAAGCAATTATTATTTTTCAATGAAATGATTGTCATAAATGTTGTAGGGTGGAATTGCTGAGAGGCTCAGCAGATCCAGGACACCTTCTTCTCGTCTCCCACTCGCATCAGCGGTGAGTTATTTAAGATTTGAATTGTACATTCATTTTATAAATGTGGTAAATGATACAAATGATTGAAACTAATGGTACCTTATATCATTTGTTTCAGAGCATAGAGAGACAGTCTACTCCTAGACGGAAGAAGACCCGAGGTAGCAATAGCTCCAAGAAGACAAAGATTGATTTTGGAGATGCACTAGGGAGTGACCGGGGTGGCCACAATGCTTGACACGCCATGTTATCTATATTAGCCAGGATGTGGCACCTTTGGGCACCAGTTGTCATGTACTTTGTATCTACGGCACGGTTTGCCATCTATTTTGGATCTACGGCACGAGTTGTTGGATTTTGTATAGGGCACTAGTTGCCATGTATTTTGTATCTACGACACAAGTTGTCGAATTTTGTATAGGGCACGAGTTGCCATCGTGTGTACATTGGGAACCATGTTCCAATATTTTCCTAAAAATTTATATATTTGTTCGAGTTTTGTTTCACTATGGTTTTATCTCATGGATTTATATATAGTTTTGTTTGAGTTTTGTTCTATATAAGCATATAATGATTTGGATTCAAATGTATGTCATGGTGATTTTGGATGAAACTTAGAGCACCATTTTAGGGTTTTTATTGCAACGACAACAAATTTTAAGGCCAATATTTCAAACAAGATGTAATTTTAACCCCGAATAAAAATGAAGGTGATTTTGGGAGGACCATTTTTTTATTCAGATATCAAGTTCACTCGAATCCAAGACAAGTTGTCTCACAACTAAGTTAATATTATGACTATATAGTACTCTAGGCAACTCATCCAACCATAAAAAATCATAGCACTCTCTTCCACTACCCTACTTAACACAATTAATATATTATATTTCTCTACTCAATAATCCCTTAGGGATATTGTTCCCTTACAATGGTATTTAGTATAGGTAGAAAGAATCAAATCCAATAAATTATTTTAGGAAATAACTAGATAAAGAATACAACTTGTTTCCTAACCAACTAATGAGAAACATTAACCAATAGGTGAAGAATTTCTACATTTCCTAATATTTAATATATTCATCTACAACCCCTCTCTCTCTCTCCCAACATCTACAAATTCCTCTTTTAGACTACTAATTCTGTCATTTTAAAATTTGGTTAATAGGTAACAAATATAGAGAATACAACATGAGGAGCGGAGAGTATGAACATGAGAATTGGAGAATAATGGGATAATGATCCCCAATGAGGTAGGAGAATGAAGTACTCCTCACACTTCTACAAACTAACTTTACTTTTCCCAAGCTTGCATAACTACACAAGGTAGACTTCCTCACCAACTTACACATTAATTTATGATTGGATTCACAGGTAAACGAAGTGGATGAACTTTATTGAAGGCACATGATGAAAAGGTGGGAGTTCTTAGAATGAAACTTGGTAATGGACGATTAATTTCTCATAATATCCCTCTATGTTTCTTCTCCAGTGGAATCACAACCCATCCTATGGTCCTTGCAACCATCTTTGACTGCTATATATTAAATTCTAACATTAATATTTTCATAGCTTTGAGTTCATCATGGTAAGCCTACCACATTGTTCATAAAAGTGTATTTACAACATCTACATGACTAGCCCTTCATTATTCGAGGCTTGGCGCTGAGATGCATATTTACAACATATACATCAAGTCCAATCTAGCTCCAAAACCCCCCCAAAACTAGTTACAATATCAACCATACTGGGCAATACATCAGTACTAATACTAATAACTACATATAATCCACATTAATTATATTAATAGCCAAACAACAAAAATTCTAGAGAACTACTGAGAAAAACCCTAGTTTCCAAAATGGACCTATAAGATGACACTTGGGCCATAGGACTGGAGGAGAGGGGAACCCCTATCACTATCCTGATGTCCTGAATCCAACGGAGTCAACGGTTTTTCGATTCGATCCATGGTCGTCATTCTATGGTCTATTCCGTCTCGCATCCAAAAGGCCTTCAGGGACACCTACTGGATACCTACCGGGGGCATAGAATTCCAACCATGCAACAAAACTGAGTTCTAGGGAGCCCTTTAAGTGTGTCTAGCCATAAGTGTCTGGTCGATGATTTTGCAAATTGGACCCCAATGTGCAAAAATTCCACACTCCCTTACTGAGTAAAACCATAGTTTCCAAAATGGACCTACAATATGACACCTGGGACATGGGACCAGAGGAGAGGGGCACCTATAGCAATATCCCGATGTCTCGAATACAACAGAGTCGAAGGTTTGTCGATTCGAGCCATGGTCGTCATTTTATGGCTCGTTCTGTATCGCATTCAAAAGTCCTTCAGGGACACCTGCTGGATACCTACGGGGGGCATAGAATTCCAACCATGCAACAAAACCGGGTTCCAGGGAGTCCTACAAGTGTGTCTAGGAAGGTTTCAGCTGGGAATGCTAGCCATAAGTCCTCGGTCGATGATTTTGCAAATTTGACCCCAATGTGCAAAAATTGCACACTCTCTTACTGAGCAAAACCCTAGTTTCCAAAATGGACCTACAAGATGACACCTAGGCCATGGGACCAGAGTAGAGGGGCACCCCTAATACTATCCCAATGTCCTGAATCCAATGGATTCGACGGTTTTCCGATCCGAGCCACGTTCTTCATTCTATGGCTCGTTCTGTCTCACATCAAAAAGGCCTTTAGGGACACCTGTTGGATACCTATAGGGGGCATAGAATTCCAACCATGCAACAAATTTGGGTTCCGAGGAGTCCTACAAGTGTTTATAGGAAGGTTCCAGCTCGGAACACTAGCGATAAGTCTCCGGTCAATGTTTTTGCAAATTTGACCCCAATGTGCAAAAATTGCACACTCCCTTACTAAGCAAAAACCTAGTTTCCAAAATGGACCTACAAGATGACACCTAGGCCATGGAACTGGAGGAGAGGGGCATCCCTAGAACTATCTCGCTGTCCTGAATCCAACGGAGTCAACAGTTTGTCGATCTGACCCACGATCATCAGTCTCTGGCTTGTTTCGGCTCACATCCAAAAGGCCTTCAGGAACACCTATTGGATACCTGTCGGGGGCATAGAATTCCAACCGTGCAACAAAAATGAGTTATGGGGAGTCCTACAAGTGTGTCTAGGAAGGTTCCATCTGGGAACTCTAGCCATAAGTGTATGGTCGATGATTTTGCAAATTTGACCCCAATGTGCAAAAATTGCACACTCCCTTACTAAGAAAAACCCTAGTTTCCAAAATGGACCTATAAGATTACACCTGGGCCATGGAACCAGAGGAGAGGGGCACCCCTAGCACTATCCTGAAGTGTTGAATCCAATGGAGTCGATGGTTTTTCTATCTGATCCATAGTTGTCATTCTATAGCTTGTTCCGTCTCTCATCCAAAAGTCTTTTAGGGACACCTGTTGGATGCCTACCGGGGGCATAGAATTCCAACCGTGCAACAAAACCGAGTTTTGGGGAGTCGTGCAAGTGTGTATAGGAAGGTTCTAGCTGGGAACTCTAGCCATAAGTCCCCAGTCGAATATTTTGCAAATTTGACCCCAATGTGCAAAAATTGCACACTCCCTGACTGAGGAAAACCCTCGTTTCACAAATGGATTTACAAGATGACACCCAGGCCATGGGACCAAAGGAGAGGGGCACCCCTAGCACTATCCTGATGTCTTGAATCCAACAGAGTTGATAGTTTATCGATTTGAGCCACGATCTTCATTCTATTTCTCATTCCATCTCGCATCCAAAAGGCCTTTAGGGACACCTACTGGATACCTACCAGGGGCATAGAATGACCTCACAGTCCCAAGGTCAAGGGGTTTCAGTACTTGACCCAATCATGCAGAAGTGCATAGTCACTTACTAAGAAAAACCCTAGTTCTTTATATCCATGAGAAATATAATCATTAGGAAATGAAAACACATGAGAGAGGATTCCCTAAATCAAATGCATTGTTATGGACCCAACGGATTTGATGGGTCATCGATATGATCCACTATCATTATTCTATGGCAACTTGTAGGTCACCTTATAAGGCCTTTTAGGGACACATGGGTGATTCTGTCATTAGGGAATAAAAATTGAACTAGGCATCGGAATTGAGTTTCATAAGATCCTGGATGTGTGTTTGGACATCCACGACATAGACACACTAGGAACACTCCAAAGGTCAATGGGTTTCAATACTTCACCAAATCATCAAAAAAGTGTATAGTCACTTACATAGAAACACCCTAGTTCCTAATATCAATCAAGCAAGACAAGCATTGGGTGATGCACCCATGGGAGAGAAGTTCCTCTTAATGGAATGCATTGTCATGGACCCAACGTAGTTTAGGATTCGTCGATCTAAGCCACGGTTATAATTTTACGGCAAGTTGCAGACCGCAACCTAAAGGATTTGAGGGACACTTGGTGATTCTTTCATTAGGGCATAAAAAATGAATTCTATAATATCCTACATGTGTTCTTGGCCATTACCAACATGATAACACAACCCATAGTCCCAAGGTTGAGGGGATCAGTATTTGACCCAATCATCCAAAATGTGCATAGTGAGTTATTGAACAAAACCCTAGTTCCTAAGGTCAATGAAAAAGATGAGCATAGGGTGATCGACCTGTGGGATAGAGGTTCCCTTATATGGAATGCATTATCATATACCTAATGGATTTTATGTTTTGTTGACCCGAATGATAATCATCATTTTATGGCGAGTTGCAGGTCACCTCCAAAATCCTTTCAAGGACACTTGGTGATTATGCCATTAGGGCATAAAAACATATTTGGGCATCTAAATTGAATTCTATTAGCTGGTGCATGTGTTTTTTTCCATGATTCGCATGGGAACACCACCCAAGGTCCCGATATTTAGGGTTTTTAGTACTTGATCCAATCATGGAAAAAGTGCATAGTCACTTATTGAGAAAAACCCTAGTTCATGATATCAATAAAAAAGACAAGCACTAGGTGATGTACCCATGGGAGAAAGGTTCCCCTAGATGGAATGCATTATGAAAGACCCAATGGAGTCAATGGTTCATTGATATGAGCCACAATCATTATTTTATGGTGAGTTGCAGGTCACATCCTAAATCCTTTTAGGGACACTTGGTGATTTTGTCATTAGGGGATAAAAACTAAACCAGGCATCAAAATTGAGTTCTGTAAGATCCCACATGTGTGTTTTTCCATGCTCGACATGGACACACCACCCACAGTCCCAAGGTTTATGGGTTATATTACTTGACCCAATCATGCAAAAAGTGCATATTCTCTTAGGGAGTTCTTAGGATATTTCAAGGAGGGGATACTATAAATCATGCTTAAAAAAACCACTGTGTACATTTCATAAGTTTTTTTTAGTTTATTTATATGTTTGATCTAATATCATGTTCTAAGCATAGTATTATGAGTACACCCAATCTCAAATATGATAGTAATTGGGAAGCCCATGATAAAATTATGGTAAGAAGGACATGAGATGCATGAGGTTCTTGAAGTTTTGTAAGCTTGTCCACTATGTTTCTATTTTTCCTCATATTTTTTCACAATGTAGTGACAATTCCTAGATATAAATGGTGTTCCTATGGTTCTAGGTGGAGGAAAAAGAAACACATACACCATCTCATTGAACTAAAGAACTAATGTATTGGTGTTGTAATTGATGCAACCAAATTAGCATAAGCATGGAAGTGTTTTGACCACCTTAACCACTAAAATAAATTATTAGTCAAATATGGGGGGAAAGTGATAGTTACATATCAATGAACACTTATATTCCTCCATATGATTATAAATGTAACACTTTACACTAGTTATGGTATCAAAAATGTATTCTTCTACTATGTTTTAAGCTTAATATGGTATAGTAAATATTCTTCTACTAAGGTGTCTTAATGTGTTTTTCTTCTTTCAACTCATAAATTCAAGACCACTACAATTGATCCATGTCTCAATTCATGATTGTAAGAAAATATCAAACATGAAATTTATGTTGCAAACAACTTTATATGGCCATGCATGCATTATTATTTCAAGCTTCTTGTTGCAAATATCAACATGTTCTTATCTAGACCTAAGTTTTATGAACTAGGGTTTTCACCATTAGATTTGGTCGACAACATTAGCTATAGTGCCTATCACACAATAACTATCTAGGTCAACTGCAATATACTAGTAGCTATTAACAAGGAAAACCAATACTATTATTATGGGGTGGCTATATGAATGTTGAGCAAAATCCATATATGAATGCGCATTTTCTTAATATTGAATGTTAATAATTTGAAAGCTTATGAGCCATCCACAATTGACAATTCAAATGCAGGGAAAGTCTTGTCAAAGAGGACTTACCACTGTAATATTAGGTAGGAATGTAAGTTAATTGAGTGTGGAATTTTGAGAATATTTTATAGGATCCAAAAAAACCTAATGCATGTCCTATATGGTAGTTTGAAAGTTCATTTATGCACATGCGGCAGCTGACGGAACCCAAGTCCGCTCATCGGTTTGGGTTCTGTGCCCCCAGAGCAATTCCTCAAAGTGTCCTTGAATGGCCACGAGGTGTCGGACCAAGATGACCACAACACCCAAACTATGGCTCCGCTTGCGAATCCGTCGATTCCAATGGATCCAAGACGTCGGATTTCAGTCAGGGGAATCCCCACAATGTGCTTCCAACCCTCGGAAACGATGTTATTGTGCCATATCCAGATCTAGGGTTTTGCTCAGTGAAGGCCTTTCAAATATTTCTCAAGGGGGCCATTTCTTGTCCGAAGGAACCTGGGCATGTGTGGCCACTGTGGACGCATCCAAAATGGCCACATTCACCTATGGGAGCTAACGAAACACAACTCTGCTCGCCGATTTGGGTTCCGTTCCCCTAGAGCAATTCCTCAAAGTGTCCCTGAATGGCCCAGGGGTTCCAGACCAAGATGCCCGCAGCACCCAAACCGTGGATCCGGTCGCGAATCTGTTCATTTCGATGGATCCGAGACACCAGGTTTCCATTAGGGGACCTCCCACACCGTACCTTGAAGTCCCAGAAACAGTGCCAATGTGTCATCTTCGAAGCTAGGGTTTTGCTCAGTGAGGGCCATTCCAAATTTTCTCAAGGGGGGCATTTCTCATCCGAAGGCTCTAGGGCATGCGTGACCACCGTGGACATGTCCACAATGGCCACATGCACCTGTGGGAGCCGATGGAATCCAATACTGCTTGCGGTTTGGGTTATGTAGCCCAGAGCAAATCCTCAAAGTGTCCTTGAATGGCCCTAGGGTGCCCGACGAAAATGCCCGTAGCACCTAAATCATGGCTCTGATCATGAATCCATCATTTCTGATGGATCTGTGACCCTGGGTTTCATCTAGCCCCCCCCCACATCATGCCTCGAAGTCTCGGGATGATATATGAAGTCTAGGGAGGACAACTTGGCTTGAGCTTGATCCTTCTGAGACTATATTGTTACATCCCTTGGAGGTTTATGATTAGTGTGTTTTTATGAAACCCTAGGTGCATTTTCTAAATAAGAAGAAGAGAGGTAGATGTATTGCATTGTGTGACTTGTTTTAGTGATTCATGCATGCTATATCTCCTTGCTTCATGTAGGGATTTCACTATTTTTCCTAGCTATTTGGAGAGCTAGTGAATTGTACTAGCCTTGTGATAAGGCTCTCATGCATGTTCTTGAATTGTAATTTATAGTTATATATGTATTGCTAATTTATCATAAGTAAAAGATAATTTTGTTGAGTGATTTGACATCATCATTGAATAAGTTAAGGGTTGTTTTACTATTGCTATAATTTTTGTAAAAGTGAGTTTTTAGATTTGGTTTATGCATGATAAGTTTTCAATGCAACTAAATCTAATATAAGAACTAGGATATTTTTGCGAGGCTCCATGCAAATTCACTAAAGCACAAAAGTGATTGTGACTAGGTGAAACTCTACTCTTTGAGGTTTCAGAGGCTTTGGATTTATGTGTTTCCTCCTGCCATATTTAAGTATATAAAATATTTTCTAAGGGCGTGCTAAAATATTCTAACGTATACATTCATTGTGGGTAAGCCAGATGGACCACATTTCTTGCAAAGCCAAGGATTGATTTACATTATATGTGTGTGATATCCATCGACGGAGAGTAGAGTTGATATTTTTTGTGTGCCCATGGTTGAGGGTCTAAGAGTATGTGAGATAATTGGGAACCCCAAGTAAAAGGCCTCACAAAGGGAAATTCCAAGTAATTTTGAGAAAGTGACAAATTAGGTCAAAATTTGAGCATCTTGTTCTAAAACTAAGGTCATTTCCCTAATAGAAGACATGCGGAGTGGAGTAAATGCCTAACATGACATTGGGTGCTATCAATAGCGTTGAGCGATGCTAGAGTATAAGACCTAGGGATTGAGGATTGAAATACCAGGATGGACATGTAGCCTTGGATGCTAGAAATAATGTTATATTGTAGTGTACTTGTGTGATGTGACATGGATAGGGTTTGCATGAGATATCTCATACTAACATGTTCATGTGCTCTTGCATGTACCCCAACGTTCCAAGAAAATGAAATATTTATATTTATTTGCAAGGAAAATTTAAGGTCTTGGAGATGACTGCAACCTTTGTATCTCATAATCACAAGCCATTGACATCATTGAAATATGAGATCATGGTAGTGGAACAAGTTGCAGAGGTGTTAGAGGCCTAAATATTGAAATAGTTCAATCCCAACATAAATCATCTCATTCTTATCACCAACCAAATGCATATTAGGGTTTGATGCTAGAGTATAAGACCTAGGGTTTGAGGATTGAAATACCAAAATGGACGTGTAGACTTGGATTCTATAAGTTGAGTTCTCTAGTGGTGTACTTGTGTGATGTGATGTGGAGTATTTTAGCACTAGTATGGGTTTTATGACACTAAACATGGTCAAACGATGAAACCTTGACCTTGGGACCAATGAATTGGAGTGGTTGGAGTAAAACATCAATGTATTGTAATAGTAACTTAATCATAACTCAAACATCAAATAAGCGATATAAGATAATGATGTCAAATAAACTATCTAACATGAATAAAATTGATCATGCATGAATAAACAATCACATGGCTATACTATGTACCTCAATCAATTAGGCCTTCTGGATCCTCTCGGTTTTTTATTGTCTCGAACAACCTCTCATACTCTGCATGAGGTAGTAAGTAGTGTACCTTGCTTCATGTCTCCATTGACATTGTTTATAGTTGGATGTTTGTACCAACGATCAAGTGCGTAAAGTGATACACCCGTGAACATGGTCTATAATCTGTGTATGTGTAGCCATTTCTCTTTGGTCCCTTTCCATCTATTGTAAGATATTCCCCATAAACAACCATCGATCCAGTCAGAAAGGTAATGCCTTCACTATTAGTTAATGATGTGAGGAGGGTTTTCTTCCCCTATATGCATCGTGCCAACCAATAATTTGTCCCAATTGGAATGTCTATCGGAGCGACAACTGCGTAGATGTGTCCTGCAATAATGCATTTTACAATCATATTCCAACAAGTAGTGGTTTGATAACTTGGATAATTAAAAAAACAAGGAGGGAGCCGAGATATGCATGCAGAAATGTTTACTTGGCTGTACAAGATCATATATATGATCATATTCATTCAAAATAGAGGATTGTCCTTCCTCTAACTAGATTGTTTCAACAACTGCACATGGGTCCACTGCAAGTGATACATGATCCCATTCATCAACCCAATCCATTGATTAACACTAATCCCACTCACAACTGCTACAAGGCCCACAAAAGAAAGCAAGCTTTCACAACCATATTTCAAATAAGGGTCTGTTTGAGCTTCGAACCAAATGAAATCCATGAGTTCCTTGCATAGTAATACAACTATAAGAACGTGATCGATCTATATCAACCACATACCATAAATTTATGAAAATGTGTCCTCTACCTATTGGTCTGTGCTGCTCTGTGGTTCGATCTGAAATTTTTGCAGAGCACCATAGAACTATGGATTATGCATCCCAAATATGAGGGTTTAACATGCACTCATATCCTCCCTTCGCTAGGCAATTTTGAGACATGCTCCAGCCCCATCATGCTCTCCCTTTCCATGCTCGGTCTCAAAATAGTTCCAATGCAGCACATCATAAGTCTTGTTCAAAATACTCAACCACTGGAATACATGTGCATTTTTTAACTGGCCTGCACAACCATATGACCATATCTAATGCTGATCCATCTGTATACCTCTCTCCTTCAGCTGATCATAGAAAATTCTAAAGCAATGCTGCACATAATGCAGGTCGTGGCACCTGTCATCACCGATGTAGAAGTTGGTCTCTTTCAAATAGTATCCTCATGTCATTGCTTCTCTCTGGCCCATTCCTATACGTGATATGGACCATTATGCTACTTGGTCTGAATGGTAGTATTGACTTTGAATCTCATTCTGTGGCAAGAGGGTGTAGTTCTCAGCATAGTCCACAACCGACAATATTGTGCCATTGGGAAAGGTTCCCATGCACTGTCTATACTATTCATCCTGCCATCATGCTACATGGACATGTTGTACATACTGCTCCGTCTTTTGGTAGAATTCCTTCATGAAATCGCAAATTTGTACCTGGTGCCACAAAAACAAGGGCATTAATACAACGTGACATTTGCAATCTGAATATATACGTACAAATTCCACATGTACAGTATGAAAGTATGCAAAATTAGATTACCTGTGACTTCACCAATACAATTTTTTTGCTTTCCTTCGCACTATCTACTTGATATGTTATGTACTTGAACTTCTGCATTTCTATTGACATCCTCCTGAATTCATGCTCCTCATTTTCATGGATGCAAAGGCTCAATAATGCAAATCCACTGCACCTAGAACATGTCCCATATAAATATGATCTTTTATAATATTTTTGTCCTTCAGTTCTTGGACACATTATGCTATGTATAAATTCTCTGGATGCATTTAGTGGTTGTAATGATGGGAATTTCTGCACAATGTTAGTATGCAAATCACAAAATATATGTCTATATGTATCATAATAGTACTCAAATTCTACATGGTATCTACAACAACATGTGTTGCAATCAATGCAAATTCTAACATACCAGGGTTTGCATTTTTCAAAGGACGTTTGGCCCAAGTTCAATTGTGTGTGCTCATTCTTGAACCTCTCGTAGAGTTCTGTTTGTGTCGTGTAAAGGAAGTGCTTGACATGGGGTTCACACCCCTTAATGCATTTTCTCAACTGTAAAACATTTCTTTGATTCCATGACGGTCTAGTGTTATCATGTCAAAACTTTTGTACTAGTTCTTTAACAACATTAATAAGCTTCATGTTTGAACGAGGTAACCTACCAAAAAAGGCCCAAAAATCTTTTGGCCTGGTGTCTCAAGTTTTTCTCTAATAGAATAATACTTTTGAAGAGTCTTTCTATCTACTTTAAATATTTTACATGTGTGTGATAGCAAGCGACGTTGACTTGTGGATTTGTCTACGATCGATTCCGACAGTACATGATGGGCCACATTAAAATATTTTGTACGAGAAGTTTTTCCAGTCAAATTAAATGCATATTGTAGATTTCTAACAACATGATCGTTAGGCTCTGAACTTATAACTACCTTTAGGCCCAAAATTCTCCTAACATGAGCTAGACAATGTGATTTTAACAAAGCCAGAAACAATTGACATTTTGCTGCATCGGTTTTGGATTCAAATTATTCTTTGATTATCCTGTTACAATGGAAATCAATATTGTGTTTGGGCAACTTACCTGCAAGTCCTGAAAATGAACTTCCATCCACATGAATACATCTGGGAGTTCTTCGTTGTATGCTTGATAGTCTAGGAAAGGGAGTACGAAAGGAAGTACGAGTCTAATCACTGGTTTGTTGTGGCCCTTCGTTCACAATTTGGTCCTGCAAGGGAGTGTGTTCGACATGAGTGTGCTCTTCTTGGGAAGGTTTCCAATTAACAACCTGTTCAACATCCATCCATTCATGCTCAACATCAAGCAAGATTTGATTGACTCCAACCACTTCGCCGTTGCTTGTTGATGGATCTAAGGCACTAACAACTTGATGTCTATGGTTTTCCATGTACAACCTGGCCTTTTCTCTTATCTCATGGGCTCCTTCCTTTTAGAATTTCTTTTATTATTACGTCTGTTTCCCATATTCAATATGTTTTTTAACAAAACAAAAATATCACCCCTGTAAGAATGAACAACAAAGAAGATATTAAAACTCGATGTGCATGATTATTAAAACTCGATGTAGCAATTGATTATGTACAACAACATCTAGTGAGAATGTTTTCATATAATATTAAAAGCTATTGAGAATGACATAGATATAACAACAACATCACCTCTAGGAACTCAATTGGATGGTATTGGATGGTAGTATGGGATGTTAGTAGGAGCACATTTTCTACAAAAGGAGAAGCTCCTACTCACTTCATTTTCATGTTTTGGATGAGGGAAAATATCCCCAAAAGATTACTTGAGTTAGATTCTTTAGGTGTTTGTGTGAGTTGTTGTATTGAAATCATGAGGAATTTAACATAGGTTTTTGTACTACATGGAGTTATGTGATTATGAAAGCTTATTGGTGATGATGCAAGCAAGTTTTTTTTATTATCTTCATGAAAACTTCAAAGCATTTCTTGGTGCATGTTGTAGCTTTTTTGTGGTAAGATGGTTTTATTGTCTATGTTGAAGATTAAGAAGACTAAAATACATCTATCATACAATTCATGAAGAAAAACTAAAATAGATATAATTCAAAAAAAGTGAATGAAGACTAAAATACATTTAACAAGAGGAAGAGGTCACCATGCCTAGAGGATTATGAATGCTCTTTGCTTCAAATGTAAAATGCTCTTTTGATGTATCCATTATATGTAAGAAGAGTTCAAGTGTGTCCAAGCAGCATGAGAATTCAATCGAAGGATCCAAATAGAGTCCAACTATTGTGTATTCAATCAAAGGAGCCAAATAGAGCCAAACTGGTGTGTATTCAATTGAAAGAGCCAACTAGAGCACCAACTCTCTTGTATTCTATCCAAATTGTCAAAGAAACACCAAATGGTGTCTGAATTCACTCCAAGATGCAAATGGCTGTTGGACTGTGCGTGAAAATAGCAAAAACATGCGTGGAACAAGAGAAAAATGCAGGATAAGAGCACGGGTTATTTTCTAAATTTTATGCTCAATAGGGACGTGCACACGCTAGTAGCGCGTGCACTCTCCTAGCACGTGCATGCTCGTGTTGAATGTTAAATAGTTTTGTGGGTAACATTTACTTCATTTATTCCCAAATAAATCGATACGTTTCGGTTTGTTCCTAGAGCCCCTCCCCCAAAAATGTCTTTAGGCCCTCTTCTAAACATTAATCCCTAAGTGCATAAGTGCACAAGATGATGAGGAGGGTGATGACAATGAAGATTATCATGATGCAGATGAAGATGATAAAGATGATGATGTTGATGAAGATGAAGATGATGGAGATGATGATGAAGATGTTGAAGATGATGATGAAGGTGATGAAGATGATGATGATGGTGATGAAGAAGATGATGATGATGGAGATGTTGATGGGGAAGGGGGAGATGACAATGATGATGAAGAGGAGGATGATGACGATGATCATCATCATCATCATCATCATCATCATCATCACCATCTCTATCATCATATGATGATAATCATCATCATCATCTTCATCTTTTCATCGGCA
>BSBM01000114.1:810000-825000 GCA_027924585.1 Larix kaempferi
GGTGATGATGATGTTGATGATGATGAAGATGATGATGATGATGGAGATGCTAATGTGGAACCTAGAGATGACAATGATGATGTAGATGTTGGTGATGATGATGGTGGTGATGGTGATGAATATGTTGATGATGATGGTGATGTTGATGAAGATGATGATGATGATGATGATGATGATGAAGATGATGATGATGGATATTTTGATGAGGAACTTAGAGATGACAATGATGATGAAGATGTTGATGATGATGGAGATGTTGATGAGGAACCTAGAGATGACAATGATGATGAAGATGTTGATGATGATGATGATGATGATGGTATTGATGGTGAATATGTTGATAATGATGGTGACGATGATGATGATGATGATGATGATGTTGATGATGATGAAGATGATGAAGATGGAGATGTTGCTGAGGAACCTAGAAATGACAATGATGATGAAGATTTTGATGATTATGATGATGGGGATGATGATGATGATGGTGATGATGATGAATATGTTAATGAAAATGGTGATGGTGATGATGAAGAAGATGATGGTGATGATGGAGATGTTGATGTTGAACCTAGAGATGACAATGATGATGTAGATGTTGGCAATGATGATGGTAGTGATGGTGATGAATATGTTGATGATGATGGTGATGGTGATGAAGATGATGATGATGATGATGATGATGAAGATGATGATGATGGAGATGTTGATGAGGAACCTAGAGATGACAATGCTAATGAAGATGTTGATGATGGTGGTGATGGTGATGATGATGATGAAGATGATGATGCTGTAGATGTTGATGAGGAAGAAGATGAAGATGATGATGGTGATGATGATGAAGATGTTGTTGATGATGATGATGATGGTGAAGAAGATGATGACGATGAAGAAGATGATGATGATGGATATGTTGATGAGGAACCTAGAGATCACAATAATGATGAAGATGTTGTTGATGATGATGATGATGGTGATGGTGATGGTGATGAACATGATGATGATGATGATGTTGATGGTGATGAATATGATGACCATGATGAAGAAGATGATGAAGATGTATATGTTGGTGAGGAACCTAGAGATGACAATGACGATGAAGATGAAGAATATAATGATGATGGAGATGTTTATGAGGAAGGGGGAAATGACAATGATGATTAAGATGTTGATGAGGAACCTAGAGATGACAATGATGATGAAGATGTTGATGATGATGATGGTGATGATGATGAAGATGTTGATGATGATGGTGATGGTGATGAAGATGATGATGATGAAGATGATGATGAAGATGATGATGATGGATATGTTGATGAAGAACCTAGAGATGCCAACGATGATGAAGTTGTTGATGATGACGGAGATGTTGATCAAGAACCTAGAGATGACGATGATGATGAAGATGTTGATGATGATGATTATGGTGATGATGATGAAGATGTTCACGATGATTTTCATGGTGATGAAGATAATGATGATGATGATGATGAAGATGATGATGATGGAGATGTTGATGAGGAACTTAGAGATGACAATGATGATGAAGATGTTGATGATGATGATGATGATGATGATGGTGAAGATGTTGATAATGATGGTGATGGTGATGAAGATGATGATGATGATGATGATGATGAAGATGATGAAAATAGATATGTTGCTGAGGAACCCAGAAATGACAACGATAATGAATATTTATATGATGATGATGATGGTGATGATGATCAATATGCTAATGAAAATGGTGATGGTGATGATGATGATGATGATGATGAAGATTATGACGATGATGGAGATGTTGATGTGGAAACTAGAGATGACAATGATGATGTAGATGCTGGTGATGATGATGGTGGTGATGGTGATGAATATGTTGATGATGATGGTGATGGTGATGAAGATGATGACGATGATGATGAAGAAGATGATGATGATGGAGATGTTGATGAGGAACGTAGAGATGACAATGATGATGGAGATGTTGATGATGATGGTGATGGTGATGAGGATGATGATGATGATGAAGAAGAAGATGATGATGATAGAGATGGTGATGATGGTGATGATGGTGATGATGATGAAGATGTTGATGATGGTGATGAATTTGATGGTGATGAAGAAGATGATGATGATGGATATGTTGATGAGGAACCTAGAGATGACGATGATGATGTAGATGTTGTTGATGATGATGATGATGGCGATGGTGATGATGATGATGATGATGATGATGGTGATGGTGATGATCATGATGGTCATGTTGAAGAAGATGATGAAGATGGAGATGTTGATGAGGAACCTAGAGATGACAATGACGATGAAGATGTTGATAAGGATGATGATGGTGATGATGATGATGATGATGATGAAGAAGAAGATGATTATGATGGAGATGTTTATGAGGAAGAAGATGATGATGATGATGGTGTTGATGATGATGGTGTTTATGATTAAGATGTTGATGATGATGATGATGGTGATGAATATGATGTTGATGGAGATATTGATGAGGAACCTAGAGATGACAATGATGATGAAAATGTTGATGATGATGATGATGGCGATGACTATGAAGATGTTGATGATGATGGTGATGGTGATGAAGATGCTGATGATGATGATGAAGAAGAAGAAGATGGTGATGACGGAGATGTTAATGAGGAACCTACAGATGGCAATGATGATGAAGATGTTGATGACGATGATGATGGTGATGATGATGATGATGGTGATGAAGATGATGATGACGATGATGATGAAGAAGATGATGATGATGGGGATGTTGATGAGTAACCTAGAGATGACAATGATGATGAAGATGTTGATGATGATGATGATGATGATGAAGATGATGATGATGATGATGATGAAAAAGATGATGATGAAGAAGATGATGATGATGAAGATGTTTATGAGGAAGGGGGAGATGACAATGATGATGAAGATGTTGGCCATGATGGACATGTTGATGTGGAAGCTAGAGATGACAATGATGATGAAGATGTTGATGATGATGATGGTGATGATGATGAAGATGTTGGTGATGATGGTGATGGTGATGAAGTTGAAGATGATGATGATGATGAAGATGATGATGATGGAGATGTTGATGAGGAACCTAGAGATGACAATGATGATGAAGATGTTGATGATGATGGTGATGGTGATTAAGATGATGGTGATGATGAAGATGATCATGATGGATATGTTGATGAGGAACCTAGAGATGCCAATGATGATGAAGATGTTGATGATGATGGAGATGTTGATCAAGAACCTAGAGATGACAATGATGATGAAGATGTTGATGATGATCATGATGGTGATGATGATGAAGATGATGAGGAGGAGGAGGAAGATGATGATGATAAAGATGTTGATGAAGAACCTAGAGATGACAATGAAGATGATGATGGTGATGGTGATGAAGATGTTGATGATGATGGTGATGGTGATGAAGATGATGATGTGATGATGATGAAGAAGAAGATGATGATGGGGATGTTGATGAGGAACCTAGAGATGACAATGATGATGAAGATGTTGTTGATGATGATGATGACGGTGCTGATGATGATGATGAAGATGTTCATGATGGTGATGATGGTGATGAAGATGATCAATGATGATGATGTAGATGTTTATGAGGGAGGGGGAGATGACAATGATGATGAAGAGGTTGATGATGATGGAGAGGTTGATCAAGAACCTAGAGATGACAATGACGATGAAGATGTTGATGATGATGATGGTGATGACGATGAAGATGTGGATGATGATGGTGATGGTGATGAAGATGATGGTGATGATGACGATGATCATTACGGATATGTTGATGAGGAACGTAGAGATTCCAATGATGATGAAGATGTTGATGATGATGGAGATGTTGATCAGGAACCTAGAGATGACAATGATGATGAAGATGTTGATGATGATGATGATGGTGATGATGATGAAGATGTTGATGGTGATGGTGATGGTGATGAAGATTATGATGATGAGGAGGAGGAGGAGGAGGAGGAGGAAGGTGATGATGATGGAGATGTTGATGTGAAACCTAGAGATGACAAAGAAGATGATGGTGGTGATGGTGATGAAGATGTTGATGATGATGGTGATTGTGATGAATATGATGATGCAATGATGATTAAGAAGATGATGATGGTGATCAGGATGATGATGCGATGATGATGAAGAAGATGACGATGATGGGGATGTTGATGAGGAACCTAGAGATGACAATGATGATGAAGATCTGGATGATGATGATGGTGATGATGATGATGATGATCACGGTGATAATGATGACAGTGATGATGATGAAGATGTTGATGATGATGATGATGATGGTGATGAAGATGATCAATGATGATGATGAAGAAGATGATGATGATGTAGATGTTTATGAGGAAGGGGGAGATGACAATGATGATGAAGATGTTGATGATAATGGAGATGTTGATGAGGAACCTAGAGATAACAATGGTGATGAAGATGTTGATGATGATGATGTTGATGATGATGATCGTGATGATGATGAAGATGTTGATGATGATGGTGATGGCGATGAAGATGATGATGATGATGATGAAGATGATGATGATGGATATGTTGATGAGGAACCTAAAGATGCCAATGATGATGAAGATATTGATGATGACGGAGATGTTGATGAGGAACCTAGAGATGACAATGATGATGAAGATGTTGATTCTGATGGTCATGGTGATGAAGATGATGATGATGATGATGAAATAGATGATGATGATGGAGATGTTGATGAGGAACCTAGAGATAACAATGATGATGAAGATGTTGATGATGATGGAGATGTTGATCAGGAACCTAGAGATGACAATGATGATGAAGATGCTGAGGATGATGATGACGATGATGGTGATGATGATGAAGATGTTGATAATGATGCTGATGGTGATGAAGATGATGATGATCGTGATGATGATGAAGATGATGATGATGGAGATGTTGCTCAGGAACCTAGAAATGATAATGATGATGACGATTTTGATGATGATGGTGATGGTGATGGTGATGATGATGAAGATGTTAATGATGATGATGATGGTGATGATGATGATGATGATGATGATGATGATGATGAGGAACCCAGAGATGACAATGATGATGTAGATGTTGGTGGTGATGATGATGGTGATGGTGATGAATATGTTGATGATGATGGTGATGGTGATAAAGATGATGATGATGATGAAGAAAAAGATGACGATGACAGAGATGTTGAGGAGGAACCTAGATATGACAATGATGATGATGATGAAGAAGATGATGATGATGGAGATGTTGATGAGGAAGCAAATTATGATGATGATGGTCATGATGATGAAGATGTTGATGATGATGATGATGATGGTGATGAAGATGATGATGATGAAGATGATGATGATGAAGAAGACGATGATGATGGATATGTTGATGAGGAACCTAGAGATGACAATGATGATGAAGATGTTGTTGATGATGATGATGGTGATGGTTATAAAGATGATGATGATGATAGTGATGGATATGTTGATGAGGAACCTAGAGATGCCAATGATGATGAAGATGTTGATGATGATGGAGATGTTGATCAGGGACCTAGAGATGACAATGATGATGAACATGTTGATGATGATGATGATAGTGATTATGATGAAGATGTTGATGACGAGGGTCATGGTGATGAATATGATGATGATGATGATAAAAAAGATGATGATGATGAAGATGTTGATGAGGAACCTATAGATGACAATGATGATGAAGATGTTGATGATGATGGAGATGTTGATCAGGAACGCAAAGATGACAATGATGATGAAGATGTTGAGGATGATGATGATGGTGATGGTGATGATGATGAAGATGTTGATAATGATGTTGATGATGATGAAGATGATCATGATCATGATCATGATGAAGATGATGATGATGGAGATGTTGCTTAGGAACCTAGAAATGACATTGATGATGAAGATTTTGATGATGATGATTATGGAGATGATGATGATGATTATGGAGATGATGATGATGATTATGGAGATGATGATGAAGATGTTATTGATGATGGTGATGGTGATGGTGATGATGGTGATGATGATGATGATGATGATGTAGATGTTGGTGATGATGATAGTGTTGATGGTGATGAATATGTTGATGATGATTGTGATGGTGATGAAGACGATGATGATGAAGATGTATATGTTGGTGAGGAACCTAGAGATGACAATGACGATGAAGATGAAGAATATAATGATGATGGAGATGTTTATGAGGAAGGGGGAAATGACAATGATGATTAAGATGTTGATGAGGAACCTAGAGATGACAATGATGATGAAGATGTTGATGATGATGATGGTGATGATGATGAAGATGTTGATGATGATGGTGATGGTGATGAAGATGATGATGATGAAGATGATGATGAAGATGATGATGATGGATATGTTGATGAAGAACCTAGAGATGCCAACGATGATGAAGTTGTTGATGATGACGGAGATGTTGATCAAGAACCTAGAGATGACGATGATGATGAAGATGTTGATGATGATGATGATGGTGATGATGATGAAGATGTTCACGATGATTTTCATGGTGATGAAGATAATGATGATGATGATTATGAAGATGATGATGATGGAGATGTTGATGAGGAACTTAGAGATGACAATGATGATGAAGATGTTGATGATGATGATGATGATGATGATGGTGAAGATGTTGATAATGATGGTGATGGTGATGAAGATGATGATGATGATGATGATGATGAAGATGATGAAAATAGATATGTTGCTGAGGAACCCAGAAATGACAACGATAATGAATATTTATATGATGATGATGATGGTGATGATGATCAAGATGTTAATGAAAATGGTGATGGTGATGATGATGATGATGATGATGAAGATTATGACGATGATGGAGATGTTGATGTGGAAACTAGAGATGACAATGATGATGTAGATGCTGGTGATGATGATGGTGGTGATGGTGATGAATATGTTGATGATGATGGTGATGGTGATGAAGATGATGACGATGATGATGAAGAAGATGATGATGATGGAGATGTTGATGAGGAACGTAGAGATGACAATGATGATGGAGATGTTGATGATGATGGTGATGGTGATGAGGATGATGATGATGATGAAGAAGAAGATGATGATGATAGAGATGGTGATGATGGTGATGATGGTGATGATGATGAAGATGTTGATGATGGTGATGAATTTGATGGTGATGAAGAAGATGATGATGATGGATATGTTGATGAGGAACCTAGAGATGACGATGATGATGTAGATGTTGTTGATGATGATGATGATGGCGATGGTGATGATGATGATGATGATGATGATGGTGATGGTGATGATCATGATGGTCATGTTGAAGAAGATGATGAAGATGGAGATGTTGATGAGGAACCTAGAGATGACAATGACGATGAAGATGTTGATAAGGATGATGATGGTGATGATGATGATGATGATGAAGAAGAAGATGATTATGATGGAGATGTTTATGAGGAAGAAGATGATGATGATGATGGTGTTGATGATGATGGTGTTTATGATTAAGATGTTGATGATGATGATGATGGTGATGAATATGATGTTGATGGAGATATTGATGAGGAACCTAGAGATGACAATGATGATGAAAATGTTGATGATGATGATGATGGCGATGACTATGAAGATGTTGATGATGATGGTGATGGTGATGAAGATGCTGATGATGATGATGAAGAAGAAGAAGATGGTGATGACGGAGATGTTAATGAGGAACCTACAGATGGCAATGATGATGAAGATGTTGATGACGATGATGATGGTGATGATGATGATGATGGTGATGAAGATGATGATGACGATGATGATGAAGAAGATGATGATGATGGGGATGTTGATGAGTAACCTAGAGATGACAATGATGATGAAGATGTTGATGATGATGATGATGATGATGAAGATGATGATGATGATGATGATGAAAAAGATGATGATGAAGAAGATGATGATGATGAAGATGTTTATGAGGAAGGGGGAGATGACAATGATGATGAAGATGTTGGCCATGATGGACATGTTGATGTGGAAGCTAGAGATGACAATGATGATGAAGATGTTGATGATGATGATGGTGATGATGATGAAGATGTTGGTGATGATGGTGATGGTGATGAAGTTGAAGATGATGATGATGATGAAGATGATGATGATGGAGATGTTGATGAGGAACCTAGAGATGACAATGATGATGAAGATGTTGATGATGATGGTGATGGTGATTAAGATGATGGTGATGATGAAGATGATCATGATGGATATGTTGATGAGGAACCTAGAG
The DNA here is from genome assembly GCA_027924585.1 of Larix kaempferi. Classification (NCBI taxonomy): domain Eukaryota; kingdom Viridiplantae; phylum Streptophyta; class Pinopsida; order Pinales; family Pinaceae; genus Larix; species Larix kaempferi. The sequence continues at coordinate 818,395 of BSBM01000114.1, forward strand.
ATGCCAATGATGATGAAGATGTTGATGATGATGGAGATGTTGATCAAGAACCTAGAGATGACAATGATGATGAAGATGTTGATGATGATCATGATGGTGATGATGATGAAGATGATGAGGAGGAGGAGGAAGATGATGATGATAAAGATGTTGATGAAGAACCTAGAGATGACAATGAAGATGATGATGGTGATGGTGATGAAGATGTTGATGATGATGGTGATGGTGATGAAGATGATGATGTGATGATGATGAAGAAGAAGATGATGATGGGGATGTTGATGAGGAACCTAGAGATGACAATGATGATGAAGATGTTGTTGATGATGATGATGACGGTGCTGATGATGATGATGAAGATGTTCATGATGGTGATGATGGTGATGAAGATGATCAATGATGATGATGTAGATGTTTATGAGGGAGGGGGAGATGACAATGATGATGAAGAGGTTGATGATGATGGAGAGGTTGATCAAGAACCTAGAGATGACAATGACGATGAAGATGTTGATGATGATGATGGTGATGACGATGAAGATGTGGATGATGATGGTGATGGTGATGAAGATGATGGTGATGATGACGATGATCATTACGGATATGTTGATGAGGAACGTAGAGATTCCAATGATGATGAAGATGTTGATGATGATGGAGATGTTTATCAGGAACCTAGAGATGACAATGATGATGAAGATGTTGATGATGATGATGATGGTGATGATGATGAAGATGTTGATGGTGATGGTGATGGTGATGAAGATTATGATGAGGAGGAGGAGGAGGAGGAGGAGGAGGAAGGTGATGATGATGGAGATGTTGATGTGAAACCTAGAGATGACAAAGAAGATGATGGTGGTGATGGTGATGAATATGTTGATGATGATGGTGATTGTGATGAATATGATGATGCAATGATGATTAAGAAGATGATGATGGTGATCAGGATGATGATGCGATGATGATGAAGAAGATGACGATGATGGGGATGTTGATGAGGAACCTAGAGATGACAATGATGATGAAGATCTGGATGATGATGATGGTGATGATGATGATGATGATCACGGTGATAATGATGACAGTGATGATGATGAAGATGTTGATGATGATGATGATGATGGTGATGAAGATGATCAATGATGATGATGAAGAAGATGATGATGATGTAGATGTTTATGAGGAAGGGGGAGATGACAATGATGATGAAGATGTTGATGATAATGGAGATGTTGATGAGGAACCTAGAGATAACAATGGTGATGAAGATGTTGATGATGATGATGTTGATGATGATGATCGTGATGATGATGAAGATGTTGATGATGATGGTGATGGCGATGAAGATGATGATGATGATGATGAAGATGATGATGATGGATATGTTGATGAGGAACCTAAAGATGCCAATGATGATGAAGATATTGATGATGACGGAGATGTTGATGAGGAACCTAGAGATGACAATGATGATGAAGATGTTGATTCTGATGGTCATGGTGATGAAGATGATGATGATGATGATGAAATAGATGATGATGATGGAGATGTTGATGAGGAACCTAGAGATAACAATGATGATGAAGATGTTGATGATGATGGAGATGTTGATCAGGAACCTAGAGATGACAATGATGATGAAGATGCTGAGGATGATGATGACGATGATGGTGATGATGATGAAGATGTTGATAATGATGCTGATGGTGATGAAGATGATGATGATCGTGATGATGATGAAGATGATGATGATGGAGATGTTGCTCAGGAACCTAGAAATGATAATGATGATGACGATTTTGATGATGATGGTGATGGTGATGGTGATGATGATGAAGATGTTAATGATGATGATGATGGTGATGATGATGATGATGATGATGATGATGATGATGAGGAACCCAGAGATGACAATGATGATGTAGATGTTGGTGGTGATGATGATGGTGATGGTGATGAATATGTTGATGATGATGGTGATGGTGATAAAGATGATGATGATGATGAAGAAAAAGATGACGATGACAGAGATGTTGAGGAGGAACCTAGATATGACAATGATGATGATGATGAAGAAGATGATGATGATGGAGATGTTGATGAGGAAGCAAATTATGATGATGATGGTCATGATGATGAAGATGTTGATGATGATGATGATGATGGTGATGAAGATGATGATGATGAAGATGATGATGATGAAGAAGACGATGATGATGGATATGTTGATGAGGAACCTAGAGATGACAATGATGATGAAGATGTTGTTGATGATGATGATGGTGATGGTTATAAAGATGATGATGATGATGGTGATGGATATGTTGATGAGGAACGTAGAGATGCCAATGATGATGAAGATGTTGATGATGATGGAGATGTTGATCAGGAACCTAGAGATGACAATGATGATGAACATGTTGATGATGATGATGATAGTGATTATGATGAAGATGTTGATGACGAGGGTCATGGTGATGAATATGATGATGATGATGATAAAAAAGATGATGATGATGAAGATGTTGATGAGGAACCTATAGATGACAATGATGATGAAGATGTTGATGATGATGGAGATGTTGATCAGGAACGCAAAGATGACAATGATGATGAAGATGTTGAGGATGATGATGATGGTGATGGTGATGATGATGAAGATGTTGATAATGATGTTGATGATGATGAAGATGATCATGATCATGATGATGACGAAGATGATGATGATGGAGATGTTGCTTAGGAACCTAGAAATGACATTGATGATGAAGATTTTGATGATGATGATTATGGAGATGATGATGATGATTATGGAGATGATGATGAAGATGTTATTGATGATGGTGATGGTGATGGTGATGATGGTGATGATGATGATGATGATGACGTAGATGTTGGTGATGATGATAGTGTTGATGGTGATGAATATGTTGATGATGATTGTGATGGTGATGAAGACGATGATGATGAAGAAGATGATGATGATGGAGATGGAGATGTTGATGAGGAACCTAGAGATGACAATGATGATGAAGATGTTGATGATGACAGTGATGGTGATGAAGATGATGATGGTGATGAAGAAGAAGATGATGATGATGGAGATGTTGATGAGGAAGCAGATGATGATGATGATGATGATGATGATGATGATGATATGTTGATGATGATGATGATGATGAAGAAGAAGATGATGATGGATATGTTGATGAGGATCCTAGAGATTAAAATGATGATTAATATGTTGTTGTTGATGATGATGGTGATAAAGATGATGATGATGATGGTGATGGTGATGAAGATGATGATCATGATGATCATGATGAAGAATATTATGAAGATGGAGATGTTGATGAGGAACCTAGAGATGACAATGATGATGAAGATGTTGATGAGGAACATAGAGATGACAATGATGATGAAGATGTTGATGAGGATGATGATGGTGATGAAGATGATGATGATGATGATGATGAAGAATATGATGATGATGATGGAGATGTTTATGCGAAGGTGGAAAATGATGATGATGGTGTTGATGATAAAGATGTTGATGATGGTGATGAAAATGATGATGATGGAGATACTAATGAGGAACCTAGAGATGACAATGATGATGGAGATGTTGATGATGATGATGATGGTGATGATGATGAAGATGTTGATGATGATGGTGATGGTGATGAAGATGATGATGATGATGATGAAGAATAAGATGGTGATGATGGAGATGTTGATGAGGAACCTAGAGATGGAAATGATGATGAAGATATTGATGATGATGTTGATGGTGATGATGATGGTGATAGTTATGAATATGATGATGAAGTGATGATGAAGAATGTCATGTCCCCAAATTTTGCTATGGTCCATGTGGTAATTTTGGCCTAAGTCACCTAGGCAACAATTATTTAATTAATGAGCAAGCATGGAAACTATCTTATGAAAAGATGCCTAAGGTTGTATTTGGGTATTAAATGGATAAGGTGGACCCTAGAAGATATTAATACCCAAACTAAGGATCTAAGGAAACTAATGGAGTTATCATTAATTAATGGAGATAAATGTTGAGGCAGAATACTATATGAATTAATTAATTATTAAATAATTAGTTATATTCAGAGTTGGATTGATTTTAATTAATAAATGCATCATTACTAATTTAATTGGTGGCAAGTTGATGTTGACAAGGCTAGGAGGTCGAATTGGTCATGTGGACCACTCTTGCCTTAATGGCAACACTCATAAAAGAAAGAAATCCAAAGGAGGAAAGAGGACAAGGCCAACAATTTGGGAACTTACAAAAGCAATCAGAAAAAATGGCAAAAGCAGAAAAGAGGAAAGTCAAGGAAATGGAAAGATGAAGAAAAGCAGTGAGGAGAGAAATAGAAACACTCAGAAAAAGCTCCTAGGGCGCATTTGCTAATTTTGATGAAGGAGGTGAAGGAAAGAAGGTTTTGGAAAGCAAACAGTTTCTAATTTTCACAAGGAGTGTGCCCTACCTCACCCACACATGTGGCTCAGCTTGCTAAACAAGTAAACTTATCTATTTAAGCATGTTCTCAACTTCATTCAAGAACTTTTGATCATTTATGTTTTCTCATGAGAGCTTTGATGCTTCTCTAGTTGAGTGATGTGCCTCAGCTATGCTTCTTGGGTGATGTGCCCCAAGGCCCATAATTTCCAGTGAGTGTTGTGAAGGTCCATATCAAGATATTGCAACCAGTAACATATGCTTCCATCCTCCATTGAAGATCTACAGTCATATGGGAGAACAGGTTCCTCCAACGGTGATTCTGCAACTAGTTTTAGTGAAGATTCTCCCGTTGAAGAAGTTTGATCCAGTGAATGCACCCAAGACTTGGTGGAGAGATAGTTCACCATTTTTGCAGACATTAGAAGAGCCACATATCAAAGATCATCTTCAGAACTGAACTATCCTTCTCTTCTATCTCATTCTCTCAACCACAGCTAGATTTGGAGAGGGTTTCCACTGAAGAAGAGAGCTAGTTGATGATGAGGGCGCCCATTTGAAGATCAGCCACTCTGAGTGCAGCAAGATCAGCCATCTAATCTGTATATGGACTGATATTCACTTCTAGAACAGAGCCATAGTAACTTCTTACTTCTCTTATCTATTCTCTCACTGATTGTAACCGAAGATTAGCCTGTGAGGCATTATTATTTAAGACGCAAACTATTAATGAAATAAGAAGTGTTCTGAAAGTCGTATTTCGAGTTTTATGTGTGGAACAAGTTATATCAAAGTCTAAATTAATATCAGAATAGAGTTTTTGGTTTCTTAAAGCAGTGTGTGAAGTTAGAATGCAAGACTAGCTAGATTGATGGCAATTCTAGACTAGTTTCACCACTTTTACTGCTGAATCTATTTTAATCACTATTTTTACATTTTATCAGTTGGAGCTAGTCCTTAACTTAGTCTAGTACCCATATCAGTCCCTGTAATAAGAATTTGGATGCCTTTAGCCTCGTTTTGGAAATCCTGTAATGTGACTAGCTCAGCAGTCCACCATATGCAAATAATCCCCAAATTGCTCCAAACCTTTCCAAGTCCATCCAATATTTATTCCAGCATACCTTATGAGTTGCATGACTGATATATCTCTGTCCTAAACATCATTAACCCTCACTCCGTCTTGTTGGCATATGCTAGAAGCCCAGGAAGCCTCGAAGTACGCAATAGATTTGTTCTATTTCTTAAAAGTGAATGGCTCTAGTACTTTGTGCCAAGGACATCTACTAAAACCATATTTTGTTGATGCTGCACCTAATCCCATATAAATTACAGAATCAAACTTTCATCCCACCATCCTTAGTCTTTACACCAGTACCCCTCACTTACTTCCTGTCTGGTTCGAAGGATTTGCCACAAAATTGTCTAGTGAATTGTTATTAAAATTCTGAGTTGGAGATATTATCTTGGTCAAATGTTGGCTAGGATATTACAAAGAAGAGGATGATGATGGGGATGTTGATGAGGAACCTAGAGATGACAATGATGATGAAGATGTTGATGATGGTGATGATGATGAATATGTTGATGATGATGGTGATAATGATGATGATGATGAGGATGATGATGAAGATGATGACGAAGAAGATGATGATGATGGAAATGTTTATGAGGAAGGGGGAGATGACAATGATGATGAAGATGTTGATGATGATGGAGATGTTGATGAGGAACCTAGAGATAACAATGATGATTAAGATGTTGTTGATGATGATGATGATGATGATGATGATGATGATGATGATGATGGTGATGATGATGAAGATGTTGATGATAATGGTGATGGTGATGAAGATGAAGATGATGATGATGAAGAAGATAATGATGATGGAGATGTTGATGAGGAACCTAGAGATGACAATGATGATGAAGATGTTGATGATGATGATGGTGTTGATGATGAAGATGTGTATGATGATGTTGATGATGATGAAGATGTGTATGATGATGAAGATGATCATGATCATGATGATAAAGATTATGATGATGGATATGTTGATGAGAAACCTAGAGATGCCAATGATGAGGAAGATGTTCATGACGATGGAGATGTTGATCAGGAACCTAGA
>BSBM01000114.1:832500-897500 GCA_027924585.1 Larix kaempferi
CAAAATGAGTGTACATGAGTAATTGGCCAAATTGGCCTCAATCCCCCCTAGGTGGGTCCAACTTGCTCCAACTAAGCCCAAATGGTCACAAATGGAGGTGTGGACGTGGATGAGGCATGATGGAACAATATTGTATCAAAGGAGTGCATGGGTGTGAAAAATAAGGTGAGTGGGAGGCTCTAGGTGGGCATTTAATGCTCAAAACATGCCAAAATTGGGCTAAATCCACCCTTAGCTCTCCTAGTCAACCACAATTCCCCATTTCAAGGAAAGGAAGCACTCTAGAAATTAATTATGGAATAGATGTGGATTTTAACTGAGATGGAGAGCTCACGTAGGTGTGAACACTCCTTTTAAGTGGTTATTTGCCCAATTAAGCTACCTAGGTCCAAACAATAGTGTATTAATGCACAAATGCAAATAAAATTGACTAGGGACTTAGAATAAGGTACTAAGTGGTGGATTAATATTCTAACACCCCCCCTTAAACAAAACTTATTACATCTCATGAAAATAAAGTGGGAGGCTTTGGCAACAAAGGATCAAGTCACCTCATACATAACAGAAATTTTATTTGTCCATGCAAATTGAGGAAAAGAAGGAAAACCTCATGGGATAAAACCTTCCCTCTAAAATTGACATGGGGCTGAAACCTACAACAAAATCGCATCAATAACCATCCATCACTCACTCCAAGAAAATCTCTCAAGTGAGTGAAGGTCTTGTCAGTGAAACGCTTGGTGAAAATATTAGTAGTTTGCTCGGTGGGTAGGCAATACTGCAAGGAAATCACTCTATCATGCACAAAGCCTCGGATGTAGTGCATATGGATCTCTATGTCCTTTTTTATCTTCATATGAATTGGATATGTAGATATATTTATGGCACTTTGATTGTCCATGGTTGGAGGATCAATGGCAACATCAAATTCCCGAAGAATTCCTTGCAACCAAACACACTATGTGGCTGCATTCACTGCTGCCTTGTACTCGGCCTCTACTGATGAAAGGGAAATTGTATGTTGTTTCTTACTTGACCAGAAAATAGGAACTTCACCAAACATGAAAACAAAAACCGAAGTGGACTTTTTGTCAATGGGATCTCCAACCCAATCCAAATTAGAAAATCCAACTAGTTGAAGTGAAGAACTAGCTGCATAGTGTACCCCAAAACTCTTTGTTCCTTGAACTTATTTGAGGATATTTTTGGCTGCCTTAAAATGGATCTCATGTGGTTGCTGCATATACCTTGGTACAACACTTACAACATAATACAAATCAGGTCTTGTATGTGTAAGGTACAGCAAACTACCAACTAGTTGCCTATAGGGTGTGCAATCTACCAAAGGAGAATCACCAAAGTCACCTAGTTTAATGCCAGAAAGGAATGGGCACTTGGATTCCTTATAATCATCCATTTTAAACTTAATTAGCAGGTCTGAAGAATACTTTGGTTGACTCAACATGATGCCTCTTTCATATTTCTCAATCTCCAAACCCAAAAATTGCCTTCGCATTCCTAGATCGGTCATGGCAAATTCACTGTGTAGAGATGCCTTAATTGAACCAATTTGTTTGTTGCAGCTCCCTATAATTAAAATATCATCAACCTACAATATAATAACCTACAAAATACCATCACATTTCTGCAAATATACATTTGGATCATATTTCCATCGAATGAAACCAATTGAGAGCAAAAAAGCATCCATTTTTGCATACCAAGCCCTGGGGGCTTACTTGAGTCCATATAGTGATTTCTTCAACCTACAAACAAGTGAAGGATCCTCTTGAAAACCTTCAGGTTGCTGCATATAGATCTCTTCCTGTAGCTCACCATGTAGGAATGCAATTTTAACATCGATATGGTGCACTTGCCAACCTTTACTAGTTGCAATTGCTAGAGCTAGTCTTATTGAATCCATCTTTGCAATTGGTGCAAAGGTCTCGGTATAATACACACCTTGGATTTGAGAGTAGCCCTTAGAAACTATTATTTCCTTGTACTTTATATCACAACCATCAGCAGCAAGTTTGGTTCGAAAAATCCACTTACATTGCACAAGCTTCCTCTTGGGAGGAAGGGGAACCAAATCCCATGTTTCATTCTCTTGGAGAGAATGGAATTCTTCTTCCATTGCTGATTTCCACCTTGTATCATGATACGATTCCTAATATGACTGTGGATCAGACCCAATCATCATATAAAAGTGATCAACAAGATCACTTTCACTTGAAAAGGAAGCATTGTTTGTTTGAGATCTACTCTTCCTAGGCTCTTGGGGATTGCCTGCCAATTCACCTGCAGCTTGTATGATTTTTTCATCCCACTTGGGCCTTGATGGTGACTCATATACAACAATTTCATCTTCAGCCATTTCATTATCATAATTTTCAGAAAATACAAATATTGAATCATTACTGACTTCATAAAAGTGTTGGGGAGAAGAGCATTCCCCCGGTGCAAGCTCAAAATCTAGTATTGGTTCCTCTTTGAATTGCACACTTCTCTCAATGAAATTTTTTAGTGTGGATGTGTTAAAGAGATTATAACCCTTTTTTATTCACCATAACCAACCATGATACATTCCTTTCTCTGTGGCTGCAAAGCCTTCCTCTTTTCTGAAGGAATTCGATCCCATGCTCTTGATCCAAAACTCCTGAAATTTGAGACATTTGGATTTTGGCCAAACCATGCCTCGTAAGGTGCTTTTCATTTGACTGATTTGTGGAATTCCCTGTTCTGAATATGTGCAACAAAATTGATAGCTTCAGCCCATATCTTGGGGCTTAGATCCCTTGCTTCAATCATGCATGTGGCCATCTCTTTGGGAGATCTATTTTTCCTCTCTGCCACACCATTTTGCTGTGGTGTGTAGGGGATTGAATGTTGCATTTGAATGCCACATTCCTCTTAAATATGATGCATATTTTTGTTTACATACTCCTTCCCATTATTAGTCCTAAGTATTTTTATCTTATGCCCACTTTGATTTTCCACTAAGGCCTTCCAAATATTCAATTGCTCAAACCCTTCATATTTTAATTTAAGGAAGTATACCCAACATAATCTAGAGTAGTCATCAATGAAGGTGAGTACATACCTTGATCTACCATAGGATGGAGTGTGTAGAGGACCAATGAAGTCTGAATTTATCAATCCAAGTGGTTGTGTGGATCTCCTTGCCATTCCCTTCTCATAGCTGCGTTTTGGATGCTTCCCAACTACACATCCAATGCAAGCTCCATTCAAAGATTTGATTGAAGGAAGCCTTTCCACCATCTCATCTTTATGCAGTACTTGAAGATACTTGTAATTCATGTGACCAAATATTTCATGCCATATCTTGGAGGTCTCATTGGCATGAGAGAGGCGAGCTTGATCACTAGAACTAGGGAGGAAATTCGAGAACTTGTACATCCTCTCTTGGTGGTCTGCATACCTAACTACCACAACTTGGTTTGATGAAATTTCTGAAATCTCTACCAAGTCAGGATCAAATGATACTCTCTCGACTTCTCCTGTATGGGTCATTTGATAGACTGAAAACAAATTTGCAGCCAATGATGGTACATAGAGCACATCACTGAAATAACCATGCTCCAAGTCAATCCTACCAATCCCTTTGGTCTGGATTTCAGAGTCATCTCCCATTTGAACTACTGGGCCACTATTCAAATGCATAGAGGAGAAGAGATATCTTGATGAAACCATGTGCCTAGATGCCCCTGAATCAATAATGAAGGATGAGGAATTAGAAATACCTTCTACTAAGGTATGACATTTCTCCTTGTTGTCAGAATTGGAGGTGCCATCTTTCTTCCTTGCGCCATCAAGGACAGGGATGTTGTTTTTCTCTAGTAGTTGCGCCATGGTATCAATGGTTTTCTTCATGTAGGAGATCTATGGATGCCATCCCTTGTGGAAATAGGTGCATTTGGTCTTCTCTTTCCCTTTCTTGTCCTTCTCCTTGGAAGGATTCGAACCCCCATTAGTGGATTTGGGATTATCAAACTTCCTCTTCTCTGGCTTCTTTGAATTCTTTTCCTTCTGCTTTCCCTTGGAGGCATTCGAAACACCCATGGCCAAATATTGATATTTCTATTTGATGATGCCCATTTGAACTAGCTTATCTTTCTCCTGAGTGAGGCACTCCATGAAATTTGCTAGTGTTGGCATTTGCCAATTTTGTAGTTTCATTTTTGCAGAATAAAAGGTGCTTACAAACACTAAAAATTATGGTCCTAGCTTCGAAAGGATGGACAATATTGATTGTTCCTCTTTCTTCACAATTCCACATTGGTGCAACTGAAGCACTAGATACTTGAACATCATGAATAACTCCTAGATGGTTTCAAAATGTGTTGGGCTCAAGCTGATGAGCTCATTTTTAAGTTGATGTTTTCTCAATTCATCAGTTTTCCCAAAGAGTGATTCTAGTTTAACCCGGACTTCATTTGGGGTTTCAAACTATCTGTATGAAATAAGAGCTCTCTTGAAATACTCAGACATAGCAATACATAGGCTTCATAAAGTATGTTGAAGTACTTAGATTTCTCCACAGCAGAGTTTGGCTCCACTTATGTGCCCATGGTAACTCTGTAGAGACCCTTAGATCTCAATTGAATGACCATTTATGCCTTCCAATCGAATAAATTGAAAGGATTAAGCAAGATGTGGTTTGCTTCCATTTCTGCTTGCGTTAATGGTGAGAAAATTGTTGAAAGTTTTGCAAAAAAACACTCTTTTATCTGGAAATTCTCTCAAAAATGCAGCTCAAACACTCAAGATTGATATGCAACTCACTAAAATCCACTTGGATCTGATAGCATGTGAGAATTTATTATCTACAACAAGGTCTAGGATCCTTAGAGAATCTCACAAATCAAATTTACTTGCAAAACCCAGCAAAAAGTTGAAAGAAGAGCAATATTTACACATATGGTGTGAACAAAAACTTTATATTATCTACTTGTATAACCTGTAAATAGGTTTAGAACAGGTTTATATTACATTTGGAAAAATTCGTGAGGCTTAGGAAGCCCAAAATGAGTGTACATGAGTAATTGGAACAATTGGCCTCAATCCCCCCTAGGTGGGTCCAAATTGCTCCAACTCATCCCAAATGGTCACAAATGGTGTGGAAGTGGATGAGGCATGCTAGAATAATAATGGCTCAAAGGCATGTGTGGGTGTGCAAAATAAGGTGAGTGGGAAGCTCTAGGTGGGCATTTAATGCTCAAAACATGCCAAAATTAGGCTAAATCCACCCCTAGAACTCCTAGTCAACCACAATTCCCCATTTCAAGGAAATGGAGCGCTCTATCAATTAATGAGGGGTGCAAATGTGGAGTTTGACTAAGTTGGAGCGCTCAAGTAGGTGTGAACACTCCTGTTTAAGCGGTTATTTTCCCAATTAAGCTACCTAGGTCCAAACCATAGTGTATTAATGCACAAATGCAAATAAAATTGAATAGGGACTTAGGCTAAGGTACTAAGTGGTGGATTAATATTCTAACAATTGGCTTACCTATTTTGAGAATGGAAAAGAACCCGCACAAGAGTACAAGAATGCCTACAAGCTTAAAAAAAAGTTTTTTGATTATTTTCAAACAATGATATGGTGGACCAACACTTGACCATGTCGTTTTAAGGCTTCACTGAATTTAGTAATTTAAAAAAAATATAAAATTAACTTTTAAAATTTTGGAAAAATAGCCCCGCACAAGATTCGTCTGTTGCCTACATCTCTACATATTTTTTTTCCTCATAAACTGACAATTTACATAACAAACAGGTGGCTCAACTAAAACATCTGCATTATGTTTTAGAGAAAAATAACATACCAATCTTGAAATAATGACATTTTGGGGTGGTTATACCATGTTTCCATAAATAAAAGTTATATATTCTGGAAGGTCATTCGTTTTTCTACGTTTCATTATTTTACACCTAATTTGAAATCGTTTTGTAGGTACCTCTAATAATTCATTTTAATGATAATATTTATGTTTTTCTAGCATGTCATTGCAACTAACGTGTCATAATTGGGTATCATTACCTTGCACCAGCCCTAAGACAACTTCATATTCATCTCTCTAGTTCTGTTTAATCATGCCAATTCAGGTTCCCATCCTAGAGTTTCAGTTCTATTTCAAATTTTTCACTATAAAAAAAAACCCATACTAATACCTTTTTAAGGCATTTATGGGGCCAAATTCCATTCATTCTAATTGATTTGTTCTAAACAAAAGGAATTTATAAACTAGTAGACAAGATCTCCTTGAGGAATTAAATTTTAATTTTATGTCCATCGGCCCTTTTCCTTGAATTGTTCTTCTATTGAAGCCAAACTTCGTCCATTGTTGACGTAATACTATAGGAATATCGGAGGCCTAAAAATAAGCTCTAAATAGTTCTCTAATAATGGGAATTTCCACTTTTTTCTACCAGTGTTGAGCCCTCCTTGTCCTCTAAACCAAACCCAAAACCTTCCTCAACCATGGGCCCTCATTCCTAGTAAATCTAGAAGCCATTAATGGCCTCTTAATAACTTTTTTTAATCTTTTTTTTTAGCAAAAAACAAAGGAAAAACTAGCTTTAGTACCCCTTGGGATCTCTAATCCTAAGACAAACTGGATAAGGTGGCGTTTTTTCTATTTTCACAAAGTTTCTAGTCTTAGTCTTGGTCATTTTTTCCTCTCATAAGGATATTTATTAAATTAATTAAATAGCATAATTTATTTTTGAAAAAACAACTTTTCATTTAAAAAGTATTTCTTTTCAAAAATGACAAAAAAACTTAGGATGATCCACTTGTCACTTTCAAAAAATTGAAAAATTCTCTTGTCACCTAATCCTAGCCTTCCTCCTCTATTATAAATAAGATGAATTCCTTTTTAAAAAACAATACTTGCCAGAATAAATACAACTGAGCATTGTTGGTTTATCTTTGTGGTTTTTAGTGTTTGTATCTACTTCTTCTCATTCACTTGTTAGGATTCAATTATTAACTAGTTCTAGATTTATGGAGAGCATAGTTTCTAGTATGTTAGTTATTCCCATATAAGGATTGATTAGTAAGGTTACACCATTATTTCCCTTAGTTAACATGTGTATTTTCTTACTAGCAATGTTATGTTTATTTTTTGTGTGATTCTTCTGTATTTTTCTTGATGTATCACACATACCAACCTTAGCTAGCAACTAGGAAGGCTAGCGGTACTTTCAAGATATCCCTTATGTCTTTATTCATTATCTAGTTGGAGCTCCCTTTATCCTCTTTACTTCATTTTCCTTTTATTTATGTTTTCCCCTTTCCCCTTCATCTTTTTCTTACCAGCCTACTTTTTCCCTAAATAGGTAAATAAACCAATTTTTGTTAGTTTTCCCTTCTAGGACAACCATCTTCAACAACTAATTTGACTTGTAAACTGACATTTTTGCTTCATGTGTGTGTGTGTGTACACACACACACAAACACACACACACACACATATATATATATATGCACACACACACACACACACAAATATATATATACACACACTAAAATTTGTGCTTACCTATTACAGAAGTACTTAGTTACCCTAGTTGCTTCTCCTAAGTCATAGGGAACCATGTATAGACTTATTATGAGAAAATGTATTTTTATTGATGTATCACACATACAAACCTTAGATAGAATCTAGGAAGGGTAGCAGTACTTTCAAGATATCCTTTAAGTCCTTATTCCCTTGCTAGTTGGAGCTCCCTTGCTCCTCTTTACTTCATTTAACTTTTATTTGTGTTTTCCCGTTTCCCCTTCCTCTCCTTATTACCATCATATTGCTTCCTTAAATAGCTAAATAAACCATTTTTTGTTAGTTTACCCTTCTGAGACAACCATCTTCACCCCCCCCCCCCCCACAACACACACACAGATATATATACATATATATACAAAAACTAAAATTTGTGCTTACCTATTACAGAAGTAGTTGGTTACCTTAGTTGCTTATCCTAAGTTGTAGAGAACACTTATAGATTTATTATGAGAAAAAGATTCCTATAGAGAATAAAGAAAAAAACATAGAACGACCATGTCAAATCCCTTTTATTGCCCTTTCTTTTTAGTTCCTTTTTCTTTTTAGTTCCTTTTGTGCTTAATTATATTTGAAAATAACCCACATTTCACACTAATTTTGGCTTTTAAATTTTAAAATATATTTTTCTACTTCAAATTTATCTCATTAGTTTAGGATTGATTTCATAGTGCTATATCATTTAATCTTAATTATTTTCCTTTGCAAATAGATTTAATTTTTGCCCCACTAATCTAGGAATCATTTGAAACCTCCTTTTGCACATGGAAACTATGCTTTCCTACCAAGGAATTCAACCACATATCTTTGCTTTTTGTGAATAATTTAGTTTTAGGTTATTTTCCACAACATCCAAGTCAAAGGATAATTGTGCAGAACCTAGGGATTGAGGGATGGTTAGGTTTCCCATCCATCATACATTTTTTTTATGTGGTTCACGGCACCAGACGTCGATGCTTTCTACATCCATGAGAAAAACCCGCTGGTAGGAAGGTCGGATATTGTCGCTATGAAGGTGGCTCAATAAGACGATCATATATGCCCATTTAGGGCTCCAACATGTAACTTACAAGAATTGAATCTGGGTGGGGTGGATGATAGACATACCTCCCAATGACCCAAGCCACGTCCAATGGACTATCCCATCCATCATACCTATTAAGGTTAGAGTAAATTTTAATATTGAATGTGAACTAATATTTTTAAGTTGTGGAGATCACATTAATATCTCATTTTTAGGTGGCCTTTAATTTCTAGAACATTAAGAGATAAATCTAGGGAACCCCCTCAATTTCCCCTTACAAGCTTTTTCTTCTTGATATCTATAGGGTGACTCTTTTCTTATTGCTCCTTTATTTGAATTGAAAGTTTAAAACATTAATTAGATAAGTCTAGTTGGAATCATACTCTACTTAGATAGGCTCATCTATACTCCCTCAATGTGATCCAATGCCTCTTCCCTTTCATAGGTGTCTTTCTTCCATCTAGGTAGCTTTAGGATTCCCAAAGAGCTAGTAATGAGATTGGTTTACCCCTCATTATCTGATATGTCTAGGTAACTCTTGGTTTATACCATGGGATGAACACCAACTCACTCTATTAATAGAAAGTGTATTATACTATGAGATGATCAATCTAAATAGGAGGAATTTTAAAATGATATGTTAAGCCTGATTGCTTATTAACAAAGATAAAATCTTATAAATTTACACAATTAAGGAGTCATCCTTTTATCAATTTACCTAACATCTACTAAACCAATTAAAAACAACAAAATAAAAAGATGCCCTAGCCATGTCCTATCCTATCCTATCAATCTCAATATCTTGTTGGAATCATTAGGAAATTAAAAACTTCCATTTCTAGTTTAATCTCCAACCTTATTAACTTGTTTAGTAAGGCTATGGAATCTTTTTAGTTGGTTTGTTTTAATTCCCAAACCTAAGTAAAATTAACTTCCCCTTTCATAACTTGATTGATGCACTTTTCAGGCATATATGGACTCCTTTTTAGAATTATTGTTTTAATTCCCAAACCTAAGTAAAATTAACTTCCCCTTTCATAACTTGCTTGATGCACTTTTGCATATATGGACTCCTTTTTAGAATTATTTTAGTCGGGACATCTTTATGCTTTTACATTTTATTTATTATCCATACTTTCCAATCACATTAAAATTAGTTGTAATGGCTGGGTTCCCATGACTCAATTTTCATGAGACAATTACATAGCCAAGTCTTGAAGTGAGTTGTCTTAAACCCAAGTGAACCTCGGCAACAAATCTATTACAAATTCTAACCCCAAAATGGGCACATATCTTGTTTTGTCTTATTACCTGCCATTTACATGAGTTAACCTTTAATCTGACATTTACATTCACACTTCCTAACATTTTAGTGATGCCATTACATAACAAATTGAATTTTTTTTCATTGGATTTAATAATCTCAATAAATATTATAATAATAGATAAACACATAACGTATTATAAATTAATCTTCTCGAAGCCCATTTGAATTGACCAAGATAATATAAGACTTTTTTTTGTTTCTTAAAAATTTAAACAAATTAATTGGTTGATTATTATATATTAATATTAAACATATTATTATGTTATCATGTGTATTTACGAAATATTTTGTGCTTTTATAGAAATTGTAAGTGAAAGTACTATTTGAAAAAGTGTAATTATGATAATAATCATAACTTCGTAAATATATACGTTTTATGAGGTTATTTAACATGTCTACCTTATATATTCAATGAGATGCAATAGGTCTTCAATTATTATTATTGTTAAATTAATGAAAATACAGGATATAATTAAGTTAATATTTATATTGATGTTTTAATTCATGATTTTATACAACAGAATTAAGATGGTCTAAACTAAGGTACATATATCTCAAATTAAGATAACTATAAAATTATAATAACATTAATTAACAAGTTAACTAATTGTAATGTATCTTATAGTTTATAGAATCTAATCAGTTATAAATAATTTTCTATATTTAAAAATTAGAAATTAAGTTGATTAAACTATTTACATAAAAACAATGCTCCATTTCACTTATACCATAATTGTTTACCAATTAAATAAGAGCTATAAGGTGGCAATGTCTCCGCAATTGCTTTCAGCAATTGTTAACATCGATTGCTATAATATGATACTTTTGCCACAAAATTGTAATAAAAAAGAAAATTCTTTTGCTACAAAATTGCTTAACCATTGAACCAATTTTCAATGTTTTGATGAAATAAATATAGTTGAAAAAGATGCAAAACATGTCAACCAAATCCATAAAATAATTGCAACAAGGTGCAATATAGCCTATATATATTCAACGTAACCTCATTCCTTCTTGCTATTGCGGGAATCACCAGTTGGGCCAAGATTTTATGTACAACTTTTATATTGAAGGACGCAGGTGCCAGGTTCCTTCGAAGAAGTGACATGCATAATACCAACCTCTACCAAGGTCATGGACAACCCTAAAATCATATCTACATGTCTATCACGGTCCCTTTTTTTTAACAAACGATCATGGGACTCGTATTGCTCATTGCTCACAATTGTGTATTACTATTAGTTCATGGTCGTTTGTATCAATTCCAAAATTATATAGCACTATATTAATATTTTAAATATAAATACTTTAATTTTTATTATTAGCAATTAACAACTTATTATATTATTAAATAGTCCTTTTAAATTCATTATTATTGGAACGATTGCTTGGAAATAAAATTCGTCGCAGAGTTCAGAACATCGAAGCAGGAAGAGACATGCATTAAATATTCATCTGGGGGAAGGGTAGGGGTAGAGGCGAACAAAGAGGAGCTTCATGTGAGACTCATCTCATAGAGAGTCAGATGTCTGCTGCAACAAATTTCGAGACTAACATCATACTTGTCAAGCAATGGAAACTTCAATAATTATTTTATAAAAAAATAAACAAAACTCTAACTATATGAAGACATTACATGGTGAAAAAATTATTTGCATACTCATTATTGATATAAAAATTAAATGTATACATAATTATTGTTAACACAAGTTGAAATGAATCTATTGTTAAGAGAGATTAGGTGGATTAAACCTGAAGAGTCATTCGTTTGAGAAAGAGAGCCGTTAAAATCTATTCCTATAACTTATTGTTAAGTAGCCATTCAAAAGAGGAATGCCTATTTCATTAAACTTGGACATATTCTAGTCTAAGTCACTTTGAAGACGGGTAAAAAAAAACCTTTCTAAACCCCAAAATCAAGGTTTCTAAAGTGCAAAATTTGGTTCCACAAGTGCCAAATCTAGTTCCAAAAGTGCCAAATCCAGGTTCCAAAAGCATACTTTTGCTTTTGATATCCCTACTTTTGAAATTATTTTTTGCACTTTTCTGATATGATAAATATGATAATAGCACTTTTAGAATCTGATTTTTCCCTTTTGGAAGGCAACTTTTGACACTTCCAATACCTAAATTTGCAATTTTGAAAACCGATTTTGGCACTTTCAAGCTCTGAGTTTGCATTTTCGAAAACAAAACTCGACACTTTACAAGTATTATAATCACAGTGAAATTGAACATACTAGTATAAACAAACATAACTGTATTATTTAACAAAATACTTTCATTTTCATTTTATTCACAATTGGCCTCACATAACTCACGCCATTCAAGTGCATCAAGCAAGGCCATAATCGATCTAACAAGAATATGTCATTGACATCTTGGCAAGTATACGCTTTTGTTATTACACAGTCCCTTTCCTCGTTACAAACATGTTTTTCTTTCGAGTCATATACAATCATTGTATTTGTAGCATCCCAACCATGGACCAAAATGTCCCAAACTTTGTTTAAAGGCTTGAGAAATACATAAGTATTTCCATCACCCTGATAACCCTCTCTGTATATGCAAGAACAATACTATTTTGTTAAAATTACTCTAAATTGTTCCATTTGCAATCATGTTCTTTGTAATAATGTTGGAAAAAACTCGTCAAGATTTTGTTGTTGTGCAGAATTACTAATAAATTTGATCTCAAAATCCTAAATTATTTTTTTGTTGTTTGCTTAAAAGTTGAGATGAATCTGCTAAGAGAGGGACCTCTTTCTTGCAAAACATATTAAGTGACCACTATTTGAAAACCTAAAGCGCATCTCTAGAGATCAGAGAGAGGACCATTCCTACATAATGTTAACATGAATTAGTAATTTGCGATCAGAGATAGATCTCCCTAGAGATAACATCTACTCTCCACTGGAGACTGTCCATATACTTTTCCATGAAAATGATTTGTATGTATACATGGAGAGATGGGGTTACTTCTCCAAGAAGGACCACTCTTGTGGAGACTATTGCACCATGTACTAAGGTTTGACTCATTGTGGATGATTGTCTTCTATACAAATTCTCTTAGTTCTTCCATTCTCTATTCAGCTCTACATTACATATGGATTAGTTAAAACGGATCATGGAGTTTTTTTCCTCATCCAAAGACTACAATTTATATGTATTAATAAGAAATGAGCATGATCTTTAGAGCTCAATTCAACTCAGTTTTCCTGTTGACCAAAAAATAGAGTATTAACAAGAGAGGATTCGAGCCTTAGGAGGCTGCTCCAACTCAACTTTCTCAAAAAAGAGAGGAGTGAAAGCTTTAGAGGCAGCTCCAACTCAACTTCTCTTTCATCAAGTACACTAAATATAATGGTATTGAGAATCAACTCTTCTTTATGGAAGCCCTTCTTCTATACTCAATGTTTCAATATAAAATAGGCTTAACAAGAAAAATCAGTTCTCCAAATTCTAAACAATAATAAAAGGAATATTCATAATACTTATCTTATAATCGAATTAACTCATTTTATGATTATGAGTATCCACTCTCCTTTGAGTGGATGCCATTCGCGGGCCTACACAGTGGTTTCTTCCCTTATTCCAATGCAGAGAAGAGTATTGTCAAGTAGTCAAGATTTGCAGACACGCCATTGTTTTCAAATATTTACAAGCCACTTCCTCCTAGAAATAATGCGAACATATCTCAAATGAAAAGGTTCTTCCCCAAATTACTAATAAATTGGATCTCAAAATCAACTCAAATCTAATCCAAAATCCTTTGCTAACCTCCATGCTATTTAGGATTCCTTTGAAGTCAAATTCGAATTTAGAGATATGAGTCATCATAACATGCCCAAAACGCATCCCAAGTGACTCATAATAGCATTTAATTTGTTGGGACCATCATATATTACATGGAGGTCTTCAAATCTTTGTAAATAAACCAAATATGCACTCTCATCCACCACCAACTTGTCCCTTTTATCTTCAAATAATTTAACATCATAATTTGAGCCATATAAGAATAATATAAATAATGGATTTATAAAAATCCATCACCCCTAATGAATATGTTCCTCCATGGTGGCTTCGTGGAGTAGCAACAGTAGTAACAACAACAATAACAACAGTAGTAATCAAGTATCCACTTTCGTTTATCTTCAACCATATGAGTTGCGGTAAATATCCTGGAGTAACAACAACTGGCCTAGAGCTGATTCTGCAAAAATCATCAAACTCATTCATGTTTCAAAGATAAGTGCAAAATATGTTATTTTTCCAATGTTTAATCATAATTCACATGAAATACTAACGAAATGCAAATGAAAACCGCCTTAAATATAAATACCGTAAATAAACATAAAAATGGATTAATAAGCATTGATACGAGGTCATGGGAACACAATAAGGGATTAAATGTAGGGAAAAGATAGTGTAAAATAGGGACATTTCCATGGCCCAACAACTATCAGGAATGAAGAAGTACTTTTAGATTTACAATTACTCTAATGAATTAAAAGCAAAGATGGAAATTTATAATCTAACGAGAAAGACCGACATTTGGTGGCAAGATATTAAGAATGTTAAATGCATTAAAAAATGTCACTTAACTTGGCAAAGTTTTAAGAAATACTTTTTGGAACAGTATTATGAAGAAAATGCTAAAGAGATTTATGATTTGAAACTAGGAACTTATATAATGAAGGAACTCTGTAGTAAATTTCTGAGTTTGTTACGTTATGTTCCTTATATTGTTGATGAAAAACCTAAAGTACAACATTTTCTCAGTTGTTTACCAACAATATACAAAGAAAGAATTGAATATGACATTCCTAAAACATTGGATGAAGCCATGAGGAAGGAAAAAAAAAATTATGATCAAAACAAGAACAAAAAATATAATGTATCAAGTTAGAAAAACAGAAAACATGAAAGCTTTGAACATAAAAGAAAAGTTATGAGATTTAATAATACTTTCGGGAATAATCATAGAAACTATCAGATAAATCATTTCATAAGTTTTAAGTTACAAAATCCTACAATAATGAAAGAAAGAGAAGCAACTATCGGCTATAATAAAAATACTATGAAAAAGGAACCTTTAAAATCTTGGGAATGTGGCGAACCACATTACTTTAAAAATTGCCCAGTTAGAGAAAAAAAAAAAAAAGATTTAACAATGTTCACAAAGTTCAAGAAAATACTACAGTTAGAGATGTAGCAAGGAGCATGCCCAAAATTTGCGCAGCATTGGAGAATATGCAAGCAGACCATCAGACATCAATGGTGGAAATTGAAGGTATGTTAAAAGATAAACCAAACTCTATTTTGATTGATTCAGGTGCAAATTTAAGTTATGTTTCACCTAGAGTTATAGAACTGTGTAAATTACAGCAAAGTAAATTTGAAAAGTCTTGGTTAGTTCAGCTTGCTACTAGCACGAAAACAAAAGTCACTAGTTTTGTGAAATGATGTAAATTTACTACGAATAGTTTTACAACATATGTTGATTTAAAAATTCTACCTTTAGGATCTTATGATTTATTGATCAGAATGGATTGGTTAGAAAATCATAGAGTAATTTTGAATTGCTATGAAGCTAGACCAATAATAGTTCAAGGAATTCCAAGGATAACAACAATTAGAGAAATTTCTACTTTACAAATTAAGAGATTTGTTCGCAAAGGTTGCAAATTTTATGTTGTTCGTATAATTTATGATAGATATGAAAATAGTGAAATTAAAATAGATGATTTTCCAGTTTTAAAGGATTTTAAAGATGTGTTCCCAAAAGAAATTCCCAGATTACCTTCGAAAAGAGAGATTGATTTTACTATTGATTTAATATCGGGAGCAGTCTCAGTGTCAAAATCTCCATATTGTATGAACATCTTGGAACTTAATGAATTAAAGGCACAAATTCAAGACTTAATTGATGAAAAGTACATTCGACCAAGTGTTTCTCCTTGGGGAGCACCGGTGTTGTTTGTGAAGAAGAAGGATGGAACATTAAGATTTTGTATAGACTACAGACAACTTAATAAAATGACAATTAAAAACATATATCCTTTACCTCAGATCGATGAATTATTTGATCAATTTCGAGGAGCCACAACATTTTAAAAGATAGACTTGAGATCTGGATATCATCAAGTCAGAGTTAAAGATGAAGATATACATAAGACAACTTTTAGAACTAGATATGGTCACTATGAATTTATCGTAATGCCTTTTGGATTGACAAATGCTCCAACATCCTTCATGTGTCTAATGAATAGTATATTAAGTAAATATTTGGATAAATTTTTAGTTGTTTTTTTTTATGACATATTAATCTATTCTAAAAATCGACAAAAGCATGAATTACATTTAAGAATAGTCCTACAAGTTTTAAGAGAACAAAAACTATATGCTAAATTCTATAAATGTGATTTTTTTAAAGAAAAAATTCAATACTTGGGACATGTAGTGTCTAAGGATGGTAAATGCGTGGATCTCGATAAAGTTAAATCCATCATGGAATGGCTCATGCCTAAGGATGTATTTGATGATAGATATTTTATGGGGATCACTAGATATTGTCGTAAATTTATTGAAGGGTTTTCAAAAATTGCATATACTATAATTTTATTACAAAAGAAAGATAAGAAATTTGAATGGAATACAAAATGTGAAATCAACTTTAATAAACTAAAACATTTACTAACAAACGCTCATATCCTAAAGATAACAATACCCCTATAAATATTTTGTTATATGCACATATGCATGCAAAGAGGGTCTAGGTGGAGTTTTAATGCAAAACAACTATGTGGTAGCCTATGAATCAAGAAAGCTTAAATAACATGAAAAGAGTTATGCTACTCATGACTGAAAGTTAGCTGCCATTATTCATGCACTTAAAATGTGGTGACATTATCTTATTGGAAGAAGATTCTCACTAATGACTGATAATGTTAGTTTAAAATATTTATTTGACCAACAACATTTAAATGCTAGACAAGCTAGATGGTTATCTTTGCTAAGTGGATATGAATTTGAAATTAAACATATAAAAGGAAATGAAATTAAAATGGTTGATGCGTTAAGTCACCATGCAAATATGCTTCATGTAACTGCAAGTAGAAGATATGAAACAAATCGAAAAGATAAAATTATAACATCAGCAAAATTTGATAAAGAATATCAAAAGCTAAAGGAAAGGATAACATAAAATGAGACAAATGAAGTAAAATTTGAATGCAGTCTTAACAAGAAAGTATTGTTGGTATTCAAGAACAGATTGTATGTACCTAATTCAAGTCATTAATCATGAATGAAATGCATAAAATACCATATTCAGGACATCCTGGATATCAGAAAATGATCACTATGTTAAGGAAAGAATTCTTTTGGCCTAATATGAAAGACGAAGCAGCAGAATATATTGCTATATGCATTGAGTGTCAACAAGTTAAGGGTGAACATCAACATCTAGCTGGATTGTTACATCCTTTACCCATTCCGAAATGGAAGTGGGAAGTCATTAGCTTGGATTTTATTACAGGTTTACCTAAGAATTGTTGATGTATATGTAACTTCGGAATGTATTTCACATATATGTATATTGTATTCCTATAGAAATGTTATTATTCCTCTATACGGAAGTGGTTGTATTCCTATAGATATGTTATTATTCCTCTATACAGAAGTGTCATCATTTATATTGTAAGTGTCGTAACTTATACTTGATGGGTTATTAGACCACCTTGTTGGGGTCATCCCTGTATAAGTCATGTGGCTCAAAGGGTTATTAGACCACCCTATTGGGGGTCGACCATGTGGGTCAAAGGGTTATTAGACCACCCTAGTAGGGGTCATCCCAGTCAGCATTATGTTAAGTGGTTAAGTTGAGGCCGACCTAGTTGAGTAAAGGTCAAGTCAAGTTAGTGTATAAATAGAGAGTGTGTCTCTCTCATTTTACACATTCTATTCTCTCACTCACACTTGGGAGAGTGGCGCACTTGTGGAGGAGGAGGCTTTGCTGCTAGGAGAAGACTATCTCTTGTATTCTGGTTGTATCATTGCTCTATCTATCTCTGAGGAAGTTATTGGGGTTTTTCACCTTTATGGTTTTCCCCAAGTAAACTCTGTGTCTCTTGTGTGCTTGCATTATTGTGTCCATGGTTGATATGTTGTAGATTTGTTGTACATGTTGTTCTCTCAGTGAAGATCCTAGATATAATTGAAGTAAATTCTGAAAGTTTAACATGGTATCAGAGCTAGCCTGAAAGAAGGCATGATATGGCATGTATGACACTTGTTGCACTTACGATGCTAGGGCTTGATATAGAAAAAACCAGTCATTGTAGAACTTTCGTTATAAATCCATTTTGGTGAAGTTTTCGGATCTGAAACTTTTGCAGGTCGAAGATCGGATCCACATGTACCTTGTGTCCAAAGGAAAACCTCTAATTCGTTGTACTGTTTGATATATGATCTGTACAATATAGAGTTTCTGCCTCTTCCAGATCTGAGTCAAAATCAGGTGACCTTGGGAAAAATGTCATAACTTGGGCTAGAAAGCTCCAAATGCAATTTGATAAAAAGTGATAGGTATTACATAGACTGTAATATCTCAAGAAAATTGTTCAAAGGCCGAAGTTGAACCAGTCACACATGGCATGCCGTATAAGTTCGCTCTCATGTATTATCCCATAAACAGGTCACGTTGCGACACTTGGCATAACTCTCTCTTAGAGAATCCAATTGAGGTTAGAACTGTCAGGATGGAAAGATAACAAGTCGGGCTATCTCAGGAAAAATTTTCAAACCCTGTGAATAAAAAAGTTTGGAGTTACACCAGAAACAATCAGGTACATATTTCTGTCAAATCAGAATTATTTTTGAGCACCTTCATTCATGGCTTGCAGAATTTAGGGCTTCAGAGAAAGTTGGAATTTTTGTTATCGGAGACCACGGCTGAATGATAATAATCAAAATTGAAATTTAGAGACCAAGATTATAATTTTTGGTTGGGCATAAGGTCGGGCTTGATTAGACCTTAGTTCGGGACTTTGATAAGAAAAGTGGAAAATTAGGGCTTCTGCAAAAATGGGAATTTTTGAAATCTGTGACCACGGCTGGAAGCTCCTCATAAAAATAGAATATTAGAGCTTTGGATCAAACCTTTTGATTGGGAAGAAGAGTGGGCTTCATCAAACCCTAGTTCGAGGTCATGTCCAGTGAATCCGAATGTTTCAAAGGAAAAATTGAGGAGTGAAACTTTGCAGTTTTCAAATTCTGAATATACCAGCTTGATCAGCTCATCAAGGCACATATTTCTATCCTTTCGGAAGTTTGAATTTTTGGGGTTTCTCTGACAAACCCTATTACAGCTCCAGATCCAATTCCTGCAAATCAAGTGGATTGGGTTAATACTAGAAGAGGATGGATTGGTCACCTGCATAAATGAAGAAGTTCATGTTTTAGAGGGAGATGAGGCTAAGGCCTTCCATAAGAAGATTAGAAGCAATCTTCACAGGTATGGCTTACAGGTATGTTTCAAATTTTGTTCATGGTTAATTTTATGATATGTTTGTCTTCATATCATTACAGTACAATCTTGATTAATTACTAGACTTGTTGTATTACCTTAATACAAGATATTCATTGATTAAGGTTTTGACACTTATGATTGTACTAATGCATTGTAATGTTGTATGAGGTTTATGTTGTTTGCTAACACAAAAGGTACACCAAGAAATTAAAATCATGTTCTACTTCAATAACATATGCTCATGGTGACATGAAGACAAAGATTCATCCATTGTCATGGATCACATAGAAGATCTACTTTCGAGGTATGTATAACTTGGTCCTACAATGGTTAACTTATGAGACATGTAGGTTACTAGCACAAGTCACTGAAGAGAACAATAAGACATTATGCAGGTATGTTAGACATAAATAGCTAGCATGTTAATCCAGGTATGTTTTTCCTATATCAAGCTAGAATCCTACCTTGTGTTAGGATCTTTTACTATTGTGTTGTTGATAATGATTATTCATGAAGTCATAGGTTTGAATAATCATGGTTGTATGCATATTATGTTTCTTACCATAATTGATGATATGACTAACCAGAAGAATCATGAAGGTATAGGTTTGAATAATCACGGGTTTTATGCATATTATATCTCTTATCTTGATTGATGATTCAACTAACCAGAAGAGTCCTATGATCAAATAAGAATATGTATGAGTAAAAGAATACTTCCCTGAAACCTTGAATACTAATGTTTATTATCTGTGAATGATCATGAATATACATGTTTAAGATTATTGTGTTTTGATAGTATTAAGATTATACTAATAAAGGTGTGATTATGTATGAGACCTCAAGGATAACACAATGATGATACTAATAAGCATGCATAGTGATTAAGGATGGATGTAATTTCAAGGACAGGTAATCTAGGAAGCAAAGATCAAGAGGGAGCACACTCCAGTTGTTCCTGCAAGAAAGCAAAGGAGAACACTTCAGTAGTTTCTGCAAGGATGCAGATATTCAGAGGGAGTTGACCACTTCTCACAATCCACATAAGAATGGAGTTGCAGAAAAGAAGCAAAGACTGAGAGGGAGTCAACCCAACAAATAAACAAAGATAATTATTTGAATTGTCTTTACTTGCATATTTTATTGTTTAAATAATACTGTTCAATAATGTATATACTGATGTTCCTAGAATTAGGTTGTGTATTATGCATATTAGAATAGTTGCATTGATGAATAGTATACTACTAATATGCATGGGTAAGTGGCCTATGGCACTGCACAACATTCCATTGCTACTTATCTAGAATGAAACATCTTTGCTGACATGTTGGGAGTTGTGCACACTCTTAACAATGTTCTATTAGAGATTGGAAGGCATCTAGAAAGTTACGGGATATGGATAAATATTGTATTGAATCATTGGCTAAGATAATTGCATGAATGTATGACATATTTCTTTATGTGTAAAAATTTGTTCTGAAAACTATGAGATGTTTTCTAATCATGCATTTTAACTTGTTGTGTAGGAAATATCGTATGCCATCACCTACAAAAGAAGAACTACAACATTTGTTTAGCATCAAAATTATCTATTGAAGATATTGAAGTTCCCAGGATATGGGAAGAATGCCATGATTCGTCGATCATGAAGAATGATGTTTGGGATGTAGTCCCAAGACCTACAGGGAAGTTTGTTATGACTTCCATATGGATCTATCAAGATCAAGAATGCTGCAGATGGCAGCATAGAGAAATATAAAAGTGATGAAATAGAAGATACACCAAATGGATTTCAAGACAGCTTTCTTGAATGGTGTAGTTGAAGAAGAAGTGTATGTGGAGCAGCCACTTGGTTCTGAGACACATGACAAGAAATCATATATGTGCAGAACTTGGTATGGTAGGATAGGAAGCTTTCTATCCAGTTTGGTCTTTACCAAGAGTAAAGCGGGTTCCAACCTTTACTACAAGGTTGAGGTAGGCAATCGAGGGATACTCTTATTGTATGTGGATGACCTGTTTGTAACAAGAGATGATAGATTGATTTCCAACATGCAGCGGAAGCTTGCAGCCGAGTTCGAGATGAAGGACTTGGGGATGATGCACTATTTTCTTGGTATGGAGGTGTGGCAGAGTACAGATGGAATCTTCCTTGGAAAAAGGGAAGTATGCAGTAGAGATTCTGAAGAGGTTCGGGATGATGGACTGTAAGGCTATGGCCACACCTATGGCATCAAACCTAAAGCTTCTGTGTGATGCTTCATCTATTCCGGTCGATGTCACGATGTATCGTTAAATGATTGGGTCCTCTATGTACCTAACGAAAACGAGACCAGATATTTGCTTTGCAGTGAACACATTGAGCCAGTTCCTGACGGATCCGAGAGATGTTCACTTTGTTGTTGTAAAGCATATTCTGAAGCACCTGAAGAGTACAGTTGATTATGGGCTCAAGTATGATGTGAATCAAAAGTTTAACCACTAGGGTTATGTTGATTCAGATTGGGCAGGCAGTGCTGCAGATAGGAAGAGCACTTCTGGGTGCTGCTTTAGTATGGGATTAGGTGTGATCTCTTGGTTTAGCAGGAAGCAGTCCTACGTAGCACTGAGTACAACCAAAGCAGAGTATGTTGCGATGGATGAGCAGGTTGCAGGTGTATTAACCAAGCCATTGTCCAGAGTGGAGTTTGAGTACTTCAGAGAGAGGCTTGGTGCACTTCAGATCGAGGTTCCATCCAAAGGGAAGTGATGAGTCCAGAAGATGCAGATGCACATGAGCTTTTCTGACATGGTTGATGTGTTCTCCCTTGGTCGTGATATAATTGTTGAGCCATTTTTCACATGGTAGTAGATGTGTTCTCCCATGGTGAAACAGTAAGGGCTGGAGCCTTCCCCGAATGGTGGTAGATGTGTTCTCCCATGTCGGTGGTGTAAGTACTGGATGATGTGCATTTGGGCTGTGCTTCATGGACGATGAGATGATATGAAGAGGACGATGCTATGATGATCAGGAGGATCATGGATGATGAGCATCAGGACGATGCTCCAGTTACTACTCTGTATATGCATCAGGATGATGCTGGATATTATCAGTTGGATCATTTATATGTATATGTATGTACGCATCATGTTGGATGCTGGATATGATCAGTTGGATCATTTGTATGTATTTTTCATATGCATCGTGTTGGATGCTTGGACCATGTATTTGTATATGTATCAGGTGGATACATTGTATGATCAAGTAGATCATGTATGTTGATATGTATCAAATATGATCACGTGGATCATGTATTTGTATTTGTATCAGGTGGATACACTGTATGATCAGGTGGATCATGTATGATGATATGTATCAGGTAGATACTTGGTATGCATCAGGTGGATGCATTTTATGATCAGGATGATCATGATGACGAGCTTCAGGATGTTGCTATAGATGATATGTATCAGGATGGTACAGTGATGATGATCAGTGTGATCATGAGCATCAGGATGATGCTTTGCACGATGACGATCCATGGGATCATGAGTATCAGGTTGATACTTGGAGGTCAGAGATGATATGTGGCAGGTTGTGCAAATAGCATGTAATCAGTCCTGGGATATCTTGTCGATCGTGCTACGGCACATAAATGTTCCTAGGATACTCTTTCCGGTATTGCTATGTAGTATGTAATCAGTCCTCAGATATTCGATAGGTTGAGCTGTGTGCTCGTAATCAGTCCTGGGATGAGGTATTACTATGGAGACATGTAATCAGTCCTGGAGATCCGAGAGGTTGAGCTGTGTGCTCATAATTAGTCCTGGGATGCTCTTTAGATATCTTTCCGATCGTGTTGCGGCACATAAATGTTCCTGGGATGCTCTTTAAAGGTTTTTTCTATCCACATGTAATCAGTCCTGGAGATCCGAGAGGTTGAGCAGTGTGCTCCTAATAAGTTCTGGGATGCTCTTTAGAGATCTTGCTGCTCGTGCTGCGACACATAAATGTTCCTGGGATGCTCTTTAAAGGTATTGTGGAGGAGATGCATGTAATTAGTCCTGGGAGATCTTGCCGGCCGTGCTCAGGCACATAAATGTTCCTGGGATACTCTTTTCGATATTGCATCCATACATAAAATTAGTCCTGAGAGGCCACCTCTATTATACCATTCGCACAGATGATGAAGACCTGTAGGTGGTGGGCCTACATCCAGTATGAAAAAGGACTGGCTCTGTAGAACTTCCTATGACGAGTAGATTCAGAGATTGATTGAGATAGCAGCATCAGTGACGATGAAGATGACTTGTGCTAGAAGACCTATGTCGAGAAATACCTTCCTAGTTAAGAGGGAGTGTTGATGTATATGTAACTTCGGACTGTATTTCACATATATGTATATTGTATTCCTATAGAGATGTTATTATTCCTCTATACGGAAGTGGTTGTATTCCTATAGAGATGTTATTATTCCTCTATACGAAAGTGTCGTCATTTATATTGTAAGTTCGTAACTTATACTTGATGGGTTATTAGACCACCTTGTTGGGGTCGGCACTGTATAAGTCATGTGGGTCAAAGGGTTATTAGACCACCCTATTGGGGGTCGGCCATGTGGGTCAAAGGGTTATTAGACCACCCTAGTAGGGGTCGGCCCAGTCAGCATTATGTTAAGTGGTTAAGTTGAGGCCAACCTAGTTGAGTAAAGGTCAAGTCAAGCTAGTGTATAAATAGAGAGTGTGTCTCTCTCATTTTACACATTCTATTCTCTCACTCACACTTAGGAGAGTGGCACACTTGTGGAGGAGGAGGCTCTGCTGCTAGGAGAAGACTATCTCTTGTATTCTGGTTGTATCATTGCTCTATCTATATCTGAGGAAGTTATTGGGGTTTTTCACCTTTATGGTTTTCGCCAAGTAAACTCTATGTCTCTTGTCTACTTGCATTATTGTGTCCATGGTTGATATGCTGTAGATTTTCTATACATGTTGTTCTCTCAGTGAAGATCCTAGATCAGATTGAAATAAACTCTGAAAATTTAACAAGAATGCTAAACATAATGATTCAATTATGGTTGTGGTAGATAAGCTTAATAAAGAAACACATTTTATTCCATTTAAATATGCTTACAAAGATATTAATATTGCTGATATTTTTATGAAAGAAATTTTCAGACTGCATGGTGTACCTAAAGTTGTAATTTCTGATAGAGATGCAAAGTTTATGGGAAATTTCTGAGAAGATTTATTTAAAGGTTTGGATACTCAATTAAATTTTAGTACTGCATATCATCCCCAGACTAATGGTCAAACTGAAAGAGTAAACCAAATTTTAGAAGGCATGGTTAGAATGTATGTAATGGACAAACCTGAGAAATGGGAAGAGTATTTACATCTTGTTGAATTTTCTTATAATAATCATTTCCAGGCCTCTGCAAAGATGAGTCCATTTGAGGGACTTTATGGATGGAAATATAATACTCCAATTTCTTAGGGTAGTCCAGTTCATAGACTAATGTTAGGTCCTAGAATTTTGAAAGATATGGAACTAACAATGAAACAAGTACAACACAACTTGAAGATATATCAAGGTAAGCAAAAGCACTATGTTGATTTGAAAAGAACTCAGAGAGAGTTCCAGGTAGGGGATCATGTTTATGTGAAATTAAAACCCAGAAAATGTTCCTTGAAATTGGGAAGGTGCACAAAATTGAAACCCAAGTATTGTGGACCATTTGAAATATTGGCCAAGGTTGGGCCAGTGGCTTATCAATTAACACTACCACATAGAATTAAAGTACATAATGTTTTTCATGTTTCAATTTTAAAAATATATGTTCATGATGCTACTCTTGAATATAATGCTATACAGGTGGAACCCGAAGGAGAATTTCAGGTGGGACCGGAATGTATTCTCTAGAGGAGAGAAAATTTTATCCGGAACCACACCATCATACAAGTCAAGGTGCAATGGAAGTACCTTAGCCTAGAAGAGCCTACTTGGGAATTGGAAAGTAATATGCAGGAGGCATATCCAATTCTATTTCAAAATGATGCAAATGAATTTTAAAAGTAACACCGAGGATGGTGTTAAAATTTAAGCGGGGGTGTATGTAATACACCTAGGAACCCTGATTATTAATTGTTTTTATAAAACCTTATGTTATTATTATTTTTTACATTAACTGACCAAGCGAGGTCAAAAAATTTGTGAAAGAATTATTATTTTTAAATAATTAAATAAGGGAATAAAAAATGAAGGCAGTTGTTGAAGAGTGTTTGCTGACCCATAAGGAGGAAAAGACAAGTGTCAAGAGAAACCTAGTACCGCAATCCATCCTAGTAAAGGAGTCCATGATGCGGGAGGAATCTCCCCTAAAATGTGCAGGTCATGAATCCTGTTGGAGTGTTACGAGCAAGAGGCTCATGAACGACCTAAATCTTAGGCGTAGGAAAATTCTATTAAGTATCGTTTCATCCAATGAACAAGAGGTTCATGTCGATGTATATGTAACTTCGGAATGTATTTCACCTATGTATATTGTACTCCTATAGAGATGGTATTATTCCTCTATACGAAAGTGTCGTCATTTGTATTGACAAGTGTCGCAAGTGTCTCAACTTGCATGTGATGGGTTGTTAGACCACCAAGTGTAGGGTCATCCCTGATTAGTATTACCATGGGTTATTAGACCGAGTTAGACAAATCGGCTTTGCTAGTTTATTAGATAGGTCAGGACAAGTATAAATAGAGTGCGGGAAGCACTCTATTTGATCACTTCATTATTCACTCCTACACTATCTCTTGTACTTGGGTTGTATCATTTCTCTTTCTATCTCTACGGAAGTTGTGGGGTTTTTCACCTTTATGGTTTTCCCTAGTGAAACTCTGTGTGTCTATTGTCCTATGTGATTGCTTGTTGTGCTTGATATGATTGATATGCTGTACATGTTATTCTCTTAGTAAAGATCCTAGAGTATGTTGAATTAATGCTAAAAAATTAACATGGTATCAAAGCTGACCTAACAAGAAGACTGCAGTTGCAGAAACTAGGGTTTCTTGTTTATTGGGTTTCTCTCCACAGATTTTGGAACGGTAGTGAGGTATATTGACTCTACTCAACAAGGTGCATCTCTCTGTCCAATCAGAATTCAATTCTGGGCACTTTCATTTTTGGCCCTAAAAATTAGGGTTTCCACAAAAATAGGAATTTTTAACTTCTAAGACCATAGCTAGAAGCTCCTTGGAAAAATCAAAGTTTAGAGCTTTGGATCGAACTTTTCGGTTGGTGAAACTTCGAGAAACACAAACCCTAATTCAGGGTCCTCCCTAGTGAATCTGGGAAGACTAAAAGACATTTATGAAAGGTGAATCTTTGCAGTTTTCAATTTCTGAGTATACCAGGCTGATCAACTCATCAAGGCACATCTTTCTATCCTTTCATAAATTTAAAATTCACATTTTGACTTTTTAGGATTTCTCTGACAAACCCTAATCCAGCACCACATCCAGATTTCTGCAAATCAAGTGGTAAGACCTAAATCTTTTCTATTTCCATTTCAAGTACTCTTTAAGATGTCTCACCACACCAAGCTTGAGGATAAGCTTGAAGGGGCTGATAACTTCCGACCATGGAAGTATAGGATTGGGTTAATCCTAGAAGAAAATGAATTGGACACTTACATAAGTGAAGAGGTCCCTGTCCCAAAGGGAGAAGAGGATAAGGCATTACATAAGAAGAACTTGGTCAAGGAAAAGAGGATCATTGCTAATTCTATCAAATACCATCTCATTTCACATGTGTCATCTCTAAAGACACCCAGGGATATGTTTGATTCCCTGACCAAGCTATTTGAAGGGAAGAACATAAATCGAAAGATGACTCTGCGGAACAAATTGAAAGGGGTAAATCTTTAGAATGGAGAGACCATTCAATCCTATTTTTCTAAGGTCTCTCAGATCAAGGAACAACTTGAAGATGTGGATGAAGTAGTGGATAATGCTGAAGTTTTCATGACCACATTGAATGGCCTACCTAGGTCATGGGATTCCTTTATCCAAGGAATCTGTGCAAGAAATAAATTGGTCTCCTTCAGTAGACCGTGGGAGGAATGCTCACAAGATGAAGCAAGGCTTGTGGCCCAAGAAGAAAAGATGAGGAATGAAGATCAAGCTCTCACAACACACACCAAGAAAGGAGAGCCCAAGAGAGAGCCATCGCATTTCAAGAAATCTTCTCACCACCATCAGCATAAAGAGAAGAGAAGATGTTTTACATGTAATGAGAAGGGAAACTTTGTTGTAGATTGTCCCAAGAACAAAAGGGACAAAAAAAACTCCAACAAGAAGAAGAACAACAACAAAAGGAGATATCATTCTCATGCTGCTAAGGATGATGAACCTCCCAAGAAGAAAGCTAGAGAAGAAAGTGATGACTCATCTAGTGAAGATGAATATGTTCTAATATATGCTCTCACAGGTACTATCTCTCATGGATGTAATGATTGGCTCATTGATAGTGGGGCTTCCAAACACATGACTAGGTTTAAAGAATCTTTTGTAAATCTATCTAAACATGAGTCACCCCATAAAGTGAAATGTGGGGATGACTATTAATATCCTATCAAGGGAAGTGGTGAAGCCTCCTACAACCTAGACTCTGGGAAGTCTTTGAAGATGAAAGATGTTCTATATGTACCTGAGCTCAAGAAGAACCTACTCTCCATATATGCATTAGATGCAAAAGGCATGAGGGTTGCATTTGTAGATGGACAAGTCCTAATGTGGCCAAAGGGTAAAACTATAGATGATGCAGTGGTGATTGGAGAGCAAGAGGGAGGATTGTACAAATTGAAGGGACAACTTGAACATTCCGTGGTACATGAATCCATGGATCCAAGTGAACTTTGGCATAGAAGGCTTGCACATGTGCACTACAGAGCACTACCAACTACAAGTAAAGTTGTAGAAGGTCTTCCTAAAATCAAGACAAAGCATGAAGGTGTTTGCAAAGGATGTGCAAAAGGAAAGAACATTAAGAAGGCATTTCCAAGCAGTGAAAGTAAAGAAAAAGGAATCTTGGAAATTATCCACTCCGATGTATGTGGTCTGATGTCATCCGGTTCTCTAAGTGGGTATGTATACTATGTCTCTTTCATTGATGCCTTCTCTAGGAAGACTTGGGTTTATTTCTTGAAGAAAAAAGATGAAGTATTTGATAAATTCAAGGAATTCAAAACCTTGATGGAAAATCAAAATGATAAGAAGATCAAGACCTTCGGATCCAATAATGGTGGAGAATTCACTTCAAGTGGTTTCAAGAAGCTATGCAGTGATTCAGGGATTAAGAGGGAGTTGACTACTCCCTACAATCCATAACAAAATCGAGTTGCAGAAAGAAAGAATAGAACAATCATGGAAGCAGCACGGGCAATTTTGCATGACCAGGATCTGCCTATGCATCTATATGCAGAAGCAACTAGGACAGTTGTATATTTGCAGAATAGAACACCTCACAAGTTATTGGACAATAAGACACCAGAAGAGGTCTTTTTTGGTAAGAAACCTGAAGTTAGCCATCTCAGAATATTTTGTTGTCCAGTATATACTCATGTTCCAAAGGAAAAGAGAACTAAGCTAGATCCTTCAGGAAAGAAGGGCTTCTTTGTGGGGTATAGTGAAAGCTCAAAGGCTTACAGAATATACTTTCCAGGGTTCAAGAAGATTGATGTCAGCAGGGATGTAACATTTGATGAGGACTCAGCTTATATCAAATCAAGGAAGACACCTATTGAAGATCATGAAGAACCAAAGGAAATCAGATTCCAAGAGTCCACCATGACTGAAGCAATTCCAGAAGCAAATTGTGAAGATGAAGATCCACAAGAACCTATAGATCCACCCCGTGAGAAGAACTCTCACAAGAGGAAAATTGCTTGGGCTAGAGAGCTCATTCAAGATGCAGAAAGATATGGAATTCCAGAAGAACACAAAGAAACGAAGAGAACTAGATCTCATACCAGCTATGTTTCCCTACTCTGTGATATTATGAACAAAGAACCTTCCAATTTAATATGAAGAATCAATGGAAAAGAAATAATGGAAGGATGCCATGGTCGAGGAATACCAATCGATCATGAAGAATGATGTTTGGGATGTGGTCCCAAGCCTTGAAGGGAAGTATGTTGTGACTTCCAAGTGGATCTACAAGATCAAGCATGCTGCAGATGGCAGCATAGAGAAATACAAAGCAAGATTTGTAGCTCGTGGCTTCTCCTAGAAAGAGGGGATAGACTATGAAATTTTTTTTGCTCTTGTAGCCAGGTACACTTCCATCAGATCAGTACTTGCTCTGGCTGCAGTGATGAAATTGAAGATACACTAGATGGATGTCAAGACATCCTTCTTGAATGGTGTAGTTGAAGAGGAAGTGTATGTGGAGCAATCACTTGGTTTTGAGACACATGACAGAGAGGCATATGTTTGCAGACTGAAGAAAGCCTTGTATGGCTTGAAGCAAGCTCCTAGGACTTGGTATGGTAGGATATACAACTTTCTATCCAGTTTTGGTTTTACCAAGAGTAAAGCGGATTCCAACCTTTACTACAAGGTTGAGGAAGGAAATCCTGTGATTCTACTCTTGTATGTGGATGACCTATTTGTTACGGGTGAGGATAGATTGATTGCTGACATGAAGAGGAAGCTTATTGCTGAGTTTGAGATGAAGGACTTGGGGATGATGCACTACTTTCTATTCATGGAGGTGTGGCAGAATGTAGATGGAATCTTCCCTGGACAAGGGAAGTATGCAGTAGAGATCTTGAAAAGGTTCGAGATGATGGACTGTGAGGCCATGGCCACACCTATGGCTTCGAACCTGGAGCTTCTATGTGATGCTTCATCTGATCCGGTTGATGTCACTATGTATTGTCAGATGATTAGATCTTTGATGTACCTAGCGAGTACGAGACCAGACATTTGCTTTGTGGTGAACACATTGAGCCAGTTCCTAACGGATCCTAGAGGTGTTCACCTGGTTGCTGTAAAGCATATTCTAAGGTACCTGAAGGGTACAATTGATTATGGGCTCAAGTATGATGCAAATCAAAAGTTTAACCTATAGGGTTATGTTGATTTAGATTGGGCAGGCAGTGCTGCAGATAGGAAGAGCACTTCTGGGTGCTGCTTCAATATGGGATCAGGCGTGATTTCTTGGTTTAGCAGGAAGCAGTCCTGCGTAGCACTGAGTACAGCCGAAGCAGAGTATGTTGCAGCTTGTTTGGCTAGTTGTGAGGAAGTATGGTTGAGGAAGCTACTGTCGGAGTTATTTGATCTCCTATTGGAGGCTACTAGTATCTTTTGTGACAACCAGATTTGTGTGAAGCTGTTTGAGAACCCGGTGTTCCACGACAGGTTGAAGCACATTGAGATCAAATATCACTATATTAGGGATATGGTGCAAAGAGGAGTATTGAAGCTCCTGTATGTTGCGACGGATGAGCAGGTTGCAGATGTGTTGACGAAACCACTAGCCAGAGTGAAGTTTGAGTACTTCAGAGAGAGGCTTGGTGTTCTTCAGATTGATGACACTTCGAGGAAGAAGTGATGGATGCATTTGCAGGATCCATTACAAGCATGGTGAGAGGAGGATCCTTCCCATGGTTGTGGATGTAAGTGCTGTGCGATGAGCATCAGGACGATGCTTTAGCTACTGCTCTAGATATGTATCAAATGGATACATTGTATGATCAGGGTGATCATGGATGACGAGCTTGAGGATGTTGCTCCAGATGATATGTATCAGGATGATGCTATGATGATGATTAGGATGATCATTTGATGATGTACATCAGGATGATGTATGATGAGTATTAGGTTGATGCTTTGTAGCCATGGACAGGTTGTGCAGATGAGCATTTATGTTGACCTTGGAGATCCGATAGGTTGGGTTGTGTGCCCGTAATAAGTCTTGGGATGCTCTTTCGAGGCATTTCTCTGGGAAGACATGTAATATTGCCCGGGGAGATCCGCTAGGTTGGGATGTGTGCCCATAATAAGTCCTGGGATGCTCTTTCGAGGTTTTCTCTTATGGCATGTAATGTAGCCCTGGGAGATCCGATAGGTTGGCCTGTGTGCTCGTAATAAGTCCTGGGATGCTCTTTCTAGGTTTTTTCATGACCACATGTAATGTAGCCCTGAGAGATCTGATAGGTTGGGCTGTGTGCCCATAATAAGTCCTGGTCTGCTCTTGCGAGTTTTTGTGGTGATCACATATAATAGCTTTCTGGGAGATCCGAAAGGTTGGTCTGTGTGCCTGTAATAAGTCCTGGGATGCTCTGGCCAGGTTTTCTGATGCACGTAATGAGTCCTAAGCATTCCACAGTATGGCTTACATCCAATATGAAAAAAGACTGGCTCTATGGTGGAAATCCTAGATTTGTTCTAGGTCCCATCTAGTATGAAAAAGGATTGGATCTATGGTGATAAATCCTAGATTTGTTCTAGGTCTCGTCCAATATGAAAAAGGACTGGCTCTATGGTGGAAATCCTAGATTTGTTCTAGTTCCCATCCAGTATGAAAAAGGACTGGCTCTGTGGTGGAAATCCTAGATTTGTTCTAGGTCCCATCCAGTATGAAAAAGGACTGGCTCTATAGTGGAAATCCTAGATTTGTTCTAGGTCACATCTAGCATGAAAAAGGGTTGGCTCTGTGATACATCCAACATGAAAAAGGGATGGCTCTATAGATGATGAAGACTTGTAGGTGGTAGGCCTACATCCAGTATGAAAAAGGACTGGCTTTGTAGAGCTTCCTATGATGAGTAGATCAGAGATTGATTGAGATAGCAGCAGCAGTGACGATGACGATGATTCGATGACGATGATCCAGTGATGATGATCCAGAGAAGAAGACTTGTGCTAGCAGATCTGTGTCGAGAAATACCTTCCTAGTTAAGAGGGAGTGTTGATGTATATGTAACTTCTGAATGTATTTCACCTATGTATATTGTACTCCTATAGAGATGGTATTATTCCTCTATACGAAAGTGTCGTCATTTGTATTGACAAGTGTCGCAAGTGCCTCAACTTGCATGTGATGGGTTATTAGACCACCAAGTGTGGGGTTGGCCCTGATTACTATTACCATGGGTTATTAGACTGAGTTAGACAAGTCGGCCTTGCTAGTTTATTAGACAAGTCAGGTCATGTATAAATAGAGTGCGGGAGGCACCCTATTTGATCACTTCATTATTCACTCCTACACTCTCCAGAAAGTGGTGCACAAGTGAGGAAGGAGGAGTAGCTTCTAGAGAAGACTATCTCTTGTACTTAGGTTGTATCATTGCTCTTTCTATCTCTGAGGAAATTGTGGGGTTTTTCGCCTTTATGGTTTTCCCCAATGAAACTCTGTGTGTCTATTTTCTTATGTGATTGCTTATTGTGCTTGATATGTTGTACATGTTATTCTCTCAGTAAAGATCCTAGAGTATGTTGAATTAATGCTAAAAAATTAACAGTTCATGATGAAGGGGACAATACGCTGAGTATTTGATTCACCCACTGAGCATGAGGCTTATGGTGAAGCGAGGTTGTGACCTAGCTTGCAAGAGGGACTCTGTGACCAATTATTTGTCCTTGTGGTTCAGTATACAGGCTCGGGGGTTTCAGAGAAAGTAGTTTTGACTTCTCTGGGAGTTGGTTGGGAGGAACGACGACCTTTAGTTCTGATTTTCGCTTGCTCATATTCAGGTTCTCCTATTTATATTCTGAAATGTTTGATTTTTGTATATGATAGCTAATGGTTGTATTGTTTAGTTTAGAGTCTGCTTATTTCTTTTTTGACATGTCTGCTAACTAGAGCTAATATCTAATGATTGTCTGGCGTAGATCTGGTTTTATTTATTTATTTCTAACATATATGTTGCTGTAGATAAAACCTAATGATTGCATGGTTTATTTCAGGATCTAGTGGTTATTTTGAAATGTATTTATGTAAGTAATACCTAATGATTGCAATGCCAAGATTTGGTTCTATTTCATCATTTCTAAACTATTTGTTGACTGCATAGCTTAGTTCTGGTTCCACCTATTCATTTTTTAACTATCTATTGGTTGCATGGTTGATATCAGGTTCTATTTTATTTATTTTTGATCTGTCTAAATTATTGTGAATCTCATTGTTTAGATTAGGTTCTATTTATTTCTGAACATGTCTATGATATCTAATAATTTCATTTGCTTAGTTTAGGTCTTTTTATCCATTTCTAAACTATCTATTGATGCAAATGATATATAATGATTTATTGTACATGCATGTTACCAGAAATGATTAGCTAGATTATGCATGTTACTCAGGAATGATTATTTTTCTTATGCATGATTCATATAATTTTTTTATTGTGCATTTCTAATTTATCTTACTCATGCATGTGATCATGATTATGCATATTAACAGAATCGATATCTTGCTTTTGATATAATGATTGACTGTACATTACTTATTAATGTAGATGTTCTTATTTACTTCTGGACTTGCATGCAAGATATTGAAACACTAGGATTAAGTTGTCTCAGTTTATATGCAGAACCTATATCAATCTTACATCAATGTTTGTTTACCCTCTCATCGTTATAAGCCAAATATTGTTTAGGATTCTTTGCATATGGATTTATGGATTAGGTGTTTTAATCTATAACATTGTTCATATATGGATAAATACAGAATAAACAGTTATACCTTTCATATAGAGACAAAGAGATAAGTCTTTGTACTCCCAGAGATGTTACAGAGCCAAATGGCTTAAGTATTTAACAGTCCATAATGTGGGTGACTGACTTAGGCGTTTTTTACTTATAGAAGTTGGGAATTTATTTTACTTTTGTTACATAGATTTAATTAGAAGGGTAATTATATAGTTTGCAAACCCTAAATATGTTAATTAAATGTCCAAACATTATCTAATATCTGGCCTATCTGAGCCGTCGAATTCACCAAATCCACAACCGAAAATACTCTGTTTAGCCCTAGAAAATTTGGGGTTCCTCAATCCCGATTCCGCAATGCGGAAGTTGTATTGCGGACCCGTTATGTAAAGAGGTCGGAATTTGGGGTTCCACAAATGTAGATTTACGAATCCGTGTTGTGAAAGACCGGAATTGGGGGTTCCAGAACTATAAAATAAAGTAGTCAAGTTTGGGGTTCTGCAACCCGCATTCCCAATGTGGATTGCGGATTGTGGAACCGTAAAGTAAAGAAGTTAATTTTTGGGTTCCGCAACCCGCATCTGCAATGCGAATTGTGGATTGCAGAGTCGTAAAGTAAAGCATTCAAGTTTGGGTTTCCACAAATTCTAACCCGTTATGTAAAGAGGTCCGAATTTTGGGTTCTGCAATTGTGGATCTACGGATCTGTGTTGTGAACGACCAGAATTGGGGGTTCCACAACTCACATCTGCAATGCAAATTGTGGATTGCGGAACCATAAAATAAAGCGGTCAAGTTTGGGGTTCTGTAACCCGCATCCACAATGCGGATTGTGGAGCCATAAAGTAAAGCATTCAAGTTTGGGTTTCCGCAAACCACATTCACAATGCGGATTGCGGAACTGTAAGGTAAAAAGGCTGAAGTTTGGGGTTCTGCAACCCGCATCTGCAATTGAGGATGCGGGTTGTGGAACCGTAACTTTACACAATCAGTTTTTGGGAATCCGCAAGGGGTTTGGGTAAGGGTTAAATCCCTCTGTTGCTAATTATGTGGAGATTAATAATATTTAGAATGCTTAAATGATGTTATATGATGCTTATTAATGATGCTTTTATTGCTTATAATGCTAATGATGCTTAGTAATGATTCTTGTATTACTTATAATGC
This sequence comes from Larix kaempferi, assembly GCA_027924585.1. Taxonomy (NCBI): domain Eukaryota; kingdom Viridiplantae; phylum Streptophyta; class Pinopsida; order Pinales; family Pinaceae; genus Larix; species Larix kaempferi. The sequence continues at coordinate 867,820 of BSBM01000114.1, forward strand.
TTAATGGTGATTGTTCAAGAACATAAACTTGACATGCTTCTAACCCTGGGCTTAGAGTCCAGTATGTCATCAAGTAAAGTATTTGTGTCTTTGGAAACTATACATGCTTTTAATCTATTCATTTATCCCATTTAAATTTTTTTTTAATATAGGTATTTTGGGATATGTGACATTTTTTATGATTTACATCATTGGAAAAAACAAGTATACTTCATTATGAAGCATATGCATGCATTTTAAAAAATCATGCAACTTTAAAATTTTTGCAACCAAGATATTTTTAGAATGAATGAAAATATGATGAAAATTTTCAATGATTTGCATCATTCAATAATACAATTCCTTGGAATATTCCTTATTAAACGAAGGTCTACATCCCCCTATGGGGCATGTTGTCATTGAAGAAATGTTGGATGGACATGACAATGTCAACAACTTGGGTTTGAGATCTTAGCTAGATGAAATATTTGTTTTGTTTTAATGATAGTCAGTGATGGTATACGTTCCATTTCAAAATTTCATTTTGGTAGGATTACATCTTCTATTATAGGTCTATGTAAGCTTTATTTTGCAGGTCGTATGAAAACTAATGAGCCTAGTAAAGGAGGAATTTACATGTACAATTTTGTAATGTTTATGGAGAGATCTAGTTCTCCTTATCATTATTATAGTGCCTGGAACACCTCTAGAATGCATTTTTTGTTCTTTATTGGAACATAACATATGTTTTTTTCTTTGGGAAAAAAAACTATATCCATAATAGATAATATGCATAAAGAATTTTATGGTCGTTATAATAGGTGGAGAGTTATATTGTATTTATATCATTGATAACAAATGTTAGTACAAAAATATTTGAGCATCTCCATGAGCTACAGTGCATCACATAATAGAGTAGTCCAAAAATAAAGGAACTCCCTATTCTAATTTATTTCCAAATTTGAGTAGATTATACCCACTTGGTACGAAATAAATAAAAATATGATATCCAATGTCCATGCAAACTAGAAATACACTTGATAGAACCAACAACTAATAAAGTTGAGTTGAGGTGGTTATCATAAAGTACATTCAGTGCTACAGTATGAACTAGATTTTGTATGTTTGATGGACGTAGCACTAGCAATTTATTTTATCATCTAGTATTGTTCGAATATGGCTCATGCAACTACCAATTTTCGAAAGGGTGCATCTTATCGAGAGAAAAAAAATGTTCTCTACTAAGATCTATGAATGAAAATTTTGAAGTTATTTGATAGATTGCATGGTCACAAATTCGATTTCATTCCTCCTTAAATTCATGCATCTACACAAATCTAGTGCCACGGTTATCATAACTATGCCACTCTTATCTTAACTATGCAGGAATTAAAAAAGAAAACATTTAATTCCAAGTTTCACTCTTGAAATAGGTTGGATATTAACTACATAGACATTAAAAAAAACATTTAATTGCAGGTTTCACTCTTGAAAATGCTTGTTATTTAATGAAAATTTAGAATCGCTAGATAGTTAAGCTATGTTAAATATACCATCAGTTAAAATTTTTGGGTGGTTATATCCTGTTGAACCATAGACATGACTAGTTTACCCCCCTTTTTGCTAGAAAATTGTCTTAATTTTCTGGTATCTGGCTAAATTATTTCCCGGTAGTTGACTCACAGACCTTCTTTATAATAAAAAATAATAAATTTCCAAAACCATCTGGCCAATTCTATCCAATAAAAAAAACATATTTTGATAAAGAAAAGAATCTTTTGACATGCCTTGATTAACTTTATTAATGAAATAGGATACATCGTAGAAGTGGGTAAAATGTTATGGTAGCAAAGAAAATTGTTGGGAAACTTAAGTGTGTCTAACACATATGTCAAGCATGAGGTTAAAGTTAGGCAAGCAATTCAGATATTCCCCTCAGTTGTTTGTTTAGTGGGATGCAAAAGTATATGGGATCTAAATGGAAGGTCCTTGAGGTGACACCAATTTGTGTGGAGCTTTGGGTTTAGGACTTGTGTCCTACATTCCCTGCCCATTCATGAACACTTAACCTATGACTATTCTTCCCAACTATCGATCACAAAGTGGTGGCCATAGTTTCTTATCCTAGGTTTCACCCAGGTAAATTCAAGTGGGAAGTGCTTTCAGTACCTAAGATATCTGCATAATATCCATCTCAACTCCTTAGTAGAGTTCTCGTCTTCATGAGGGTACTTGAAATTTGGATGATTGATTTATGAGGGTTACTATACATGTCTCTCACAACTTCATTTGTTAGAATTCATCCCTAATCATCCTATGATAACCATGATAAGGTCCACGGTTGGATCTTCATTGATTGGACTTAGGACTCCAACCCTAGTTGGATTTATAGGAGAGTGACTTTGCTTGTCTCTAGCTTATAGATTTTTTTATAAGTGTGTTTTGATTGTACATTTACAACCCATTAGAATTCCTTAAAAAGTTCTTTCTCGAATCGGAGATTATGGATAAATTTCTTAAGGAGACCAACCAAGGAACCCCTATGCAAGGGGATCCTTTGTTGGAGCACGATTGTCGTTAGACCAAAAAGCACATGCATTAATATCTACTACAATCACTAATGTTAATATACATGAGAGGGGGTTAAACCATGTCACGAAACTCATAGGGAACGCTAGACACAAATGCGAACAATATCCCACCCAACATTACGTGCGTGAGTTTCAAACTAGAGACCTATCGCTATGATACCATTTGTTGGAGCACGATTTCCATTATACCAATACTTATAGACATTAATATCCACTATAATCGCCAAAGTTAAGATCCATGAGAGGGGGTTAACCCATGTCATGAAACTCACAAGGAGCATCGGACACAACTTCCAACATCCTTGTGCTTTTCCATTCATTAGAGACGTTGGTGCTCACTTGATAGCCACCTTGAATCTCTGTGGGTTAAACATGTGTTTGTCAGTTTTGTTTTTTTCCACTTCAAATGTACTAAATGCTCATGATGATTCTCAAGTAGGAACTATATGTTAAGATCATCAAAACCATTTTCCTTATTCTCTAGTGACATCTAGTTCTCGTCTTTCTACCTCATGTGGAAAAGTCTAAATCCTAGTAACCAATAGTGTAAAATGAATAAAAAGAGGACGAATAAGAATAAGATGTAAATACAAGGGGCATGCCACTATCCAATGCAATCCATATTGGGGGAAATTCCCTATCCCATATAAGTCATGCGAGGGGAAACTCACCAATCACTGCAAGTCATACCAAATACAAGCAACCATCCACTACAAGTCATGTCAAGGGAAAGCAACCAATTGCTACAAGCCATGATGAAGGAAAACAACTAGACACTCTAAGTCATGCAATGAGTGTTGACACTATTTATAAACCTAAATGGATATGATGCATGCCTAAGCTCCCTTCTAACCTTTTCAAGAGAGAACACCTTACTCACATGTGCCCTGCTATTCCATAAGTACAAAGAGTGTGGTATTTGTCTCAAGTATATTTTTCTCCTAAGAATCCAATAGTTTCCTAGCATCCCATTCAAACTTTTGTTGATCAAGTAGTTGAACACATGCAATCTTCAATCGATCCCACTCTTCCCTTGGAGAATGACAATATTTAAGTGGTTGAATTGATGCAATCTTCATCTGATCCCGCTCTTCTTTTGGAGAATGATGTTGCTACTGCTAAAGTTTTCTTTACTACCAATTTAGAACTCTTTGGACAAGGGGGCAATCTATTCACTTGGAATTAACCCCCACCAAACTCTAGGATTGCTTCCTTTGATTGGAATAGTCTAGTTCGGCCTCAGCTTCCTTCTTCTCTACCCTTCCAAATAAGGATTCATGTTAAACACTAGATGGTTTTTCATTGTATTCTAGATGAAGGAGCCACTATTAGTATTTTACCTGCATATGGTTGGAGAGGTTTGGCTTATCCCAACCTTGTGATGGCTTCTAGTCAATCGATGGATTTTGATAAAAGAGCTAGTGAACCTTTGGATTTTCTTCCTCAATTTCCTATTACATTAAGTGGAAAGACTATTTTAGTCGATTTTATGGTTATGGAGGGCCGATTGGACTTCGATATGCTCCTTGGATGCGATTATGTATATGGTATGAAAGATGTGGTGCCTACAGTCTTTCGGGTGATGCATTTCCATGGAAACGAAAGCATTGTCACTATTGATAAACTTGCATTTATTGATCCTCCTCATTACTCAACTTTAGACCAAGCATCCCCTTTGTTTGTCCCTAGTGTTTTGGTAGACACTACCCTACCATGGGTGAATTATGTAGCATCATATTCCTTGTGTTCAGTTGATGCTGAGAATAATCCTCTACTCTCATTCTCATCTTTATGGGACTTGGTTCTAGTAGTTGATAAGCTGATTTATCCAATGAGAGCATTGGAACAAATTCTTCCCCCTTTTTTTGTCTAAGTGAATGTTATAACATGTGTTCTCTTTAATATGGCATCCTTCCCTCATAAGAAGCTCTCCTAGAGGCTATGATAGATTCTAAAATTCTTTTGAATGTTTGTGTCCTTTCCAAACATCATCTCCTTGGATTGGACCTAGTTTCAATAAAATCCATCCCTAATTTTCCTTTTGAGTCTAATCGCATTGTTTGTGGATCCTTAGATGGTGGAATGTTTTATACTTTGGACTCCACCATAGAGATGGAAGTTGATGTTCCTTATGAGTATGATTTTTTTAGTATATTCTTAAACTCTTGTGATGAAGAGTTTGTTCCAATAGGATCTATTATTGTTTCGGAATCGATCTTCCTCATGAGTGCCGAGTAAAATATATGCAATACTAATTCGAAATTAAATTATCAATCGAGTATCGTAAGATTCAAGGTGCGGGCATTGTATGTGCAGGATCAGAGCCTGGTCTAACCTAATCTAAAGAAGGAAACACACTTTAATGCAAATAATAATCTATGGGAAAAACTATCAAACTCACATTTTTGGCAAAAACTAGTGCAAAAATTGAAGTACGAGAAATAAAATAAAACTATGAAAAAAAAACACACTCAAACTGTGAAAAATCAAAGCAAATACAAAAGAAAAGAAAATGAAAAATTAATCTAGATCAAGACTAAAGCAATCCAAATCATGCTCACAACTAACTACTCCTACACACTCACACATGCTCGAAATTAAACACATGATTGAATCAAACTCAAACTCACACTTGCTCTGAAATTGAAATTAAACCCACACTTGCATAAATATAAATCAAACTGTTCAGCTAAATCACTCTTGCTATGAAAATAATCATACTTCTTTGAATTAAATTCTCTTAACTGAAATAAAAGCAAATTAAAACTACTCTTATGAAAATAATCAGTCCACAACGCTGAAATGAGATTCACACTCATGATTTCATAAATTAAAGCAATATGAAAATCAAATCTTATGTAAATGACAAGTTGATTTAAAACAATCAAAAATCGACCAATGACAAATGCAGTCCATATTCTAAATTTTAAACTCAAGATCTTCCTCAATCGAGGGTATCAAACTATGTTCACAAAATATGATACGTTGAATGGATGAAAAGAAAGTTTCTTTATGTGACCAATCAATGTAATTGTGAAGACAAAGGCGCATTCATCAAACAAAGAATGGGTGAATAGAAAAGAGGTGATTCTATGTGTAACTGCAATAGAGATGAATAAGAAAAGATGAGCAATTCACATTTAGTTGGCTATGTATGAGATATGGATTGATTTGGCAATAAAAATGCAAATCGTGCAACATATATCAAGGTGAAATATGAAAGAGAGATGGCACATACATATGTACATAATAAAAGTTTATTTTATTATTATTTTTGTTTGAGGAATAAAGACAAACATTTAGTATACAACATATACCCTGTATAATAACATTTTGAACAACATTGAATAAGTGAATAAAGGGCAAAATTAAAAGGGCGATTTGTGTGAATGTGGAAGGAGCAGTTTGGAGAATTGCAAGCAGTAAAAACAAAGTATGTAAACATAAATGTAGCAGCAGTTATAATTGTGAAAGAAATAACAAATGAAATTGCATAGATGAAAAGGATTTTGCACACAATTGAGGAATGTATCTCAAGCACTAATTTAATTAAAATCAAAACTGCAATTCAACATGAATTAAAAGAGAATCACACCATGCATAAATAATTTAGAGATGCAATGAATTACAACTAATATAATGAACCAAATGAAATATGACAATGCTTACCAACATTGATGGGCCCTCCTAGGTGGCCAGTATTGCTAATGAATATCATATAAGGCTAAAAATATGTACAACAACAGTCATCTCTTCCATTCCATCAAACTTGGAAAATTACAAATGAATAACACTCCACTCTCACGCCAACAATATAATCTAAATTACAAAGGAATGTACTGTGTCTCAAGCCTATGAGGATTTATTTACACAAAAAAATTCATTGGAGATGGATAAAACCAAATCCCCAAACTCAGAAACAAATTTGACAATTTTGGGGGAAATCCCAAAAATTAGGGAATTTTAATAAATCTCATTTCCCCCCTTGATTATCTCTGAAACCATAGCTTATTTTCACAAATTGCTCGTGATAGACCCAATTTGATATGATAGGACAAAAACCCATGTCCTTGATTTCTCAGATTCGGCCTCATCACCTCGAAAATTGTGCCACAAAACAACCGATTGAAATATTTTGCAAATTTAACTTCACATGTGCCATGCTTCACACGTGCGAGCTGGGTCAGTTCTAATAGATACCTCACCATCTACAAGCATCTAGACGAGTCCTCCAAGTGGCTTAATTTTAATTGGTGAAGTGGAAGTATGAGAATGAATGATCTTCCAATGTTTCAGTGCCAGAATGAGTGTTGGAAATGTTGAATTTGAAACTGAAGTGAAAAATGACTAGGCCATGATACAATTAATAAAATCATTTGAGAAACACTAGAAACTTTGAAAAAAAAGAATCAACCGAATTACACATAAATTATACCTCTGAATGTGAATTACCTTCAAGATCTCAAATATAACAAAAACTGGCAATAATCTTGCTACAAACCTTCATAAAGCAATTGATTATAATAAAATTAAGGCCGGGATGGGTTAAAAAATGATCAAAACTAGGTGTCATCAATGAGTTTGATATAATCGATTATAGGTCCTCAAGCATTATTGTTCTTAAGTATTCGCTGGTACACTTTTCATTGGTCATGAATTTTGTTGAAGACATTGAAATTAAAAATACCTCTGCTAAAGTGACTTGTATTAGATATTTATTTTTAGATTCTTTAGATATGATCATTGTATTGTTGTTTCTTGGATACAAGATTTTAAGTTGGAATTGTGGTTCCCTATGGATTATTTTTTGCATGTTTCCAATCTAGTCAATTTTTTAAAAGTTTGTATATAGGTTTAGGCCTCCCCTTTGTTATGATCCATGTGAACCTATTGCCACCCAATTTCCCTATAGGATTGAACTTGTTGGATATTGGTGAATCAACCTTTTCTATCTACACTTTGCACCATTCCAACATAAGAACCTACCTAACATGGGATACCATAGTCAAAACTATCTTTCCATTTTGGTGCCCATGCTAAGTTTTTCTCATAGGCTTGGGATACTTTTTTGCTTTATAATGGTTGAGAAGAAGCTGCATTCCTCTCTTTATCATGTAGTTCTATCCATTCCCAATAAGGATCCCACTTTTGTTCATTATTCATTTTCATCTGGTCATTTCTACTTGCACAACTATGACTAATGCTTTGTTGCATCTTTCGTACTTCCATTACATTGATTATGTTGCTTATCACTTGTATCTTTCGTGCTTATCGTTTCTTCCACTATATTATAGCATTCTTTTTATCCCTTTTTAGGCTTCCTAATATGAAAAAGATAAAAAAAAAAAATATTATAAGAAGAGAGGGGGGTGGGGGGGGTGAGAATTTTTATGTTATATGAACCTCCTGAGTAGCACAATCATGTATCCTTTGAACAAAACAATTGTTTTGCATCTATCTTCACAAATTGGGTTGTAGTTTGGATTTAGAAGATGAACCATGATTTGATTCTAGAATTCCTTTGGTTGCTTTCTCTTCCAATCACTATGGAGCAGTCTTCATTGTCTCATGCATTGTTGAATTTATATCATTGTTCTATCCATGGGTCCTAATTGTTGCTCATGTCACATAATGTGTCATGTTTTTGTTCAAAAGAAGTTTTAACCTGAGTTAGAGATTCATCATATTCCATGACTTTGCATGTCAACCTTCCTTGTTGCAAATTGTTCTCAGTATCATCTCATCTAGTGTTCAGATTCCTGCTAGTGTAGAAGGTCCTCATTGGCTTCTTATTAATGCGTCACTTCTTATTGACAATGACACATTGCTCTAAGGGGATGACGTAGAGTTGATAGCATCTTGGACCTACTGGTGGGATACCTCGTGCCTGACAAATGATACATTATCGTTGGTCTCTAACTGAGTGGTTTCCCATTATGTTCTACTACAATACCTTTATTCAAAATTTGGGATTTGTGTTGTACCATGGATTCCATTTTCATTTGGTGGAGGTCCTTGCCTCTAACAATAAATTTCATCATCGATTGTTGCTCATAGGATCTCCTTCATGTGATGTTCACATTTGGTGCATGCAAGAGAATACTTGGTGGTATTTTCCTACAAAATTTTATTCGAGAAATTTCTAAAAACAAATCATTTCTTGATATTTGCTCATGTTGTTGGATGGGGTATTTCTTTATGCCTCCCATCTGATAGATCTCTTTCGATCGACATCAACTCATCTTGCTCTGGAATGATATTTAGATACTTTTAGTACCTTGGGTCTTGTAGTCATCAGTGAAAGGTTTCCTCATTATTGATAGTGTGAATCTATGATTGTCCCATGATTGATAGATTCTATATGTGTTCAAAAATAACTCATTTATTCACACTTGTTAGGATGTACTAGGTACCTTGACTCCCATTATCATTATTGGTGGGTTGTCATGCATTTGTTAACGTCATACATCAATGATCGGTAATCAAACAATGTTCCCCATGTTTAATTATTCACATGGTAAGAACACATACATTTAAGCAGTTTGGGATGGAAGACCTTCGACTCTAGTAGCATCCTCACATTTTATATTGCCTAATTTGTTCAAGACTGTACCATGCCTCACATAACATGTACTATACAAAGAACTTGTTTACACTCAATTTTAGTTGTTATCCTATTATATATTGAGACATAGATCCAGTCTATATCTCTTCATGGCTAGTGACATGGGTCCATTGTGTAGTTTTTTCATGGCCATGATTCAACACATTCATTTATATTGCATGGATTCATGGCGTATTTGATTTAGCAAACATGTTCTTTTCCACCTAAGCATGGGTATGCCCACCTTAGGGAGAGGGTGTTCTAATCCTTTGTTGTAATCTTATTGATCAAGATCCAATACATTTACAATGCATTTTTTCCATCTGGTTCTCCTCTGAACTCATACATTAGGGGCCATCCGTTATAGCATTTTCTAACTCACTAATGCTAAAAACCACCTACATCCCACTTACACATAAAAAAATGTGGAAAAATCCTTCAAAAGACTATTTTGTCTTGTATACACAGGTTTTCAATTAGCAATATGTGTATACTGATGTTACTCTTTAGCAACATGTGTACACCATTGTAAAAATTGAAAAACTAAAAATTTGTGGAATCCCACATGTGTTTTGGGTGGTTGAGAGTCATTTCTAGTCCACATAGAATCAATTATACTTGAACCAATCCGCTAAACTACCTCTCTCAAATATAAAAGCATGCCCCAATATGAAGGTCGAAACCGCATGGAAACATTGTAATTATATGCTAGAGGAATTGAATCAGAGTTGTCGTAACATTTTTATAGCATCCTTCCCCATCAGATTCCTATGTATGATGAGTTTCCTTCCTTCCTAGAGTGAGTGGGGATATTGATTTTCCATAATCGATTACTTTTATTCCTAGACAAAGGAAGAGTCTGGAAGAAGATCTATCATTGGCCCTGGGCAAGGAGAATCCAGATTGGTGATGGAGGCACTAAGTTGAAGATTCATGTGATTTATTACTTGTGCGGTTGTCTCTTGATTGAAATATAAGATCACTCTTCTTTCCCTTCCCAAAAACATTTTGTTTCATAGTATGATTTATTTGTATATAATATTTTAGGATCGAATTGATGTTTACGTGATAAAATCAATTTTCTTTGCCAAATAAACAATTCAATGTTAATGTGTGTTATTTCATTTCAAATAGCCAAAAGTATTTGAGAAGGATCTTTTGTTGTGATTGCAGGGACAAAAGAAGTTTGAGTTTGACTGGAAGACAAGACTTGGAGTAATAAAATTGTGAATAATTCAACCGATAAGATCTCGGTGAGCTCATTCTTATCTTCCTTCGAATTCATTTTTTGTTGACGAAGTAGAAATCTAGAGTGGGATCCTCCCTTGATCTATTTGTAGTTCTAAACCTAGCGGCTAAAGGAGTTTTCCGCAATAATTCTCTAATTGAGGGCACCCAACTTGACTAATTGACGAATGGACTATGTACTTTTTTTTTAGCATTAATTTGGATTTGTACATAAAAAGAATCAGATAAGTTAAATCTTTCAATGTTCGAAAAATAACCATAGAAGTTGGTTAATTGTACTAAAATATTACATCAAAGAAAAAGTATAGTGTCGAGTTCCATGGAATCTCCTCGCTTAAAAAAGAAAATATTTAATTAAGGCATGGACTATGATGAGGATGTACATGCTCTTTAATCTATATATGTTGGTATAGAAGAACACAATGGTTTGTTGGATGAGCCATTTATTTTAAATTGGGTACCAATATTTAATGAGGGAAATAAAAAATCGAGAAGATATGTTTTATTATATATTTTATAGTGTGGAGTTCCATGGAATCTCCTCGCGTTAAAAAGAAAATATTTAATTAAGGCATGGACTATGATGAGGATCTACATTCTCTTTCATCTATATATGTTGATATAGAAGAACACAATGGTTTGTTGGATGAGCCATTTATTTTAAATCGGGTACCAATATTTAATGAGGGAAATAAAAAATTAAGAGAGGTTTTATTCTATATTTTATGTGGAAATCTTGAAAATGTGTGTTAAATAAATTCACCTCCCACTGTGGTGGAATTCACTAACACGTTGACTCATGCTCATGCATCGTGCAAGTAGAAATGTGTATATCAATTTAAAAATAAGATAAGTTAAAGTTTTCAATGTTTAACACATACTCACAAAATTAGTTTAATTGTACTAAAAGATTACATCAAATAAAAAGTATAATGTAGATTGCCAAGGAATATCCTCGATCAATGCTCAAAGGATATCAAAAGAAATAAATAGAACTTAAAAGCTGAAACAACTAAGTACAATGTTATTTTATATCAAATTAATAAAATACAATGTTATTTTATATTTGTTAGGTATAAGTGTATAATGCGGAGTGCCAAGGAGTATCTTCGATCAATGCCCAAAGGATAAAAAAAAAAACAGATATTAAAAGCTTGAACAAGTATAGAATTAATAAAGTAAAATGTTATTTTATATAAAATTAGAAAAAATATAATGTTATTTTATATTTGTTAGGTATAAGTGGAATAATTAATGGTAAATGGGTTTATTGAGTATATGATTGTGCTCAAACTTCCCATCACCTACTATCCCTCATATAACTTTTTAATTAAGGTATTGAGTATGATGTTGATTTATATTATTTTTAATATATGTTGAAATGGAAAAACAATGGTTTTTTTGGATCAATTATTTATTTTAAATCAGGTATTCAGGAAAATCCCCTCTATCCATAGGTTGTAGTTTGGGTGGTTGGGATGCCCTCTCCACCCTAGTTCAGTTGTTGTAAATGATATGTTGTTCTTGTTGATCTCCTATTGTAATGATTGTATTTCTTGCCAACCTTAATTCTCTATTCAAAATAGCAAGTGTTGACATTCGTCTAGTGGACTAGCCCTCTAACAAACGGTGAACCACCATTTTAAAGAAAATGTCAAAAATGCCCTCTCGGAAATATTTTTTAAAATATGTGTTCAATATTGGAGAAACAAAAATGATGTTCTCTAGTTTTTATTTAGGTCTTCGGTAGTGATACCTTTCATTATTGTTTGCATCAAATCATACCACTCTTATAGTCTTGTTCCATGAAACATGGATATAGTAGTCTCCATTGCTTATATTCAATATTTGGAAAAAGTATTTTGTTCAATCAAATTCGCATCCTACTTTGGATAGAATTCACTAACTTGTTTACTCATGCTAAATCATCCATTGTCCTTATTCGTCACCCAAAACCTTTTGCTTATAGAGAAAGCTCGCAAGTATGTTAAGTTTTGTAATATGAAGTGTCTTCCATCTGTCCTTTTTTTTGAAGTTGATATTTTTTTAGTATAATGTATTGGTCAAGGATAACTTTCAATTTGTTTTAGTTTACTATTTATTTTTACAAAACAATAATAAGGGTTTTGTTTGTTGGTATGTATCTATTGGTCAGTCTTGAGGCAATGTAGTAACAACTATAAGTTTTTTTTGTTCATTTGGCTTCAACTCAATGAGATAAAACTCATTAATGTTGAAGTATGTTTTGATGTAAAGGGGAATGCTCTCTTTGATTCCTAATGAATATCAAGAAGTAGGGTTTTTTTTGGTGCTGAAAAAAGAAATGTCTTCTCCACTCTATCAAATTGATGATGGTAATAAATTACCTTGCCGTCATTTAAGATACATGAATATGTCTAAACCATGCTTCACATTCCAAGCAAGAGAGCATCATGTTAAGGAAATTTTTCCACAATGGAAACACCCCAAAAGTAGTTTTTCTCTTAAGAAATATAAGGAGGAAAAAAATTATTATAGTAATTAATCATTTATACAAATGTGTATTTATAGAGAGCACCCACCTCTCCTAGTAAAAAAAATTAGTTGAATACTACCACCACCTTTATGCCTAATCAGCATGATATAAAATCTAATGGAAACAAAGAAAGGAAGATCAAAGAAGGTGGGAAAAGACCTTGGGTTATAGTAATGTAAGGAAAATGAAAAAACCCCATCTAAGTTGTCTAAAGGTGATGTGGTGCTAGACAAATGTGTGTTATAAATATGTGAGGAGAGTGACTCTCCCTTGAAAGAAATTAATAGTCACAGATATGGTTGTCCTGAGATGTCAAATGCTCATTGTATTTAGGAGGTCAAGGTTTTTGGTTTTAATATTTCTATAGGGATGGCCTCCTATTATAATGGTCCATTGTATAATACCAAATACAATTAATGTTCTAGATATGTTGTCCCAGGTGATTCTCCTTGCTTAGCATCACTTATTGTTTCACCAAGCTCAAATCCTCTTAAAATGTGTGGTTGGGTTACTGACATATTGATCAATAATTTTTCAAGCTCTTCATATCTATTATATCTCTTTTTTATTACTTCTCTTTCTCACTACGACCATATCAAGCACATTATGGAAAGAGATTTATGATGTTGAAATGTGGAGGTGCTCATGACCCTCTTTAGTTCCATGAGACATATATACTATTTCTATGCATGAAGGTGTATTTCAACTCATTTGAAAAGAAGCCACAAAGACGTTTTCTTTGATCCATGATTCTTGTCTTGGGATGAACCATTGAAATTATTGCTCAAAGATAAGTCTCCACTACAATGTAGATAAATAATATTTGTTGAAATATTGTAACTTCAAAGAATATTCTATTTGTACTTTGTTATTATTCATCGGGAAATGTTTTATTCCTCCGTCGGGATGTTATTATTATGTAAAGCCATTGAGGTAAAACCTCCCATGTAAGTCAGGGCATTAGTTCCCCTAGAGTCAATTGTAATGGGGTGTGTAAGTCCCCTAGAGGATTCGGCCCAGTCAACATTATGTTGAGTGGTTAAGTTGTTGGGGGCGACCAAGTTAGGGTTGAAAGTCAAGTGAAGTAAAGTATAAATAGAGGATGTGTGATCCTCATTTATCACACTCACCCATTCACTCATTCACTTGTGAAATCGCATAGGAGAGAGAGAGATCTGAAAAGGAGGAGACAGAGCTCTTGTTTGGGGACTACATCTTTGTATTTGTTGCCATCTATATTGAGGAAGCTTTGCTGGGTTTTCAACCCCATGAGGGTTTCCCGGGATAAATCTGTGTCTCTTGTGTTTATGTTGTGCTTGTTGTTCTTTCAGTGATCCTGTATATGCTATTGTTGTGAAATTGAATGTAATACTAATGTTATCTATCTTATCATATTGAATCTTAACATGGTATCATATCTAACTGGAAGGAAGGAAATATATGGCACTTACGACACTTGTTTCACTTGCGACAATTTGAAAGTTAGGGTTTTGTATAGCAAAACCTAGTCATCGTGGAACTTTCGCTATAAAACAATTTTCACAAAGGTTCAGGATTTGAAAATTGGACAGGCTGAAGATGACATTTTCATGTACCTTGTGTCCGAGTTTCAGCCTTAGATTCATTGTACTTTATGATATATGATCTGTACAAGTTAGGGTTTCTGCCTCTTCCGAAATGAAGCCCTAAACAGGTGACCTAGGTAAAAAGGTCATGTCTCAGGCCACGAAGCTCCAAATGAAATTTAGTAAAAGGTGATTGTTAGGGCACGGACTCTAGTTTCATAGGTCCTATTTTCAGAGGCCTAAGATGAAATAGTGACACATGGCACTCCGTACAAGTTCGTTATTTTGTTTCATCCCTTAAACAAGTCATGTTGGGAAATTGGGCATATCTCTCTGATGGAGAATCCAATGAAGCTAAAACCCATGGGGTTGGAAATATGACAGGTCAGGATACAACATGCCAAATTTTTAGACCCTACAGATCCAAAATTTCAAATATACACCATAAACAATATGGCACATCTAAAATGGCTCAACAGAGGAAATCAAGGAAGAGGAGGAAGAAGCTCTCACTTAGGGTTTTCAGTTTTTTAGGTTTGGAAGGACCTGATACAATGTTGAGGACACCTGATGAAACATTGGAAACTTTTATAATGGATTTGGAATCCATTCATCATATATGATTGTTCCTCCATCAAAATATTGTGGGAGGAAGGAGATTGAAAATTAGGGTTTCTAAGTAAGAAGAAACCCTAGAAAAGTTAGGAGACTCATAGGGCAGCAATGAAGGAGGTTTAAATGACACTTATATTTATCATACTAGCACCATGAACCTATATAAGATGTTTACAAGAGATCTTCCTTGGATGGTTACGGTTTTACCCTTATAGAGAAGACTACAAGCAATCTCGACAGGTATGACTTGAGGACATACATGCATCTTTTGAAATCTATTTCATGATTAAGTTCATGATATGTTTGTCTTCATATTATTGAGGTTTGTACAATCATGATTAATTTTATATTGTCTAATCACATTAGTAAAAATATGAATGCATGTGAATAATAGAAGACATTCATTGATTAGGGTTATGACACTTATGATTGTACTAAAGCACTTGTGGTATTGTATGTGGATGATGTTGTCTACTAACATGAAAGGTACATCAAGAAAGACAAATCCATATGACCATGATGACATGAAGACAAAGACTCATACATAGTCTTTGATCACATAGAAGCTCTACTTACAAAGTATGTATGATTTGTTTCTACTATGCTTAACTTATGAGATATGCAGGTTACTAGCACAAAGTCTCTAAATCATGGAAGCGAACAAAGAAGATATTGTTTGGGTATGTTAGACATAACTAAGCATGCATACTAATCCAGGTATGTTTTTCCTATATCAAGTTAGAATCCTACTTTGTGTTAGGATCTTAGATAAGTATACATGTGTATGAAATGATCATGACCATACATGCTTAAGATTATTTAGAATCATAATGTTTCGATAATATTGAGATTATACTAATGTATGAGATCTTAAGGATGACATAGTGATAACACCAGTGCACACTTAAGCATGCATATTGGTCCAAGATGGATAGAAGTTCAAAGACATATAATCATGATGCTATCATAAAGGAAAAATTAGAGATCAAGAGGGGGAAACCATGCAAACATAAAAGATAAGTATTTGAGTTGTTATTTGAATTACCTCTTGAATATCCGAATAGTAAATGATATTGCTCGTAATAGTTGTATGCATAAAAGGTTATCAAGCCAACATGATTTGATGATTATGAAGTATTACTAATCATGTAATTAACCTTGATTTGTAGGAAAGATCATGTGCTATGATCTACAAAAGAAGGATGACAAACACCTATTCCAGAGAACAAGTGATGGATGTTCAACAAAAAGACTTACAAATCAAACATACTATAGAAGGATCGTGGCTAGAGGATTCTCTTATAAAGAGAGAGAATCATGACGAGATGTTTGCTCCAAGTGGCTAGACAAGACCATTCTCTTAATGGTGTAATTGAAGAAGAACTGCGAATCGAGCAAACTCCCAAGATTCGATAGAGAATCACACGATTGAAGAAAGCTCTGTACGGGTACCCAAGATTGATAGTCAATTGATGACCTTAATGATCACCACGGATGATGTGGATTTCAACCTTTGCTACAAGGTTGAAGATGGTTTCTATATACATATGACATTCTTCTCTTAGATGTATGCAAGAAGGAACTCAACACAGAGTTGGAATGATCTTGAGGCTCATATTAGTAGACCCATCTGATGGGAGATGGCACAGATAGATATGCAGAAGATCACTCAATGCAGAGTGTGAATGATGTTCAGGCACAGAGGGAGGACTGATAGCTTCTTGACAAGCTTGGGCTTTACCAAAAATAAAGTTGATCCTAACCTTTACCTTAAGGTTATGGATGATGAACTTGTCATACTATTACTATATGTGGATGATCTCTTTCTGACAGGTAATGAGAAACAGATCATGGAAAGCAAGAAGAAGCTAGCTACAGAATTTGAGATGAAAGATCTCGGATTGATGCATTACTTCCTAGGTATGGAAGTATGGCAAGGCCCAGAAGGTATCTTTCTCAATCAGGGAAAGTATGCTGTGGAAATCTTGAAAAGATTTGATATGTTGGAATGCTAAGCCATGGCCACTCCTATGGATTCCAAATTGAAGTTGTTAGCTGATGACTCGTCAGAGTTGGTGGATGTGACTCTGTACAAACAGATTATTGGGTCATTGATGTATTTGACAAATACTAGGCCAGATATATGCTTGGCTATGAACACCTTGAGTTAGTATCTAGTTAATCCTAGATGTGTTCACCTGATAGCTGCAAAGCATATGATGAGGTACCTAAAGGGTACGATATACTTTTGTCTATGTTATCTTGGAGATCATGATTTCAGATTGTATGGCTACGCAGATGCTGATTGGGCTGGAAGTGTATCAGACAAGAATAGCACATCGGGTGGATGTTATTGTTTAGGATCTTCCATGATCTCATGGTTTAGCAGGAAGCAATCCAGTGTGGCTCTCAACATAGCTGAAGCAGAATATATAGCTGCTTGCTCTGCTAGTTGTGAAGCGATATGGCTTTGAAAGTTGTTATCAGGATTGTTTGAGTTAGAGATAAACCCCACTGTGAACCTGTGTGACAACCAGAGTTGTATCAAGATGAAAGAGAATCCAGTATTCCATGATAAGTCAAAGCACATAGAGATCCGATATTTTTATATACGGGATATGGTGCAGAAAGGAGCTATAAAACTCGAGTATGTGAGCACTCATGAGCAAGCTGTTCATATATTGACCAAACCTCTATCTCAAGTAAAGGTTGAGTATTTCTGAGACAAGCTTGGTGTAGTTCAGAAGGACCCTCCTCGAAAGGGGCAGTGATATGGTCGATGATGATACTTGGATACTGGCATCGATGTGGATACCTATATCGATGATGAGGTTTCCTATACCGATGGTAAGGACGATGATGAGGGTACCTGTACTGATGATGTGGATACTTGTATCGATGATGTGGATACCTGTATCGATGATGAGGATACTTGTATTTATGATAAGGATACTTGTATCAATGATGATGAGGTTACCTGTTCCGACTAGGAGGTCGACTATAAGGATACATGTACTGACGATGAGGTCGATGTGTGGTCCTTAGACTTTGTCTAAGTAGACGAATGGATTGTATCATCCCTGGATTTTATGTCCTAAAGAGATTAGGATTAACCATCCTATAAGTGGTTGAGGATTAATCATCCTTAGATAGTAAATCCTGTAATTATGAAAGGAAGGATAGTCTTAAATGTTGATTGTGATAGGATTAATCATCCTTAGATAGTAAATCCCGTAATTCCGAAAGGAAGGATGGTATTAAATGTTTATTGTGATAGGATTAATCATCCTTAGACAGTAAATACCATAATTCTGAAAGGAAGGACTTAAATGTTGATTGTGATGGGGCTGATCATCCCTAGACAATAAATCCAGTAATTCTGAGAGGAAGATAGTCTTAAATGTTGATTGTGATGGGATTGATCATCCCTATAGAGTAAATCCAGTAATTTCGAAAGGAAGCATAGTATTAAATGTTGATTGTGATAGGATTGATCATCCCTAGACAGTGAATCTAGTAATTCTGAAAGGAAGGATAGTCTTAAATGTTGATTGTGATGACATTGATCATTCCTAGACAGTGATCCCGTAATTACGAAAGGAATGATCATGTGTGTTGCAGATTATGATGTTGTTGATCAAGAGATCCAGATGATGAGGCTATTGATCGGAAGATCCAAATAATGATGTTGTTGATCAAGAGATCCAGACGATTAGGCTGTTGATCGAAAGATCCAGATGATGATGATGTCGATCGAGAGATCCAGATGATGCTGTTGATCGAAATATCCAGATGATGATGCTGTTGATCAAGAGATCCAGATGACGAGGCTGTTGATCAGAAGATCAAGATGATGATGTTGTCGATCGAGAGATCCATATGATGATGTTGATCAAAAGATCCAGATGATGATGCTGTTGATCGAGAGATCCATATGATGATGTTGTTGATCGAGAGATCCAGATGATGTTGTTGAGAGGGATATCTAGATGATGATGCTGTTGATCGAGAGATCCAAATGATGTTGTTGAGCGTGAGATCTAGATGATGATGTTGTTGATCAAGAGATCCAGATGATGTTGTTGATCAAAAGATCAAGATGATGATGTTGTTGATCGAGAGATCCAGATGATGCTGTTGATCGAGAGACCTAGATGATTATGTCGTTGTAGCAGATCAAGTACTGCAGAAGATGAAGACTCAGTACTGAAGATGTTGATGTTCCAATATTGCAGATCTTGAAGATGTTCCAGTAGTTGTTTGAGTTACTGATGATGATTGAAGAAATATTTCAATGATTTATAGATGTATCATATATCACTGTGATGTAGTTGATGACTCCTTTCTCCTGCAGATGTTGTTAGAATATCCTTCTCGTTAAGGGGGAGTGTTGAAATATTGTAACTTCAAAGAATATTCTCTTTGTACTTTGTTATATTTCATCCGGAGATGTTTTATTCCTCCGTTGGGATGCTATTATTATGTAAAGTCAATGAGGTAAAACCTCCCATGTAAGTCGGGGCATTGGTTCTCCTAGAGTCAATTGTAATGGGGTGTTTAAGCCCGCTAGAGGACTCGGCCCAGTCAACATTATGTTGAGTGGTTAAGTTGTTTGGGCCGACCTAGTTAGGGTTAAAAGTCAAGTGAAGTAAAGTATAAATAGAGGAGGTGTGATCCTCATTTATCACACTCACTCATTCATTCACTCACTTGTGAAATCGCATAAGAGAGAGAGAGATCTGCAAAGGAGGAGAAGGAGCTCTTGTTTGGGGACTACATCTTTGTATTTGTTGGTCATCTATATTGAGGAAGATTTGCTGGGTTTTCTACCCCATGAGGGTTTCCCAGGATAAATCTGTGTCTCTTGTGTTTATGTTGTGCTTGTTGTTCTTTCAGTGATCCTGTATATGCTATTGTTATGGAATTGAATGTAATACTGATGTTATCTATCTTATCATGTTGAATCTTAACAAGATTAAGGTTCCTTTTTTACTCCATGAAGTCATTCTTACTTTGAAATAATTTAGTGTTAATGTATCCCTTATTCTACAAAGAATAGTATAAGCATAAGCACGTAAAATAAGTTGTTTCTTCTCTTACATGGCATTGTAATGGTTATAAAAGAGGTTTTGATACTACAAGGAATCCAATATTTACATGCAAAATATTGACAATTCACTTTAGCACATGTTCCTAAAATTATTTCCAAAACGCTAGCTAAGAAAAATTCCATGGTGGAAAGACTTTTGGGATGAAAATTCTAGAGCATGGAAGACTTATTACAATCTTTAATGAGAAGTCAATTTTTTTTTACCACAATGTATGCTAATGTAGGAGATTGAACAGTTGATTCCTCTAGATGATCCTTATAAGCTCAATCTCCAGACTCTTGGACACATTTGGAGAGATCAAGTATGAAATTATCATATGGAATTATCAAGTATATTTAAATTTACAAGAGAAAATGCATATACCAACACGTTAGCTCTTCTTATTCCTTCCATGAGAAATTAAATAGGAGACAAAGGCTTTGAGATGAAGAAATAAAATGGGTAATTCAGCTTTGCATAATATGGCCCTTTAGACTCTCTTTATGGATATGTGGATGTTTCCTTGATTTCTTATCTATAAATTCTTTCCTTCTAAATAGACATATGATAGACTAGGACTATAGATTATGCTTTCCCACATTATAGATAGATTGAAACCATTTGATAATTATTTTTCAATTACAGGTTTGTACATGTCATTGGCATTGGATTTAGTGAATATGGAGATGCATATTCTTTAGTATGATTTATTGAAAAACCTACCTTGTTAAGATGATGATTCCATTATCCTATTTTAATTTAAAGCCACTAAAACTACATTTACAACATATTTTTTTGCTTTGCTTTTTGAAAATTTAGTTATGTAATTGGTTTAGTCATAGTATTTTTTCTCTCTTATCCACACAAAAAAAACTAATATACATCATAAAATTTCAATTTAAAATAAAAAATACTTAATAAAATAATTTTAATCCTTTAAATTTTAAATAAAATTATCCATTTATATATTATTTTCCCTTAACTTAAATAAATAAAATTAAAAAAATAAACATTTTAATAAACAACATCACCATAAACCATTACAAGTCAGCTCTGCACCATAGTATTTCTTCCCATTAACAATTTTAAACAAACATATACCCATTTGGTACATTTTAAATCTTTTCCACTTTCGTGAATAAGAATAAGATTCTTATGCTTCATATGAAGGCATTTAGTTTTGGATGTTACACGAGAATTAAAATAAGTGACATAATCTTGTCCACTTCCTTCTTTAGGATTCTTATGCATCATACGAAGGGAATTTACTTTTGGATGTGACAAATGATAATTAAGATAACTAACTCCACTTGCTTTGTTAAGATTCTTAATGCCTGCACAATATGTTTAATAAAGGTTGTATTTTTATTTATTTTTTAAATTCTACATATGAGTACAAATACTTAGCTTTATGTTGTAAAGTTGTAGATGATAATTTAAACATTTAAATTTATTTCAAATGGTAGTGTAAAAATGTGAAGATTGATTTTAATTATTTATTTAAAATTTATTAAAATTAAAAAGGTTACTTAAATTGTAAATATAAATTATTAAAATTATAATAGTATTTGAAAATGTTTAATTAATTTATATATTAAAAATACAATTCCAGTAATAAAAATCTAAAATTTAAAAATATATTATTTGATTAAAGATTGCATAAACATCATAGTAAAAAAAATCCAAATCACGTAACATTTAACTATATTCGTTAATTATTATCAAAGATGTTATTTAATTATCATCAAAGATGTTATTTCGTAGTTGGTATTTAGTTGGGCTACCGTCGTTTAAAAAGAAGTTTATAGGCTATCATTTGTATGGCTGCCATTATTATAGATTCTGATCTTTCGTAAAAAAAAGTATGGTCTTTTAAATATTTCTAAGTCAGTCCACCAACTCCAACTGAAGCATATGCTACCTTTATCTTTTATTGTGAAATTAATAAACAAAGGAAAATGTGTCTTCCCATAAACGTAAAGCATTCATTCTCATCTAAATTTGGCCAGCATAAAGGTTAGTTTCTTTAATTTTCCATACAGCAACTCGATAAAGAAATTTCAGGACAACACTCTTTTTAATTAAGTAATCAAATATTTACATGGCAAATATTATATATATATATGTTTCGATGTATAAAGCACGATAATAATATCATTCTTACCGTTGTCCTTAGGAGGACTTTGTTTAGCATGTTTATTTAATTAGAAATGGATAAATTGTTGAAGAAATGGAAAGATGAGTAAAAAATGTAGAGAAGATTGGTTTGATTTTCTTGTAAAAATATATATATACTTTATATAAAAATGATGTGATATAGGAAAAAATTAATTGACTATATAATTAAATATTAAATACAAAATTGGCTTGAGTACTTTTTTATGATTAATGAATATGATCTTGATTTCCAAAAATGACTACAGCATTTCAGAAACCTACTCTTCACACATTATTCACCAAGAGAATTTTAGATCTCTAAACTCCTGAAACTTTAGTTTTTGTTATAATCACCACGGGAATATTAGATCTCTAAACTCTTAAAACTTTAGTATTGGTTTTATATATAGAAACACACTAAAATCTTAAGAATTTGTTCGTATAAATATAAAATTTTGAAATAAATCAATATATAATATATTATATTATATTTTTAAAATTATAAATTATATATAATTGGGAAAAATCCTAATAAACTTTATTTTGTTATAAAAAAACATTCCTCTTGATACATTTATCAAATTTATAATTAAAAATACATTTACATCAAAATTAAATTATTTTAAAAAAAACTTACTATATAAATCTAATTATATAAACATTTTACAAAATTTTGTAATTAAGAAAAAATAAATATTAATATTTAAATTTCATAAAATTATAATTACACAACTAGACTAATCTTATAATATCTACACTATGAAAAATTACAATAAATTATAATCTTTAAATTTTATAAAATTATAATTATAATTACACGATTAGACTATTTTCATAATGATGTAATTTGATTTGGACTGCAAAAATAAGAATGGAATAAGTGGATTCCCACTTATAATCCCTAATATGAAAATATATAGTGATTAATGGGATAGCAAGATGTTAGTGGAATGAAGTGGATTTCCCAGTTATAATGTGATGTAATTGGATTGCAAGATAACAATGGAATGAAGTGGATTGCCCTCATGTCTCAACTAGTGGAGACATGTTTGTAAAGGTTGGGCATGTGTGGAAACATGTGAAGGTTCTAGAAATGAAAGGCGAAGGACTGTGGACAGTAAGTGGGCTCCGGGAGCATTCTCCACCCACCTAAAATAATCCGAAAATTGATTTACTGCGTCGATTTTAATATTAAAATTTTGTCATATCAGCTTTTTAGGCTGTTACCTTTTTCACTCAGGTCATGGAAAATAATCCACGGACTCCTCTGGGCAGCATGCGGCGGCAGGAACCATTGCAAGATCGATGCTCAGGGTAGTGAGAGAGTAAAATGAGGATTTTGATCCGTAGTGTCTTTTTAAATTTTGTTATAGTAAAAGAATAAAATGAGAATTTTGATCATTAGAGAAAAATTTGCAGATTAGATGGCTCAATAGGTTTGCCAGCCAGAAGTAAGCATGATTAATGATTGTGTTCCCAGCGGTTCGATCTAAGCTGCCAAAAGCATAAGCAGTAAGCATGATTGTGTTCTCAGCTGGTTCGATCTAGGGTACTATAGTAAAAGCTGCCTGCTGAGTCACAAATTTCTGGTATATCTAGCTTGCAGGTTGTTGGATATAACTTTGGAAGGTTACTGTTTCCATGGTTAAAAAAAGAAAAAAAGTATGATATCATAATTATGGTTTTTTGGGGTTAGTTTTGAAATTTATTTTCAAAATTTCATTAGAATGGTTGGAATCTCTGATATAAAGTATTAACAAAGCTATTTAACTTGTGGCTGGTGAATATTGATAGATGAGAATTTAACAAGTTAAGTGTCAGAAATAAGTTATGTGTTACTTGTTCCTTGATGGTTGTAATCACCAGTAGTTTATGCCTTAACTACATGTTATCGCTGACTGTAAACACTCTTTCATCCTCATGCAATATAGAAAAAGCATGGATGCTAGTCCGCCCTGAATTCTACGATATAAACACTGATCAACTGAATTAAGATTGCATAATTTCCATGAGATAGAATTTTTCGAAAATGGTGAATCTGTTTTTGAAATTCAAAACAATGAAAAGTTACGATGTGTTTAAATATTAGATCCTCAAATTCCATCAATTGGAAAAATCAAAATCATGTAAGGTTTACAAAAATTGTTGAAATATGATCTCACAAAGATGAATTATTTTCATGCAAAAACCATCCCATCCACATAAACAGGGTTATGACAAAGGCCTTACACAGTAATTATATAAGGCATGTGACGATTTCACCTTATGACAAAGGCCTTACACAGTAATTATATAAGGCATGTGGCCATTTCACCTTATGACGAAGGCCTTACACAGTAATTATGTAAGGCGTGTGATGATTTAACGTTTTCCTGCAGTTTTCAAAAACTGTTCAAAGTTTTTGAAGAAATTCCTAAAATTTAAAAAAAAACATCATTTATACCGCACATAATTTGGAGTTATTAAAATCTCACAGTACAAGCAAATTCATCGAAAATTTTCAATTTAATGATGAAGGAGTAGATTATTTTATTAGCACATAATTTGGAGTTATTAAAAACTTACAGTACAAGCAAATTCATCCAATTTTTTCAATTTAATGATGAAGGAGTAGATTATTTTATTTATTTATAATCGGAAAGTTGTTGGAGGATTGGATTGCTGTATTCACCTGCAATATTACACCTATAAAGAGGAAGATCCAGCGAACGATATCACCAGATCAGACTTGGAAAGAGGGCTTCGTTCAAACATTGTAACAAGTCTAGTTATGGGATTCCGACATTTGAATGAATGGGTGGAGTTTTGGAAGGCATCGGTGAAACCACAGAGAAGAGATGATGACCGAGAAGATCAGTGGGTCAGTAATGGATCTGTGGATGTGAGAGGAAGGCCCGTTCTCAGAACAAAATCTGGTGGATGGAAGGCTTCCTTTTTCTTAATGGGTGAGTATTTATTTTATAAATGCTGTTATCTTCCTTGAACTAAAAATCCAGGTTTAAGGGCTCTATATCTAATTACAGTGAACAAATGTAATTTTGCAGTAGTTCAATTCAACGAGGGGCTGACGTTCTTCGCGCTTTCATCCAACTTGATTATCTATTTAACAAATGTCTTGCACGAAGGGGTTGCAAATTCTGTTAAAAATATCAACTACTGGCTAGGTGTCACGGCCGTTGTCTATCTTATAGGGGGGTTAATAGCAGATTCTTACTGCGGACGGTACTGGATGATTCTCGGCTCCTCAATTATTTATCTCTTGGTGAGCCTAAAAGCTTCAGAGTTCAATCTACAGCTTTTTATTGTTTTTCTGATCATCCAATCTATCTGGTTCTGATTTATGTTGTATAAACCAATGTTTCAGGGATTAGTTTTGCTGACTCTGTCAGTATCTCTGCAATCTCTGAAGCCTCCTGATAAATGTGATGCAATATGCAGCAAACTAACGAGTACACAAATTGGTGTTTTCTTCTTGGCTTTGTATATGGTATCCTTGGGCACCGGTGGCCTCAAGCCCTCTCTGGAAGCATTCGGTGCAGACCAATTCGATGAGGAAGATAAAACTGAAATGCTTAAGAAGAATTCCTTCTTTAATGTCTGGTATTTCGTTCTCTGCAGCAGCCTTCTCTTAGCAGTCACGGTTGTCCCCTACGTCCAAGAGAACCTAAGCTGGGGATTCGGATTCGGGATTCTAACAGTTGCCATGGCTTTAGGCATTGCTGTGTTATTGTATGGAACGCCATTCTACAGACACAGGCTTCCCGGAGGCAGCTATGTGTCTCGTATCGCTCAAGTTGTAGTTGCTGCTATAAGAAAAAGAAATATTAACATTCCTTCTGATGTGAGCTTGCTTTACGAGAATCAGGATGTGGAGTCCATAAAATCAGGCCAGAGGCTTCTATCTCACACAGATAATTTTCAGTAAGTCTTTTATTTGTTGTCATACGATTTGTTACATCTACTTGCTTTTTCAGACAGGCCCAAGGCTTATTTCTGGGAAATAAAATTGGCCTGAGAAAGTAGAACGCTAGAACAACACATAATATTATTCTAATACCTTGTTTTGGTTGACTACGGATTAGGTTTCTGGACAAAGCAGCCATAGTGGTGCAAGACTCTTCGGAATGGAATATTGATACACAGGGAAACAGGAAACCCAATCCATGGAAAATCTGCACGGTAACTCAAGTAGAGGAAACCAAACTAATATTAAAGGTGTTGCCCATCTGGTTATCTTGCTTAATGTTTGGAATGTCACTAACACAGAGCAATTCGTTGTTCGTTAAGCAAGGCAGCACCATGGATAGAAGCCTCGGTTCCCATTTCTTAGTTCCGCCGGCTTCTCTTCTGGCCATTTCAACCATTAGTGGGCTTGTTTTCGTAACCATATATGACCGTTGCATGGTACCACTGGCCAGAAGAATAACAGGCAATGAACGAGGAATAACTGTTTTACAAAGGATTGGAATTGGCATGTTTTTTTCTGTTGTGTACATGGTAACTGCAGCTCTAATTGAGAAGAAGAGGATCCATGTAGCAAAAGCTCGTGACTTACTTGACAGCCCGAGATCTGTAATCCCTCTCAGTGTTTTCTGGTTAACTCCACAATTTGTTCTGATGGGAATAGCAGGTGTGTTTACTTTAGTAGGAATGCAGGAATATTTCTATGATCAAGTCCCTGACAGCATGAGAAGCTTGGGAATCGCCCTCTCTGAAAGTGTTCTGGGAATCGCCAGTTTTCTGGGCAGTCTTGTGATCACCATAGTTGAGAGAGCAAGTAAAGGAAGATGGTTTGTGAGCAATTTGAATAGATCGAAACTAGATTATTTTTATTGGCTTTTGGCCATATTAAGTGCTATCAATCTATGCTGTTACGTTTATATGACACGCATATATACTTACAAGAAAGTGGTGAAACAAAACATCTCTGATACAACTAGTTCATCTTAAACTATTCTGAAAGGACAAAGAGGAATGACAATGAATATGTTTCATCTCCGATGGAGCATACAGATCCGAACAAGCCCCCTCCTTTCGGTAGTTTTGTACAAGTTTCTCATGATCAGACATATTTAACACGAGTTGGCCCATAGTATCGTAGCAAACTGGTGAGTGTTGACCACCATTAGTGACGTTTGAATTTGAACCCATTTCAAGCGAAGACCCGAAGCTCCCTGTGAGAAAACCTGTAAGTCCTGCTGGTTTTATCAGTAACTGCCGTCTGTCATTGCTGCTTTTACGTGGTAGCCGGGAATCCGGTTGTGAAAAATAAAGCAGACATATTGTACTATATTTTCTTCTGGGACTTGATGTCATGGCTTCTCCACATGCTAGAAGACATGCTTGTCATCGTTTTTGATGTCAGGTTTGATGTAAGGTGCTGTAAAGATTTCGATTTTACTGGTCTGTCTTATCAGGTGTGGGTTTAATTGTTAAAAATATGTGTTTTTTTTTTATATTTTATAAAAAATCCATTAATAACAAGTGAAATAAAAAATAAAGCTTCTCATACTTAACTTTTATAAATGTTTTAATGTAATAAAATCTAAATAAATATTTGAGACTTGTAATAAAGTGCTAAACATCAAACTTAAAATAGTTTTGAAATATTTGAGACTTGTAATAAGGTGTTCTTAAAAGTTGGAGTAGATATGGAGAAATCTAAATGTTAACCATTGGTAATAAAAAATTGTTTCAATAGGACCGGTCTTACTTGCTACATTACTAATGTTTACATTATTAATGTGAAAGATAAAGGAGGGTAGAGGACTTGTATGGTAGAGCTACTCATTTTTTATTTTGTAGATTGAGTAGGAAGGGCATCTTTCTCTTAGGTGATTTGTGGGATTCAATATATTGTTCTTGGAAGGAGTGGTGTGTTCTTGCTTAAGAGTATGGTCTCTTTGCTTTTGATCGTCCTTCGATTATGGAGCTTCAAGGGCTTATCAAAGAGGTTTTAAGTTGTATACATTAAACATTTGAATGCCTCAATCGTTTTGGAGAGATTGGCATTGGTGTTTTGGTCGACTATTTTGATAATATGACTCTTGTTGATTGTATTATATACTTCATCAAAGGAATTTGTTCTCCCCAATTCTAATTGCTCACCAGATATCCAAGGATTTAGAGGACACGTGAATTCGACATGCATAGTGTTTGGTCATATATAATTTCTTATAATTTGGGAGCTTTTGCATGGCTAGTGATTTATCAGGAGATTTCATCCAAGGCCAAACTAGCCAAGAGCGTGCTTTTTATGGCATTTTTCATGTTTGTCAGTGTTCTAAGATAGTGAAGCACATCTTTTGCGAGTGTTAATATGCCAAACAATGTTGGATATTCTTGAGGATCAATGTTTAGGGGTGCTTCAAGGAAGTGTTCATTGGCATTATGTTTTATTTGATAATTTTGCACTCTAGTTCACTCTAGACTTGTAGGAATTTCACATTTCTTGAGGAGCACCACATTATTTAGTATATAGAAGATTAGGTGTAAGGTAATTTTTGTTCATGAAGTTAGTTCATTGTTTAGTTTTCTTTTTTCTATGTGGAAGAGTGAAGTTCGCCATCAACTTTTGGCCATTGGAGCTCTATTGATTAAATATGCCCACTCTTTGGACCCAGCTAAGTATTCAAACTTTCTTTCACTCTTGTTTCTATGAGGAAGAGGATATTATCTCATTTCTATATACGAGCTGGTGTAAGCTAATGCTGGCCACTCATGACGCGTTAGTCGCAATGGACTTCTGGAAAAACAGAAATCTGAACGTCAAAAAACAATATTAGAGCTACCTACAAAACGTTTTGGAATATGGTGCAAGAAGATCAAACGTAGAAAATCGGATTACCTTCCAAAATATATAAATATTATTTATGGAAATTAAGTATAACTCCCAAAAAATGGGGTTCTCCTAAGGTTGGTATGTTATTTTTTAAAGAAAATATAATGAATATGTTTGCGTTAGCCCTCTGGTTCGATATTCAGATGTTGGATTTTTGTTAAAAAATTATATACAGTCGTAGATAACAGGCCGTTCTAGTGCGGCTTTATTTTTCTATATTTATTTATTTTAATTTTAATTTTTTTTTTTTTAGGATGTATGTTTTTGTGTGTACTTGTGGGGGTTCTTTTCCGTTTTCAAAATAGGTGAACCAGTAAAAAGTTATAGACGAAAGAAATAACCTACTCTTTGTGTAAGATTGACGTTAGTGCAATTGAAATTAACTAAAAAATAGGAACAAATAATAGTTTTAATAAAAAATTAGATATTCGGAATCTGCATACATAGTTCTACAAGTGTGTGCAATTTCATTAGCA